>OX596011.1:46543832-46876506 GCA_951394025.1 Heteromyza rotundicornis | reverse complement strand
AAAGATTTTAAGTTTAATTCGACAAAGAAAACATATTTTATAAATATTACATTACGCAAAACAACTAATATTTAAATAAATATAGTCAAACAAAAAGTAATTCTTTTTAAATTAGATTGATCGAACAAATTATTTTTTTTGCACGGTGAATCCGAATATAATCATAAGATTCAACCAGCTCCATTTCATGCTATACACGAAAAAATTACTTTCAGTAATTTTAGTATTATAGCGGGAACGGATACACCAATTGTTGTTTAAAACTATTAAAATTGGTATCAATTAAAAAGTAAAAAACACACAAAACCATTTATCCAAAAAAAAATGTTTAAATTGAAAAAATTTTATTCAGATCGATAAAAATGGTTTTTAACCGTTATTGATATAAATGTTGTAAATTTTTTTGTGTTTGTTGCACTAAATCTACAAAAGTGCGTTTTTTAAATTTACCAATTAGATTGAAAGTAAATGCACGAAAGTATTTTTGTGGAAAAACGTCAAAAATATCTTAAACAATGCATAAAAAAATCCATTTTTGAATCCCGGGATTCCGAACTCAAAATCCCGGGTTTCCGGGATTGAGAAAACTTCCGGGACTACTTACTACTAAGGCATTCAATCCCGGGATCCCGGATCCCGAATCCCGAAATCCCGTGATCCCGGACGTTTTCTGAATCCCGGATTTTGAGTCCGGAATCCCGGGATTCAAAAAATGCTTTTTTTATGCATTGTTAAAGATATTTTTGACGTTTTTCCACAAAAATACTTTCGTACTTTAAATCTAATTGGTCAATTTAAAAAACCCACTTTTGTAGATTTAGTGCTACAAACACACAAAAATTTACAAGATTTTTGTCAATAACGGTTAACAATTTTTATCGATCTGAATAAAATTTTTTCAATTTAAACAATTTTTTTGTTTCAAAAAATATAACAAATTAGGTTACAAAATACTATTGATTTGCAAAATAATTTATTTTTTTAAACTATAATATTAAAAATAAATAAATAAATAAAAAATAATTCATTATTAAACATTTGGTTTATTTATTTGGTTTTTAAAAATCATTCTCGCAGAAGTATTTTGCATATTCTTTTCCCTGTACAGTGGCTCTTAGTCAAATTTTATTGAATCTATTTTGGTATCATTGGAAAGGTCATTGGAAACATTACAACAACAAAGCTGCAATAAGCACCGAAACATTACAATAAAACTACAATAAGCATTGAAATATTACAACAACAACGACATGTAACTGTATTAAAATAGTTGTGATATTGTTGTGATGTTTAAATAGTACCAAAAAATAATAGTGCCCAAAATTAGTGAAGACACCTTTTCAAAAGTCAAATTATACAGGAAAATGAAGAACAAATTGAACACTTTATATGAGGAAAATCGTAACTTTTAAACTTTATATCTCGGAAAGTAGACTTTTCCGAAAAAATATGTTTGCAGATTCGGTTTTAGGACGTAAAAATACATAATACAAAAATAAAAGAAGGGCAAAAATGGAATGGGCCCTCAAGTACATTTAAGCCAAATCTGACACGGTGCACCCTCCGCCACAATTGAGAGTTTTCTTGTTGTTGCGCCCACTTTTTTCAAATTATTTTTGGAATCAATTAGTTAAGACCCATAGAAAAATAATGGACAAGAAATAGATGAAGTTATAAATTCGAAGTACCGGCCACTGGCCGGATTCCGGAGCACTTCATTTTCACTTTTTAGTGCAATCCAATTTCGGTCACTTTTATTTTGTCTAAAAGTTATAAAACTTTGTATTTACGATTTAAAAAACTATATGAAAGGCATAAAGAACTTAAATTTTTAAGCTTCTTCATGTAAAAGATCAATTAAAAACGACATGTTTACAACTTAAAGTATTGTATTTTTGTGAGCTCAATAATACACATGTGCACTACATAAAAAAAACTAACAGTTTCCTTTTTTTTTCTTGTGGAAAACTTGATTTAAAATTTTTTCTTCTTTTTAGCATTTTGCACATTGAAATTCACTCAAAACGATCGTTTCGTGACAACGAAAATTCCTGTAATGAAATCAAAAACAAATCTGCAATGTTTTTTTGCAGAATGATGTGCAAAGGCGTGGTCTACCATAAGAAATAATTTGAAATTTAATTTTCGATGGATAAATTGTAAATATAGGCAAATAAGTAAAGTGGTCGGAATTAGGCACTATGACGGAATTCGGTACACTTACGTTATATGTTAAAATTATTTTGTTGACCGTATATTAGGGCTTTCGATCCGGGATCCCGGTTCATTTTTAGTCCCGAAAATCCCGGGATATTTTTTCCTAAATCCCGGGATTTTCGGGACTACATTTTAAATAAATTAGCCCATAAAAAAAGTATAATACAAGAAAAATACAACTTTTCATCGCTCATACAATATAAAAAAATCGTGTAAGCAGAAAAATTGGTTTTGACAACATTTAGACAACCCCAAAATGAAAAAAAAGTTAGTTAGAAAACTCAAAAATTAAAAATTTTTTAATTTATTAAAAAAATTACGAATAAAATTGTTTGTGCTTGAAATTTTTTCTTTAAGACCTGCGCACACAGAGGCGATATTCGCTATATAATTTCAGAACCATTTCGATATTTAAAAAATCTAGCTTCGAAAACGCAAAGTGCCTCACACAGGCTGCGATTTCGCAGCAGTAGATTTTGTTTGTTATTTATTATATTACCAGAGAATGTTAATTATAGAGAAGGTGCATAAAGGAATTTCTGTTAAATTGTGGTTGGAATTTTGGGCCAGATTTTTGAGGAACTTCCAGTCGAACATCGATCAAGTATTTTTTTAAGTTCGACTGGATTTTGATGTTCGGTTCAAACAGAAATGGAAAGAATGAAACCAAAAAAAGTAAGAAAAAAAGAAAGGTGGTGGTTTTTTCTAGTTCTCCTTCATGTTTGCGAATTGGTTGGTTTTGAGCTTTTGTTTTGATTATGCAAACCGGTTTTAGGTTTTCTAAGCAATTTGCAATTCTTGTATTTTGGTGATTTTCACAATTCTTGCAAACATTTTCCCAATTTTATTCAGTTTTGATTTTCATATTTTATATTTAATATTTTTATATGAGCATTGTAAATATATTTCATTTGATACATATTTGCAATACATATGTTTGCATAACTTCATAAGTTCATTGACCTACATTTCAATTTTTTCCCTGGTTCTATTGTTTCCTTTTTTGTGTGTGCACAACAAGAAAAGCAAAGAAGATCAGTTCAAGATCAAGGTTGACGTTGTTTTCATTTTTTTTTACTGAGTTCATTTGTCCGTTTAAAATTGAAATGCACCAATTACATAGATTTCCTTAAGCACTTAGTGCATTTCAATTTTGAATATACGCATTATACTTAGACAATATTACTTCTCGCTATTTATTAGCCACGTTGCCGAATTTAATATTATTCAAACGTTTTAATACATTTTTCTTGTATTAATACATTCCTATTCATAAGGAATAAACAAATTGGGGGAATATGTGAAGAATAGACTTGTCAGTTTTGTAGCGATTTTTTGGTCACAAAGTAAAAAAAAGTGCAAGCATGCCCGTCCCACATGAACACTACGTTGAAATGCATGAACTAATATGTAGGATAAAAATGTCTATTCAATGTGCATTTTCTTATAAAAATTATAAATAAATGCAATAAAAGGAAATAAACAATATGTTTGAGAATTTACAATACAAGTAGAGTACAGCGTCGGTTTGGAAATTTATTAAAACAAGATAAAACAATTTAAATTCATTTAAAATACATTACTGCATTTGAAATACCAGCTGACCGGATTTTAATTATATATTAATTATGCTTAAAACCTTTGAACACCAGCAGAATAAATTAATTTCGGCAACGTGGCTAATAAATAGCGAGAAGTAAAATTGTCTATATTCAAAATTGAAATGCACTAAGTGCTTAAGGAAATCTATGTACTTGGTGCATTTCAATTTTAAACCGACAAATGAACTCAGCAAAAAAATGAAAACAACGTCGACGTTGATCTTGAAGTAATCTTTGTTTTCCTTGTTGAGCACACACAAAAAAGGAAACAATAGAAGCAGGGGAAAAATTGAATGTAGGTCAATGAACTTATGAAGTTATGCAAACATATGTATTGCAAATATGTATCAAATGAAATATATTTACAATGCTCATATAAAAATATTAAATATAAAATATGAAAATCAAAACTGAATAAAATTGGGAAAATATTTGCAAGAATTGTGAAAATCACCAAAATACAAGAATTGCAAATTGCTTAGAAAACCTAAAACCGGTTTGCATAATCAAAACAAAAGCTCAAAACCAACCAATTCGCAAACATGAAGGAGGACTAGAAAATACCACCACCTTTCTTTTTTTCTTACTTTTTTTGGTTTCATTCTTTCCATTTCTGTTTGAACCGAACATCAAAATCCAGTCGAACTTAAAAAAATACTTGATCGATGTTCGACTGGAAGTTCCTCAAAAATCTGGCCCAAAATTCCAACCACAATTTAACAGAAATTCCTGTATGCACCTTCTCTATAATTAACATTCTCTGATATTACTATGGAAAAAACCAAAAAGTCTGTTTGAAATGGTTTTGAAACTGACTATTTTGTTTGTTATTTATTTTTTACTATGGATTAAGGCATTCAATCCCGAAGCGTTTTTGAAAATCCCGGGATTTCGGGATTTGAAATTACAATCCCGGGATCCCGGGATTTGTTCGGGATTTTCGGGATTTTCCAATTAAATACAATAATTAATATAAAATTAAAGAAAAAATTGTTGAAACAATATTTTTAGTTTAATTTTATTTTAATTCGACAAAGAAATAATATTTATTAAATATAACATTAAACAAAACAAATAATATTTAAAATAAATAAGTCGAACAAAAAGTAATTCTTTTTAAATTACATTGATCGAACAAATAATTTTTTTTTGCCACCTGAATCTGATCATTATCATAAAATTCTGCAAGCTCCATTTCATGCTACACACGAAAAAGTTACTTTTAGTAGTTTTAGTATTATAGCTAGAACGGATACACGAATTGTTGTTTAAAACATTAATCTTTTTTGTAAAAAAAAAATTGTTTAAATTGAAAAAATTTGATTCAGATCGATAAAAATTGTTTGTTAACCGTTATTGACAATTTTTGTGTGTGTGTAGCACTAAATCTGCAAAAGTGCGTTTTTTAAATTTACCAATTAGATTGAAAGTAAATGCACGAAAGTATTTTTGTGGAAAAACGTCAAAAATATCTTAAACAATGCATAAAAAAATCCATTTTTGAATCCCGGGATTCCGAACTCAAAATCCCGGGTTTCCGGGATTGAGAAAACTTCCGGGACTACTTACTACTAAGGCATTCAATCCCGGGATCCCGGATCCCGAATCCCGAAATCCCGTGATCCCGGACGTTTTCTGAATCCCGGATTTTGAGTCCGGAATCCCGGGATTCAAAAAATGCTTTTTTTATGCATTGTTAAAGATATTTTTGACGTTTTTCCACAAAAATACTTTCGTACTTTAAATCTAATTGGTCAATTTAAAAAACCCACTTTTGTAGATTTAGTGCTACAAACACACAAAAATTTACAAGATTTTTGTCAATAACGGTTAACAATTTTTATCGATCTGAATAAAATTTTTTCAATTTAAACAATTTTTTTGTTTCAAAAAATATAACAAATTAGGTTACAAAATACTATTGATTTGCAAAATAATTTATTTTTTTAAACTATAATATTAAAAATAAATAAATAAATAAAAAATAATTCATTATTAAACATTTGGTTTATTTATTTGGTTTTTAAAAATCATTCTCGCAGAAGTATTTTGCATATTCTTTTCCCTGTACAGTGGCTCTTAGTCAAATTTTATTGAATCTATTTTGGTATCATTGGAAAGGTCATTGGAAACATTACAACAACAAAGCTGCAATAAGCACCGAAACATTACAATAAAACTACAATAAGCATTGAAATATTACAACAACAACGACATGTAACTGTATTAAAATAGTTGTGATATTGTTGTGATGTTTAAATAGTACCAAAAAATAATAGTGCCCAAAATTAGTGAAGACACCTTTTCAAAAGTCAAATTATACAGGAAAATGAAGAACAAATTGAACACTTTATATGAGGAAAATCGTAACTTTTAAACTTTATATCTCGGAAAGTAGACTTTTCCGAAAAAATATGTTTGCAGATTCGGTTTTAGGACGTAAAAATACATAATACAAAAATAAAAGAAGGGCAAAAATGGAATGGGCCCTCAAGTACATTTAAGCCAAATCTGACACGGTGCACCCTCCGCCACAATTGAGAGTTTTCTTGTTGTTGCGCCCACTTTTTTCAAATTATTTTTGGAATCAATTAGTTAAGACCCATAGAAAAATAATGGACAAGAAATAGATGAAGTTATAAATTCGAAGTACCGGCCACTGGCCGGATTCCGGAGCACTTCATTTTCACTTTTTAGTGCAATCCAATTTCGGTCACTTTTATTTTGTCTAAAAGTTATAAAACTTTGTATTTACGATTTAAAAAACTATATGAAAGGCATAAAGAACTTAAATTTTTAAGCTTCTTCATGTAAAAGATCAATTAAAAACGACATGTTTACAACTTAAAGTATTGTATTTTTGTGAGCTCAATAATACACATGTGCACTACATAAAAAAAACTAACAGTTTCCTTTTTTTTTCTTGTGGAAAACTTGATTTAAAATTTTTTCTTCTTTTTAGCATTTTGCACATTGAAATTCACTCAAAACGATCGTTTCGTGACAACGAAAATTCCTGTAATGAAATCAAAAACAAATCTGCAATGTTTTTTTGCAGAATGATGTGCAAAGGCGTGGTCTACCATAAGAAATAATTTGAAATTTAATTTTCGATGGATAAATTGTAAATATAGGCAAATAAGTAAAGTGGTCGGAATTAGGCACTATGACGGAATTCGGTACACTTACGTTATATGTTAAAATTATTTTGTTGACCGTATATTAGGGCTTTCGATCCGGGATCCCGGTTCATTTTTAGTCCCGAAAATCCCGGGATATTTTTTCCTAAATCCCGGGATTTTCGGGACTACATTTTAAATAAATTAGCCCATAAAAAAAGTATAATACAAGAAAAATACAACTTTTCATCGCTCATACAATATAAAAAAATCGTGTAAGCAGAAAAATTGGTTTTGACAACATTTAGACAACCCCAAAATGAAAAAAAAGTTAGTTAGAAAACTCAAAAATTAAAAATTTTTTAATTTATTAAAAAAATTACGAATAAAATTGTTTGTGCTTGAAATTTTTTCTTTAAGACCTGCGCACACAGAGGCGATATTCGCTATATAATTTCAGAACCATTTCGATATTTAAAAAATCTAGCTTCGAAAACGCAAAGTGCCTCACACAGGCTGCGATTTCGCAGCAGTAGATTTTGTTTGTTATTTATTATATTACCAGAGAATGTTAATTATAGAGAAGGTGCATAAAGGAATTTCTGTTAAATTGTGGTTGGAATTTTGGGCCAGATTTTTGAGGAACTTCCAGTCGAACATCGATCAAGTATTTTTTTAAGTTCGACTGGATTTTGATGTTCGGTTCAAACAGAAATGGAAAGAATGA
Source organism: Heteromyza rotundicornis (assembly GCA_951394025.1). Taxonomy (NCBI): domain Eukaryota; kingdom Metazoa; phylum Arthropoda; class Insecta; order Diptera; family Heleomyzidae; genus Heteromyza; species Heteromyza rotundicornis. The sequence continues at coordinate 46,868,842 of OX596011.1, read as the reverse complement.
AACCAAAAAAAGTAAGAAAAAAAGAAAGGTGGTGGTTTTTTCTAGTTCTCCTTCATGTTTGCGAATTGGTTGGTTTTGAGCTTTTGTTTTGATTATGCAAACCGGTTTTAGGTTTTCTAAGCAATTTGCAATTCTTGTATTTTGGTGATTTTCACAATTCTTGCAAACATTTTCCCAATTTTATTCAGTTTTGATTTTCATATTTTATATTTAATATTTTTATATGAGCATTGTAAATATATTTCATTTGATACATATTTGCAATACATATGTTTGCATAACTTCATAAGTTCATTGACCTACATTTCAATTTTTTCCCTGGTTCTATTGTTTCCTTTTTTGTGTGTGCACAACAAGAAAAGCAAAGAAGATCAGTTCAAGATCAAGGTTGACGTTGTTTTCATTTTTTTTTACTGAGTTCATTTGTCCGTTTAAAATTGAAATGCACCAATTACATAGATTTCCTTAAGCACTTAGTGCATTTCAATTTTGAATATACGCATTATACTTAGACAATATTACTTCTCGCTATTTATTAGCCACGTTGCCGAATTTAATATTATTCAAACGTTTTAATACATTTTTCTTGTATTAATACATTCCTATTCATAAGGAATAAACAAATTGGGGGAATATGTGAAGAATAGACTTGTCAGTTTTGTAGCGATTTTTTGGTCACAAAGTAAAAAAAAGTGCAAGCATGCCCGTCCCACATGAACACTACGTTGAAATGCATGAACTAATATGTAGGATAAAAATGTCTATTCAATGTGCATTTTCTTATAAAAATTATAAATAAATGCAATAAAAGGAAATAAACAATATGTTTGAGAATTTACAATACAAGTAGAGTACAGCGTCGGTTTGGAAATTTATTAAAACAAGATAAAACAATTTAAATTCATTTAAAATACATTACTGCATTTGAAATACCAGCTGACCGGATTTTAATTATATATTAATTATGCTTAAAACCTTTGAACACCAGCAGAATAAATTAATTTCGGCAACGTGGCTAATAAATAGCGAGAAGTAAAATTGTCTATATTCAAAATTGAAATGCACTAAGTGCTTAAGGAAATCTATGTACTTGGTGCATTTCAATTTTAAACCGACAAATGAACTCAGCAAAAAAATGAAAACAACGTCGACGTTGATCTTGAAGTAATCTTTGTTTTCCTTGTTGAGCACACACAAAAAAGGAAACAATAGAAGCAGGGGAAAAATTGAATGTAGGTCAATGAACTTATGAAGTTATGCAAACATATGTATTGCAAATATGTATCAAATGAAATATATTTACAATGCTCATATAAAAATATTAAATATAAAATATGAAAATCAAAACTGAATAAAATTGGGAAAATATTTGCAAGAATTGTGAAAATCACCAAAATACAAGAATTGCAAATTGCTTAGAAAACCTAAAACCGGTTTGCATAATCAAAACAAAAGCTCAAAACCAACCAATTCGCAAACATGAAGGAGGACTAGAAAATACCACCACCTTTCTTTTTTTCTTACTTTTTTTGGTTTCATTCTTTCCATTTCTGTTTGAACCGAACATCAAAATCCAGTCGAACTTAAAAAAATACTTGATCGATGTTCGACTGGAAGTTCCTCAAAAATCTGGCCCAAAATTCCAACCACAATTTAACAGAAATTCCTGTATGCACCTTCTCTATAATTAACATTCTCTGATATTACTATGGAAAAAACCAAAAAGTCTGTTTGAAATGGTTTTGAAACTGACTATTTTGTTTGTTATTTATTTTTTACTATGGATTAAGGCATTCAATCCCGAAGCGTTTTTGAAAATCCCGGGATTTCGGGATTTGAAATTACAATCCCGGGATCCCGGGATTTGTTCGGGATTTTCGGGATTTTCCAATTAAATACAATAATTAATATAAAATTAAAGAAAAAATTGTTGAAACAATATTTTTAGTTTAATTTTATTTTAATTCGACAAAGAAATAATATTTATTAAATATAACATTAAACAAAACAAATAATATTTAAAATAAATAAGTCGAACAAAAAGTAATTCTTTTTAAATTACATTGATCGAACAAATAATTTTTTTTTGCCACCTGAATCTGATCATTATCATAAAATTCTGCAAGCTCCATTTCATGCTACACACGAAAAAGTTACTTTTAGTAGTTTTAGTATTATAGCTAGAACGGATACACGAATTGTTGTTTAAAACATTAATCTTTTTTGTAAAAAAAAAATTGTTTAAATTGAAAAAATTTGATTCAGATCGATAAAAATTGTTTGTTAACCGTTATTGACAATTTTTGTGTGTGTGTAGCACTAAATCTGCAAAAGTGGGTTTTTTTAATTTACCAATTAGATTGGATGTAAATGCACGGCTGTATTTTTGTAGAAAACCGTCAAAAATATCTTAAACAATGCATAAAAAAGCCTTTTTTGAATCCCGGGATTCCGGACTGAAAATCCCGGGTTTCCGGGATTGAGAAAACGTCCGGGATCCCGGGATTTCGGGATTCGGGATCCCGGGATTGAATGCCTTACTATGGATACAGTAAAAAAGTTTATTTTCAATCTGATTCGAAATGGTTGTGTAACTGGCTTTTTGTGTTTGTTATTTATTGTATTGCTATGGAAACAGGCTTTAAAAAAACGCTCTATTTTCGAAAAAACAATGATTTTTACAAAATTTATTTCGAAACCGCCTGCGGCACGAATAACGCCTCAGTGTCCGCAGGCCTTTAAGAAAAAAAAATGTATATTTATTTCAGAAGAAAATTGGTATTTTCAGTCTTAGCGAACGCATAAAAATGAATTGCTTAGTAAAAATAATTAGTTAAAACTGAAAACTGATACAAAAGTAATTTCAGAAACCTTACTTAAGCATATTTTGAATTGAATTGTGTCGTTCCTAATGATTCGGAAACTCAAATACTGAAAATAAAAAAATTCATTAATTTGTACCTTTAATAAATTGAAATTAATGTTTATGTTTATTTATTTAAGCTAAAACTATCAGTTTTCCAATAAAACATATAAAAAACATTTTTTTTTCTTTAAATGCATTTTGCTTGTAAAAATCCCGAAAAATACCGGGTTCCCGGGATTGAAATTTTCAGTCCCGAAAATCCCGGGATTGCAAAAAGCCTTCGGGATCGAAAGCCCTTCCGTATATTGAAAACTTTACGAATTGGATAAATGGTTTTGTGTGTGTTTTACTTTTGAATGGACACAAATTTAAATAGTTTTAAACAACAATTGGTGTATCCGTTCCCGCTATGATACTAAAACTACTGAAAGTAAGTTTTTTCGTGTTTAGCATGAAATGGAGCTGGCAGAATTTTATGATTATATTCGGATTCAGCGTGGCAAACAAAATAATTTGTTCGATCAATCTAATTTAAAAAGAATTACTTTTTGTTTGACTATATTTATTTAAATATTATTTGTTTTGTTTAATGTAATATTTATTAAATATGTTTTCTTTGTCGAATTAAACTTAAAATATTGTTGCAACAATTTTTTCTTTAATTTTATATTAACTATTGTATTTAATTGGAAAATCCCGAACAAATCCCGGGATTGTGATTTCAAATCCCGAAATCCCGGGATTTTCAAAAACACTTCGGGATTGAATGCCTTAGTGCTATACACACAAAACTTTACAAAATTTTTGTCAATAACGGTCAAAAAACGGTCTAAATCAAATTTTTTCAATTAAAACAATTTTTTTTTTTACAAAAAAGATATATGTTAAAATTATGTTGTTGGCCGGATATTGAAAACTTTACGAATTTGATAAATGGTTTTGTGTTTGTTTTACTTTTGAATGGACACTAAGGCCCGAACTGTTTTTGATAAGGCATTAAATCCCGAGGCGTTTTTGAAAATCCCGGGATTTCGGGATTCGAAATTACAATCCCGGGATCCCGGGATTTGTTCGGGATTTTCCAATTGAATACAATAACTAATATAAAATTAAAGAAAAAACTTTTGCAACAATATTTCCAGTTTAGTTTCATTTTAATTTTTGTTTTGTTTTGTTTTGTTCAATACAAATGATATGTATGATAAATAAAGTCAAACAAAAAGTTATTACTTTTAAATTACATAGATCGAACGAGTTTGACATTTTATGTGATAAATGGAGTCATTTTATTATTTATTTTGCCACACTGATTCCAAATATAATCATAAAATTCAACCAGCTCCATTTCATGCTAAACATGAAAAACTCATTTTCAGTAGTTTTAGTATTATAGCAGATACACCAATCTTAAAAGTTTTTAAAAACTTTTGAAATTGGTGTCCATTCAAAAGCTAAATACACACAAAACCATTTATCCAATTGATAAAATTTTTGTCAATATACGGTCAACAAAATAATTTTATCAATTAAATCTATCTTTTTTGCTGAACAAAAAAAATTTTCTAAAATTGAAAAAATTTTATTCAGATCGATAAAAATGTTTTGTTAACCGTTATTGACAAGAATGTTGGTAATTATACCCCTACACTCACTGTGGCAGGGTATACTAACTTTGTCATAACGTTTGTAACGCCCATAAGGAGGCGTGTCCGGTATGGAAAAGTATATATATTTTTGATCAGCATCACCGCCGGAGTCAATTTAGCGATGTCCGTCTGTCTGTCCGTCTGTCCGTCCGCACGATAGCGGTCGCAGTTTTGGAGATATCGACTTGAAACTTTGGGTGCATGTTTTTCTCGTGAATACTGAGATCAAGTTCGAGAATCAGCCAAATCGGATAAAAACTACACCGAAAAAAAAGGTAAACATTTTTCAAGTCTTTTTTATGGTTGTATTCGATTGGAAACGTTTTTAGAAACGTATTTTTGACATGGTCCGAGGTTCCGAAGCCACATATATAAGGGTCTAAATGGGGTCTTGAGACCAATTTTTTTTTTGGTGGAATTGATTGGAAATTTTTAGAAATGGATTTTGGACATGGTCCGGGCTCCAAAACCACCTATAATTGACTCAAAATAGGGTCTTGAGACCACATTTTTTTTATGTTCGAGGTACTTCTTCCTACTGTGTGGGGGTATTTCAGCTTCGGTATAGCCGAAGATAGTCCACTCTCTAGTTTTTTTGTGTGTTTAGCACTTTCGGGATTCGGGATCCCTTGATTGAATGCCTTAGTTTTTGAAAATCCCGGGATTTCGGGATTTGAAATTACAATCCCGGGATCCCGGGACAACAATATTTTAAGTTTAATTCGACAAAAAAAAAATATTTAATAAATATTACATTAAACAAAACAAATAATATTTAAATAAACGAAAAACTTACTTTCAGTAGTTTTAGTATTATAGCGGGAACAAATACACCAATTGTTGTTTAAAACTATTAAAATTGGTGTCCATTCAAAAGTAAAACCCACACAAAACCATTTATCCAATTCGTAAAGTTTTCAATATACGGTCAACAAAATAATTTTAACATATATCTTTTTTGTAAAAAAAAATTGTTTAAATTGAAAAAATTTGATTCAGATCGATAAAAATTGTTTGTTAACCCATTAATAACGAGAGCGAAATTTTCGGAATTTTTTCAAGATTTTTTCAGGAATACCTAGAAATGGCCTAAGAAACGAATTTCCAACATTTTTTTTTTTTAACCGCTTACCGTTTGCCCAGCCCTGGCCGTTACCATATGGTAACGCTCGTCACAACCCTAGCAAAATTACCTAATTTAAGATATTATTGTTTATAACTACTTTAATTTTAAATTCTTGAAAGTTTAGCAAAGTTTTAAGATTTATTTTGTAAAAAAAATTTTTATCGACCAATTTTTTTAAATCTAAAAGTTTTTTAAAAAAAATATTTTGTTAAAAAAAATTCTATAAATTCAGGAGCATTTTTGATCACAAAAGTTTCTTCAGCAAAGTAGTTTGTTTTTAAAAAACGCACATTTTTGTATCAAAGTTTTCAACTAGGATTTTCTTGATAAGTGTCCTGGTAGTCATCATAGAATGGGGTCCAATAGACCTTTTCAATAGTATTCAAGTTGATATTCTTAAAATTTTGGTAGTCGTTCAAAATTACTACAAAAGGCTGGCCTAATTATCTGTCCGCCACTGTATATAATATGTATCTCCACCTACACCAAAATACTGCTTAGGTTTTCAATAACATAAGAAATATCTCCATATGAACTGAAATTGGAAAGGTCCTCGTCATCATTTGACATACACAATTTACATGGCTGTAAAAGAGGTGTAGGATGAAGACCATAGGAAGTACCTCCTTCATCTTCCTCCTAATAATCTTGTCCAGCCGGATAAAATTATGCTCGCCTAAATGTCTTCATCGTAATGTAAATTTGTTAAAAAACAATTGAGTAAGTTTTAGCCGGTCGAAGTAAGCCTATATATACCATACACCCTTCCATCTGAGACCTTGTCGCCATCTTCCGCTCATTCCACCGACGGTACTCACATGTGCTCCATTTAGTAGTACTTTATTACGTTCATCAGCTCGGCATGACCTAGCCATCTTAGACGTGGATTTTGTATGCGGCATGATGTCATGTCATGATCGGGATATTGCTCATATAGCTTTTGCGGCACTCACCATCGACGCAAAGCGTACAATATATCTTACGGAGAATTTTCCTACCACAATTCCCGTGAAATTGGGTAACATTTGTTACAAAACTCGACTCGCACTTGTATGGAAGGTAGGCGTGGCAGCTGATCGATTTCGCCCATTGGCAATACCAACTCCTTCTAGGATTTCCAAAGGATAAATTCAATGTTTGGACCGCCTATAAAATATTTTTAACTTTATATGAAAAAAGCTAAAAAAAAATATATTTCAAACCAATATATAGAAAAAATTTACTTCATTTTACAAAAAATACTCGAATATGTACGCAAATATGTACAAAAATTATTTAAAATCTGAATATTAAAAAAAAAATTTTGTTTTAAATTATATTAAGAACACAAAAACACTTTCAAAGCAATATACAAATAAAATATATTTGATTTTACATAAAAAAAGCTCATACAAACAATTTCAGTAAGAAAATTTAAATTTGCTAGGGTTGTGACGAGCGTGCCCATATGGTAACAGCAAAATTCAAAATGATAAAAAGGTAACACAGAAGTTATAAATAATTTTATTTTATACGTTTTCTAATACTTTGATATCCTACCCAAATGCCAAAAAAAAATATTTCAAATATATAACTTTCTATGGCAATGAAAAATATTCTTACTGGAAAGGTCGTGACTTTTCGCAGTTTTTGCCCACTTTTCAAAAACACTACTTTTCAATTATCCGCCACGATCGCTACTGACGAGCGATTGCTTAGAATTATATATCAAAAGAAAGATCTAAGCATGCTTTATTTAAATCAAAAATCAGATTAGTGATATTTGTTCAAATATTTTTTTAATTGAATATACCGTGGAACGCTATCAGCGTTACCATATGGTAACACTCGTCGTGAATGGGTTAACCGTTATTGACAAAAATTTTGACAATTTTTGTGTGTTTTTAGCACTAAATCTACAAAAGTGGGTTTTTTAAATTTACCAATTAGATTGAAAGTAAATGCACGAAAGTATTTTTGTGGAAAAACGTCAAAAATATCTTAAACAATGCATAAAAAATGCATTTTTTTAATCACGGGATTCAGGACTCAAAATTTGTATGCATTGTTTAAGATATTTTCGACGCTTTTCCACAAAAATACTGCAGTGCGTTTACTTTCAATCCAATTGGTAAACACAAAAAGCTCACTTTCGTAGACTTAGTGCTACACTAAGGCATTCAATCCCGGGATCCCGGAAGTTTTCTCAATCCCGGAAACCCGGGATTTTGAGTCCGGAATCCCGGGATTCAAAAATGCATTTTTATGCATTGTTTAAGATATTTTTGACGTTTTTCCACAAAAATACTTTCGTGCATTTACTTTCAATCTAATTGGTAAATTAAAAAAACCCACTTTTGTAAATTTAGTGCTACAAACACACAAAAATTTACAAATTTACAAGATTTTAGTCAATAACGGTTAACAAACAATTTTTATAGATCTGAATAAAATTTTTTCAATTTAAACAATTTTTTTTTTCAAAAACGAATATGTTAAAATTTTTTTGTTGACCGTATATTGAAAACTTTACGAATTGGATAAAGGAATTTGTGTGTGTTTTACTTTTGAATGGACACCAATTTTAATAGTTTTAAACAACAATTGGTGTATCCGTTCCCGCTATAATACTAAAACTACTGAAAGTAAGTTTTTCGTGTTTAGCATGAAATGGAGCTGACATAATTTTATTATTAGATTCGGATTCAGCGTGGCAAAAAAATAATTTGTTCGATCAATCTAATTTAAAAAGAATTACTTTTTGTTTGACTATATTTATTTAAATATTATTTGTTTTGTTTAATGTAATATTTATTAAATATGTTTTCTTTGTCGAATTAAACTTAAAATATTGTTGCAACAATTTTTTCTTTAATTTTATATTAACTATTGTATTTAATTGGAAAATCCCGAAAATCCCGAACAAATCCCGGGATTGTGATTTCAAATCCCGAAATCCCGGGATTTTCAAAAACACTTCGGGATTGAATGCCTTAGTGCTATACACACAAAACTTGACAAAATTTTTGTCAATAACGGTCAAAAAACGGTCTAAATCAAATTTTTTCAATTAAAACAATTTTTTTTTTACAAAAAAGATATATGTTAAAATTATTTTGTTGACCGGATACTGAAAACTTTACGAATTTGATAAATGGTTTTGTGTTTGTTTTACTTTTGAATGGACACTAAGGCCCGAACTGTTTTTGATAAGGCATTCAATCCCGAGGCGTTTTTGAAAATCCCGGGATTTCGGGATTCGAAATTACAATCCCGGGATCCCGGGATTTGTTCGGGATTTTCCAATTGAATACAATAACTAATATAAAATTAAAGAAAAAACTTTTGCAACAATATTTCAAGTTTAGTTTCATTTTAATTTTTGTTTTGTTTTGTTTTGTTCAATACAAATGATATGTATGATAAATAAAGTCAAACAAAAAGTTATTACTTTTAAATTACATTGATCGAACGAGTTTGACATTTTATGTGATAAATGGAGTCATTTTATTATTTATTTTGCCACACTGATTCCAAATATAATCATAAAATTCAACCAGCTCCATTTCATGCTAAACATGAAAAACTCATTTTCAGTAGTTTTAGTATTATAGCAGATACACCAATCTTAAAAGTTTTTAAAAACTTTTGAAATTGGTGTCCATTCAAAAGCTAAATACACACAAAACCATTTATCCAATTGATAAAATTTTTGTCAATATACGGTCAACAAAATAATTTTATCAATTAAATCTATCTTTTTTGCTGAACAAAAAAAATTTTATTCAGATCGATAAAAATGTTTTGTTAACCGTTATTGACAAGAATGTTGGTAATTATACCCCTACTCTCACTGTGGCAGGGTATACTAACTTTGTCACAACGTTTGTAACGCCCATAAGGAGGCGTGTCCGGTATGGAAAAGTATATATATTTTTGATCAGCATCACCGCCGGAGTCAATTTAGCGATGTCCGTCTGTCTGTCCGTCTGTCCGTCCGCACGATAGCGGTCGCAGTTTTGGAGATATCGACTTGAAACTTTGGGTACATGTTTTTCTCGTGAATACTGAGATCAAGTTCGAGAATCAGCCAAATCGGATAAAAACTGGGCGTGGCTCCCATACACCGAAAAAAAAGGTAAACATTTTTCAAGTCTTTTTTATGGTTGTATTCGATTGGAAATGTTTAGAAACGTATTTTTGACATGGTCCGAGGTTCCGAAGCCACATATATAAGGGTCTAAATGGGGTCTTGAGACCAATTTTTTTTTTTGGTGGAATTGATTGGAAATTTTTAGAAATGGATTTTGGACATGGTCCGGGCTCCGAAACCACCTATAATTGGCTCAAAATAGGGTCTTGAGACCACATTATTTTTATGTTCGAGGTACTTCTTCCTACTGTGTGGGGGTATTTCAGCTTCGGTATAGCCGAAGATAGTCCACTCTCTAGTTTTTTTGTGTGTTTAACACTTTCGGGATTCGGGATCCCGGGATTGAATGCCTTAGTTTTTGAAAATCCCGGGATTTCGGGATTTGAAATTACAATCCCGGGATCCCGGGACAACAATATTTTAAATTTAATTCGACAAAAAAAAAATATTTAATAAATATTACATTAAACAAAACAAATAATATTTAAATAAACGAAAAACTTACTTTCAGTAGTTTTAGTATTATAGCGGGAACAAATACACCAATTGTTGTTTAAAACTATTAAAATTGGTGTCCATTCAAAAGTAAAACACACACAAAACCATTTATCCAATTCGTAAAGTTTTCAATATACGGTTAACAAAATAATTTTAACATATACCTTTTTTGTAAAAAAAAATTGTTTTAATTGAAAAAATTCTATTCAGATCGATAAAAATTGTTTGTTAACCGTTATTGACAAAAATGTTGTAAATTTTTGTGTGTTTGTAGCACTAAATCCACAAAAGTGGGTTTTTTTGATTTACCAATTAAATTGAAAGTAAATGCAAGGAATATTTTTGTGGAAAAACGTCAAAAATATCTTAAACAATGCATAAAAAATTCATTTTTGAATCCCGGGATTCCGGACTCAAAATCCCGGGTTTCCGGGATTGAGAAAACTTCCGGGATCCCGGGATTTCGGGATTCGGGATCCCGGGATTGAATGCCTTAGTGACCACTAAGGCATTCAATCCCGAAGTGTTTTTGAAAATCCCGGGATTTCGGGATTTGAAATTACAATCCCGGGATCCCGGGATTTGTTCGGGATTTTCGGGATTTTCCAATTAAATACAATAGTTAATATAATAAAAGAAAAAATTGTTGCAACAATATTTTAAGTTTAATTCGACAAAGAAAACATATTTAATAAATATTACATTAAACAAAACAAATTATATTTTAATAAATATAGTCAAACAAAAAGTAATCGAACAAATTATTTTTTTTGCCACGCTGAATCCGAATATAATTATAAAATTCTGCCAGCTCCATTTCATGCTAAACGGTCAACAATATACGGTCAACAAAATAATTTTAACATATATCTTTTTTGAAAAAAAAAATAGTTTAAATTGAAAAAATTTTATTCAAATCGATAAAAATTGTTTGTTAACCGTTATTGACGAAAATCTTGTAAATTTTTGTGTGTTTGAGCACTAAATTTTTTGTGGAAAAACGTCAAAAATATCTTAAACAATGCATAAAAAAATGCATTTTTGAATCCCGGGATTCCGGACTCAAAATCCCGGGATTCCGGGATTGAGAAAACTTCCGGGATCTCGGGATTTCGGGATTCGGGATCCCGGGATTGAATGCCTTAGTGACCACATAATTTGGCATCACTTTTTTAATTTAAGAGGTTACTAATTTAATTTTTAATTTTTTGGGTAAATATTGTTTTCAAACGACCTAGAACGTGGTCGAATTCGCCATTGTTTTAAAAAATTGCTTAAATCTTGACCGCACCAAATTTTTTTAACAGCAAAACCAATTTATCCAACAAGTTTAATCTTTTACCGTTATTTCAAAAAAAAAGTTCTTAATTATCTCTATTCGTTTTCGAGATATAAATTTATTAAAAAGTCAATAGGTAAACACTAAGGCATTCAATCCCGAAGTGTTTTTGAAAATCCCGGGATTTCGGGATTTGAAATTACAATCCCGGGATCCCGGGATTTGTTCGGGATTTTCGGGATTTAAGAAAAAACGGTAGCAACAATATTTTAAGCTTAATTTTATTTTAATTCAACGTAGAAATAATATTTAATGAATATTGCATTAACCAAAACAAAATTTAAAATAAATAAAGTCAAACAAAAAGTTATTAATTTTAAATTACTATGATCGAAAAGTTTGATAATTTATGTATTAAATTGAGTGGCTTTATTATTTATTTTGCCACGCTGAATCCATTCAAAAGTACAACACTCAAACGATTCAGCTCGATAAAAATGTTTTGTTCACTGTTATTGACAAAAATTGTCTTGTTTTTTGTTTTTTGTGTGTGTAGCACTAAGTCTAGGAAAGTGAGCTTTTTGTATTTACCAATTGGATTGACAGTCAACGCACTGCAGTATTTTTGTGGAAAAGCGTCGAAAATATCTTAAACAATGCATAAAAATTAAATTTTTTGAATCCCGGGATTCCGGACTCAAAATCCCGGGTTTCCGGGATTTAGAAAACGTTCGGGATCCCGGGATTTCGGGATTCGGGATCCCGGGATTGAATGCTTTAATAAACACACACAAAAAATTAAGACAATTTTTGTCAATAACAGTGATCAAAACATTTTTATCGATCTGAATAAAATTTTTTCAAATTGAAACAATTTTTTTTATTTGACAAAAGAGTAGATATATGTAGGAGGGGACAATAACGGACGGACGACTAGAAGCAGACAACAATATTAATAACACTAAAAGGGACAACACTGATTCAACGATAAGATGGACAACATTGAATTGACGAAAACGATGACACTTAACGAAAGACGAACACTGGACAGGATAGTAGAGAACAAACGGTCGAATAAGACAGACGCGCACTAGAAAACGCAGCTATTTAATATTAAAACTAAGAAGTTTCTTTTACATTAAATATAATGTAAGCAATCTATTCTTATAAAACACAGACAAATATGTAACATAAAACACAAGTAAAATATGTAACATTAAATAAAACGACGTTTATATCCAAATTAAAAGAAGAACGACCGTGTGTTTCCCTACATTTTGGGGGCTCGGCCAGGGATTTTTGGTTTTTTTTCAATTAAACCACCCGAAAGAAGAAAAGAGGCTAGTGCGAAAATGAACAAAATTGTTAAATATAAAAAGCGAGAAAAAAATGATAAAAAGTGACGCCAAACAATAAAGAACTGTCTGAAAATCTACAAAACGCCGCCAAACGATTGTGAAATTTGGACAAGTTTGTGCATGAAAGAAGTTTCGACTACGAAGTTAGCAGAGAAGCCGTTAAAATATTTTCAAACACGCAAGCGTAAGACAATTGATGCAAGCAGAGAAAAGCACGCACTTTCATGAAAATGTGCAAAGTAGCAAAAGCAACAAAAACTTAAGGGGAAGCAGAACACCTGCAAGTAAGACGACAACGAGACGAACAGCAGCAAAGGAGACTTAAGCGAGCAACACAGAAAGCGGAGAGGCAAGCGACAACTAAGGCAGCGAAGAAATGAGTCGGCAACAAACAACGAAATAGGGGATGATCAAATGACTGTAGAGAAGATCACAAGCAGATGAAGGAGTAAGAAAAAAAAAAGATGTAGTAAAGAAGAGCAAAAATTTGCTAGTAACAATTAAGAAGTTTATTTTAATTAATAGTCAAATTGAATAAAGTAAAAGTAAAGATGTTTTAAAGAAGTAAAGAAGTTAAAGTAGTAAAGAAGAGCAAAAATTTGCTAGTAACAATTAAGAAGTTTATTTTATTTAATAGTCAAATTGAATAAAGTAAAAGTAAAGATGTTTTAAAGAAGTAAAGAAGTTAAGAAGAAATTTCAAGTGGAAATTTAGGAAAAGAAGAACGATTGCTTTGGCAAGAAGAGAAGAGAATTTGTGCTTACGAAGTAAAGTAAAGTAAAATAAGAAAGAAGTTGGTCATTATTTGTCATTCGTTTAGAATATTTGAGAAGGAGAGATTTTGGAATTTGGAATTTAAAGCGTTATCTTTAATTTGAATTTTGCTAAATTGTAAGAAGTTCAGTTGGAATTTCGTTGATCGCGAAAGAGAAGAGAATTAATTTGAAGAAGAAAAATATTTTTGAAGTTTATTGAAATTGAAGAAAAAGAAAGAAAACCAGTTTGAAAAGCATTGGAAGTAAATTGTATTCCAATTGGAATTGGAATTACAGAATATTGAATTGGAATTTATTTGCAGAAGTAAACAAACGAAATCAAAACAACGAGAAAAGTTTTGATGTTAAAAAGTAAACGATTTCCAAGAAATGTATTAACGAAGCAAAACGTTTAATTAAAACGAAGAATAAACATTTAATGTTTTATTAATTTTATGTTCACGATTATACTATATTGATTTTTTATATTAAATTACTATATTGATTTTTATATTGATTAAATTTTGAATAATTTGTAATGGATGCGCAGACAATTTTAGAACTTAACGTGGACGGTTTAAAAGAAAAGTTAGGGGAGGTGGGATTAAGTTTACTCGGACGGAAGACGGAACTACAGTGCAGGTTACTCCAACATTTTGGCCTATCCATGGATGTAGTCAACGAGAATGATTCAAACCATTCGGTGTACGAAGATGTTCAGACCGACAACAACACACCACGAGTGGCACAAATGTCACATTTTACTCTGCGCGACATAGAGAATTCGCTATCACATTTCACCGGCACAAATTACCCTGAAATCAATCAATGGATTGAAGACTTTGATGATAATGCGCTCATAGTTAATTGGAACGAAGTCCAAAAGTTTATCTACGCGAAGCAGTTGCTGAAGGGGGCGGCCAGAGCATTCATAAGAAGTCAATCTGGGATTTGCGACTGGAAGTCACTCAAGGCAGCGCTCAGCAAAGAGTTTGGGAAAAAGTTATCGGCAGTTGAGGTTCATCGTGCTTTACAAAATCGGCGTAAGCAACCAACGGAGAATCTGCGCGAATATTTGTATGGTCTGATGGAGATTGGCAGCGCCATAAGCCTGGACGAAGAGAGTATCATAGATTACTTTATTGACGGAATTCCTGATTCACGACAAAACAAAGCGGCGTTGTTTCAAGCGCAAACGATTGAGCAACTAAAGGGGCAGATGAAGGTGTACGAAAAGGCAAGGGGTCCAATGACGCAGTATTCAAACTCGAAGGTTAACCAGCCAGTAGCCACATCATCGCAAAACCAACGTACAGAGAAGCCGAACAACGAGAGGAAATGTTTCAAATGTGGAGCCAAAGATCACATAGCCAAGGATTGCAAGCTGTCTGGGTATAAATGTTTCAAATGCAATAAATTGGGACATCGATCATTTGAGTGCAAAGGAGAACAGAAAAAAGAAGTCATGAAGAGTGAGAAGACGGAGAATAGCGGAGTACATACATTGACATCGGATACCGAAGAAATTACTGTAATGCCGTCATGCAACCGTATTTTCAAGGATTTGATGATAAATGACTTTAAATTTTCTGCGATAATCGACACTGGAAGTGATATCTGCGCTATCAGGTATGACACATTGATGATGATGGGTGACATTCAGTTGAACAAGCAGACGAGAAATTTTACTGGTATTGGAGGAGCTCAAATAACGACGATTGGCAGTTTTACCAAAGAAGTTGATATTGATGGTATTAAGATGCAAATAACTTTTCACGTCGCAAGAGAGAAAGATATCCTTTACGCTGCGGTTCTGGGAAACGATATTTTGAAAAACGTGGATATGGTGATTACAAAAGAAGGCGCTACACTCATAAAGAAAGGAGAAAAGGCTGTTGAAGTGAACGATGGGCAGCAGCGCAGTGACGAGGACATTTGTTCTAAGATTCGTGAGCTAACGCGAGAATTTCAACAAATCTGTCTCTCAACTGTAATTGAAGATTGGGGCCAAGAGACAACTATTGATTTGACGTATTTAGATGAAGGCAATGCAGCAGAGGTGATCAAGCTTATACACAACTACAAACCAGTGAAGCCCACAACGTCGCCCGTAGAGATGAAAATTATTCTAGTCGACGAAGTTCCAGTATACAGCAGACCAAGACGATTGCCAATTGCTCATGAGACCATTGTTGAAAAACAAGTCAACGAATGGCTGCAAGAAGGGATTATCCAACAAAGCTCATCTGCGTATGCTTCACCAGTAGTCCTTGTAACGAAGAAAGACGGGTCAAATCGACTTTGCTGCGACTATCGAAGATTAAACGAGAAGATAGACCATGACAATTTTCCGATGACTCACATAGACACTGTATTACAAAAATTGCAGAGCGGTAAAGTTTTCACTACATTGGATTTATGCAATGGATATTTTCACGTGCCAGTAGAGCCAGGTTCACGGAAGTATACGTCCTTCGTAACTCACAATGGCCAATACGAGTTTCTTTACGTGCCATTTGGTATTTCGAGCGCGCCGGCAGTTTTTTGCAGATATATTCTCGCCATATTTAGAGGGTTGGTCGAAGACAGGACTATCTATATGGATGATATAATCATACCAGAAATTGAAGAGAGTTTTGGCGGTGGCAGAGAAATACGGTCTTCGCTTCAAATGGAAGAAGTGCCAGTTTCTGAAGAGAAAGGTCGAGTTTTTGGGGTACATTATCGAAAATTCCTCAATAAAACCATCAACGGAAAAGACAAAGGCAGTGCAAAATTTTCCTCTTCCACGCGATAAAAAAGAACTTCAACGATATCTGGGTTTGACTTCGTATTTTCGACGATTTGTACAAGGGTATGCGACGATAGCGAAACCACTATCAGATTTATTGATCAAAGATGCCAAGTTTAGGATCGACGTTGCAGAAATGGCAGCATTCGAGCAGTTGAAGACGATATTGGTGAGTCCACCAGTGCTTAAGCTGTATGATCCGAAGGCAACAACCGAAATTCACACAGACGCAAGCATGTACGGGTATGGAGCTGTACTTATACAAAAAGATTCGGAAGGACCAGGCAAAAGTTATGCAGTCGCGGAGAACATGAAGAGATGGAATCCAGCATTCGGGGCGAATGTATTATCAGGAACGCCGAATGTAGGAGGGGACAATAACGGACGGACGACTAGAAGCGGACAACAATATTAATAACACTAAAAGGGACAACACTGATTCAACGATAAGATGGACAACATTGAATTGACGAAAACGATGACACTTAACGAAAGACGAACACTGGACAGGACAGTAGAGAACAAACGGTCGAATAAGACAGACGTGCACTAGAAAACGCAGCTATTTAATATTAAAACTAAGAAGTTTCTTTTACATTAAATATAATGTAAGCAATCTATTCTTATAAAACACAGACAAATATGTAACATAAAACACAAGTAAAATATGTAACATTAAATAAAACGACGTTTATATCCAAATTAAAAGAAGAACGACCGTGTGTTTCCCTACATATATTTAATAAAATTATTTTGTGACAGCGTGGCAAATTAAATAATAAAGCAACTCAATTTAACACATAAAATATCAAACTTGTTCGATCAGAGTAATTTAAAATTAATAGCTTTTGGTTTCATTTATTATACCCCCACACTCACTGTGGCAGGGTATACTAACTTTGTCACAATGTTTGTAACGCCCATAAGGAGGCGTGTCCGGTATGGAAAAGTATATATATTCTTGATCAGCATCACCGCCGGAGTCAATTTAGCGATGTCCGTCTGTCTGTCCGTTTGTCCGTCTGTCCGTCCGCACGATAGCGGTCGCTGTTTTGGAGATATCGACTTGAAACTTTGGGTACATGTTTTTCTCTTGAATACTGAGATCAAGTTCGAGAATCAGCCAAATTGGATAAAAACTGGGCGTGGCTCCCATACACCGAAAAAAAAGGTAAACATTTTTCAAGTCTTTTTTATGGTTGTATTCGATTGGAAATGTTTAGAAACGTATTTTTGACATGGTCCGAGATCCGAAGCCACATATATAAGGGTCTAAATGGGGTCTTGAGACCAATTTTTTTTTTTGTGGATTTGATTGGGAATTTTTAGAAATGGATTTTGGACATGGTCCGGGCTCCAAAACCACCTATAATTGGCTCAAAATAGGATCTTGAGAAAACATTTTATGTTCGAGGTACTTCTTCCTACTGTGTGGGGGTATTTCAGCTTCGGTATAGCCGAAGATAGTCCACTCTCTAGTTTTAAATTTTGTTTTGTTTAATGCAATATTTATTAAATAGTATTTCTACGTTGAATTAAAATAAAATTAAGCTTAAAATATTGTTGCAACAGTTTTTTCTTTAATCCCGAAAATACCTTAATTTTATTTTAATTCAACGTAGAAATAATATTTAATAAATATTGCATTAAACAAAACAAAATTGAAAATAAATAAAGTCAAACAAAAAGTTATTAATTTTAAATTACTCTGATCGAAAAAGTTAGATAATTTATGTGTTAAATTGAGTTGCTTTATTATTTATTTTGCCACGCTGAATCTATTCAAAAGTACAATACTCAAACGGTCAACAAAATGATTTTATTAATTATATCTACCTTTTTGTCGAATGAAAAAAATTGTTTCAATTTGAAAAAATTTTATTCAGATCGATAAAAATGTCTTGTTTACTGTTATTGACAAAAATTGTCTTAATTTTTTGCGTGTGTAGCACTAAGTCTACGAAAGTGAGCTTTTTGTGTTTACCAATTGGATTGAAAGTAAACGCACTGCAGTATTTTTGTAGAAAAGCGTCGAAAATATCTTAAACAATGCATAAAAATTAAATTTTTTGAATCCCGGGATTCCGGATTCAAAATCCCGGGTTTACGTAATGCCTTACTACTAAGGCATTCAATCCCGAAGTGTTTTTGAAAATCCCGGGATTTCGGGATTTGAAATTACAATCCCGGGATCCCGGGATTTGTTCGGGATTTTCGGGATTTTCCAATTGAATACAATAGTTAATAAAAAATTAAAGAAAAAATGGTTGCAACAATATTTTAAGTTTAATTCGACAAAGAAAACATATTTAATAAATATTACATTACACAAAACAAATAATATTTAAATAAATATAGTCAAACCAAAAGTAATTCTTTTTAAATTAGGTTGATCGAACAAATTATTTTTTTTGCCACGCTGAATCCGAATATACTCATAAAATTCTGCCAGCTCCATTTCATGCTAAACACGAAAAACTTACTTTCAGTAGTTTTAGTATTATAGCGGGAACGGATACACCAATTGTTGTTTAAAACTATTAAAATTGGTGTCCATTCAAAAGTAAAACACACACAAAACATTTTATCCAAAAAAAATTGTTTAAATTGAAAAAATTATTTTCAGATCGATAAAAATTGTTTATTGACATAAATGTTGTAAATTTGTGTGTGTTTGTAGCACTAAATCTACAAAAGTGGGTTTTTGAAATTTACCAATTAGATTGAAAGTAAATGCACGAAAGTATTTTTGTGGAAAAACGTCAAAAATATCTTAAACAATGCATAAAAAATGCATTTTTGAATCCCGGGATTCCGGACTCAAAATCCCGGGTTTCCGGGATTGAGAAAACTTCCGCGATCCCGGGACGAAATCCCGATTCGGGATCCCGGGATTGAATGCCTTAGTCACTACCCAGATGATTGGAAACTTTCTCAAGTTACAATGATTCCCCAACCTGGAAAAAATCCCAACAATGTGACTTCATACCGCCCCATAAGTTTGCTCTCTGTGTTATCGAAACTCTTCGCAAAACTTCTAATAAAATTGATTTTACCCAAAATTACGGAAAAACTAGTAAGTAACTAAATCGGTATTTTATTGATAATTTTCCGATATTTTCTTCATAATTTTTTGATAATTTATAGATTTTTTATAGATAATTTATCGATTTTTTATCGATAATTTTTCGATTTTTTATCGATATTTTTTCGATTTTATATCGATATTTTTTCGATTTTATATCGTTAATTTTCCGATTTTTATCGATACTTTTTCGATTTTTATCGATAATTTTTCGATAATTTATCATTAATTTTCCAATATTTATCGATAGTTTTGGTTTCCTGATCCATTTAAAAATTTTTTTCCAATTCCATTTCGTCCGGTTTCATTTCCATTTCGTTCCCGACCTAATTTCCAACCCAATGCAAAAAACCGCATCCAAATCGGTTAAGTATTTCTCAAGATAAACGAAAATAATATAAAATTGGCGGCCATTTTGTATGGGAGGTAGGCGTGGCTCTTATGCGATGTTGCCCATTTTCAATACCGTCCAATCATTAGCCAAAATAAGAGGAATCCCAAAATTTGGGGTCGATAGCTCAAAAGCTACGACAGTTATCGCGCGAAATGACGGAGAGACAGACAAACGAATAGACGGACAGACGGACATGGACTAATGGACTAAGGAGGTGATGCTGATCAAGAATATATATACTGTTACAACATAAAAGAGACGCGTTGGTGGTTTGAGAACAAGTGACGCTCCGGTTGCCCAAAGCCTTTATTTATAACATTTTAAAAACTACTTAAATACATGATACGTACAAAGTACGCATCTTGTGTATACATTATTATCTATGTAAAGATAGCATGCAACGGAATTTCACACCATCTGCATGCCATCAATAAAAGACGGTAATTACTTCATAGAAGGAAGGACCGTCCTAAAAACTGGCACTATCAGTGGCCGAGCGGTAATTCTAATCTCTTCATAGAAGGAACGACAGTCGTATCATCTTACAACTATCAGTGGCCAAGCGGAATTCTAATCAGTTCGAAAACGGAACGACCGACATAAATCATAAAATAACATGCACCAAATGTGCGATTGATAAAGAACGAATTTTCTCTTGGCACTGTTTGAATAATTGAACATATACTTTTCCATACCGGACACACCTCCTTATGAGCGTTACAAACGGTGTGACAAAAACAATATACCCTTGGACACTAGTGTGCAGGGTATAAAAATTGCAACCGGTTTCGTGACAAACAGACGGATATGGGCGTTTCAAACGTTTTGACAAAGTTAATATACCCTGTGTATCTACTAAAAATTTAAGTAGATATTTGTTTGAAAATGCGATTAAATAAGGAAATTACGAATATGTAGTTAGATTCAGTACTCTTGATTTATATTGAATTGATATAAACTTTCCTAATATTCGGCCATCTAGAAACTTTTACCGAAACCTTTTCATAATCAAAGAGCGAAACCGATAACCAAAATGATGACCTTAAAAAAAAACATGGAGAAAAATACAAAATATATTTTGATATATTTTCCCAGCTGCTCGAACAACAAGCACTACGATAAGAAGAACTTTTTAAGGGCATTTGTTTCCAAAAAAACCCAAAAAATCTAATCAAATATTTTGCTGCCAAAACAAAAACCTAAAGAAAAAATAATTAGAAATTCGAAAAAAATTTTTACTTTTAAATTTGTAAAATGTATGTAGGTGACGTTCTTTCAGGTCTGGAGTCTACATGTTTTGTACTACTATAGGTTCCACCAGAAAATACCAAGACTCCTAAGATTTTTAAATCCAAATCGAATATCCAACCAGTAAATCTTGGCCAAAATAGATATTCTTTACTGTATGAAGAAGCAAATTCAGACCCTGAACACAAAACGTCGAATTTACCTCAGAGAAAAAAACTCAAATTCTCTTGTCAATCTGATAACACAGCTTGCTGGTGCCAATAGATTTCATGTGATGCCCATTCTCAAGGGCGTTATCCATGAAACTAAAATTCAAATTTATAATGAGGTAGATTTTCGAAAAGTTATTGATAATTTCGAAAAGTGCGAAAGGAGCTATTACACATACCAGCTCAAAAGCAGCAAAGGTCTTATGGTTGTAATAAGGGACTCTTTTATTGAATGCGATGAACTAAAAGCAGCATTAACAGAGCAAACATTTCAGGTTAGATCTGTGTCTAATATAAAGAACAGAGATAAATTACCCCAACCCCTCTTCCGCATTGAGCTCGAATTTGACCCAAAAACCCTAAAAAAAGGCGAGCCCTACCCCATATATAATCTGCGGTATTTATTACACCGTAAAGTCAGTGTTGAGGAGCCGCGTAAAAGCCGTGGTCCAATACAATGCCAAAATTGACAGGAGTTTGGCCACACAAAAATATTGTACACTTCCCAGTGTTTGTGTTATTTGCGGTGTCTTGCACCAAACCCAATTATGCCCGAAATCTAGGAACGATGAAGCCGTTAGACTTGTAGTAACTGTGCTAAAAATCTCACTGCAAATTACAGAGGATGTGTAGTCTAAAAAACCCTTAAAAATGAGGTTTCTTCCCAAACGAATCCCTTCAGAGGAACAACTGTGACGATGTCAAACCCTACTCCAGCCAATATCACACAGATGAAATCATACCCACCACTCCAAGGGAATGGAGCTATGACTGCACCACAACAACAACTATTTTCATACGCAAATGCACTCAAAGGTAATACCCAAGACCCACCAGTTACTCAACCTACTCAACAGAACATTGGCCTTGAACAAACACTTCAGATGTTTATGCAAAACATATCGCAGTTTATGAATAGCATGCAAACTATGATGCAGGAGATGTTACGCAATCAAAACATGTTAATCCAGGCTAGAGATGTAAAATGACCGAAAATGACCGGTCAGATTGGTCTTTTATCATAGATGACTGAAAAAGACCGGTCAGAATCAGTAATTTTCAGTCAGTTTCAAAATGAAATATAAAAAAAATCCGAAAAAATAATGTGGTTTGATTTTATTAATAAAAACAATGTTAAAGTAAGAAAATGGTAAAAAAAATTACAAAGGTAGTCTAAAACGATATATGTATCATCAACTGTAAAGTCTAAATTTTGAGTATCTAGCTCTGATTCTGTTTCAGAGATCGATTCGTTTCCAGAAATCGGAGTTTGCTAAAGGCAAAGATTTGATCTAATAAAAACAAGCTTCTGAATCCTTTGCTTCTGAAGGCGGTTGCGCCGTAGCGTATGCGTGAGGCTCCAGTTACGTTCACTTGATGTGGATGACGGTGGAACACTAAGAACACGTGCAGTAATAGGTGTAACGACCTGCGAAGGCGCAAACATTTGCCACCAAATTCGGGGTTAAAATTTTTTGATAGAAGTCCATATGGAATCTGACTCACCATAGTAGCCAGTTTTGGTTTTAAATTGAGCGATATTCGCCATAACTGCTTCAGCGGGAATGTTCATATGTGTGGCTGCCTGGTATATGAATTCCATTGTAGATGGTATCTCACTGCCTAGAAGGCCTTTGCCTCGGTAACGTGGATCCAACATATTTGCAGCTAAATGAATGAGCTTGATACAGAACTCTCTACGCTTCTTCACTGCTGTAACGATTTCTTCTCGTTGCGATAGGGTATTATGAAGTTTGCTAAATATTTCCGGGACATCAGACATAGGTTAGGTTAGGTTAGAGGGTAGATGGCACCATTGGAGCATAAATACTCCAGTCGTGCCATCACACTTAGGCCAAAAAAGTAGACCCATTGTGATGCCCGTAATTTAAGAGGTGGGATAGGCCAACACTCGTCAAACCATAAGTTGGTAATCCAACCACCCAGAATTTCTTACAAAGGCAAGCATATCACGAAAGTGTTTATCAGATAACTCCGCCAGGTCATCGAAAAAGTATTCCCCAAGGGTTCTACGTCTGAGATGTTGTAGACTTGGACATCGACAGAGGAAGTGGTGGGTATCCTCCTCGACTTCCTCGTCCCCACAGCCTCTACAAACATCATTTTGGGTAAGACCAAGTCTCCTAGCATGAGCTCCTAAAAGGTTGTGACCCGTTGACTGGAGAAGGGAATATTGAAGTCTGGGTATGGCAGCAGGTAGTCAGAGCTGAAGTCGTTCCCAAGATGTCGTTGCATTATGTCTGAGTGCCCCGTCGAGTTTCTATGCCAGGTTTCTGTCTGGCTTATTCTTAAGGCACTTTTTGCTGCATATTCTTGTGTATATAGGTCTAGGTAGAAAATTAAGAATTGTCTCGAGTCCTGCCGTCGGTGATGATTTCATCGCACTAGATATTCCTATACATGCTATTCTTTGTATTTTTGTCATTGCTTTCAGATTAGTGGTCTTGCTGGCTGATTTCCAGTATTGGTCTAACGATGGCTGTATACATCCATGAGATGATTTTGTGGCGTGGGCCCCACCTTCGTCCAAAAATTCTACTACAGGTGTAACAGGCAATTGACGCTTTCCTAACAATTTCTTCTATGTTTAATTTCCAGTTCAGTTTCCTGTCTAAAACGAGACCCAGATAGCGGGCGCTTTCTGAGACTCTGAGAGGGATCCCCTCTATAGATGGTGGTCAAAATTGTGGAATCGTTCGTTTGTTCGTGAATAGGACAAGTTCGGTTTTTTGGGGGTTAACCCCCAGTCCATATTTCTTAGTCCAGTCGCTCAGTTGTTTCAGTGCTACTTCTAGTATATCGCTGATGGTCGGAAGGAATTTACCCGTTGCTAGTAGTACAACATCGTCCACGTATGCGGTCACCTTTATCCCACTCTTCTCAAATTCAATCAGTATTTCATTTAGTACCAAGTTCCACAGAAGTGGTGAGATGCGCCCTCAATGTCTAAGAATGCAGCTAAAGTGTACTCTTTATAGGAAAGATTCTTTTCAATGGTGCTGACGACGCAATGCAGCGCCGTTTTATAGGGCGAAAAAGAGTCAATCGCCCAGTTTATCTTTTCCTCAGTAACTAAACCTTCAGGTATAACATTACTTGTGGTCGCTGTTCTACTCGCGTCCGCATCTTCCTGATTAATATCACAACCTGGGAAATGCGTTTCCAGCAGAAGCTGTAGAGTCTCAGATACGTTCCCTTGGAAGATGTGGTCCCGGGATCATCAGCTTGAGCTTCTGTCTTGCGAAGACCAGGATCGCATTTTTGTCGGCAACGCGCAGGTCGGCATGAGCCCACGGTGCAGTTGTGTTGGCGACAAATGCCTAGAGCCATTTCAGCGTGTCCGCATCATCACACTGAAGCATCTTAAAACCCTTGATTGTGGTCAGCTGGCCGAAGAGAGGGATATGCTTCCCCTTCTTCAGGATAGCATCATTCACACTCTCAAGGATTCTGAGCTCTATCAGCTGCCACTGGTCCTCAGCGGCCATTGGGACATCGGGTTTCCCCTAGCCATGGCGGTGCCTTGATTTTCCAGAAAGAGCGATCACCGTACAGCAGCTGTCCAGAGTGGTATCACCGTCCGGGACCATTTCAGGACCAGTCGCGACAGACGCAGGTTGAGAGTCAGCTGGGCTGGCTGAGCCTTCGCTCGAGCCGGGCTTCGTATCATCAACAACCTTCGTCCTTTCCGACCGCACACCACCCTGATCCTCCCCGAACCAGAGTGAGCGGGGAGCTCATTACATCGTTCGGGTTTGCATCCAGTGGTGCCCGGTCGCATTCGCGGTGGTCCCATAGGCTCCACATCGCCCCGGCCTCCAGCAGGGGCCATCTCTGCGTCCGTTTTATCGGTCGCTGAGGATAGCCCCTGTAGGAAGGCCCGCGCGTTATGCAGCCTTTTACGGTCCCTTTCGTTGAGTTCATCCCAGGTCTTGTTACCCAACCTTCTAACTGTCAACTTGCTTTTTGCGATCCTCTTACGAGTCGAAGCTGTTGACATGGTTGACAGCCCGGATGAGCTGGCGACAGACATATTATCGTCCTCACGAAGAAGCAGTTTCTCCACGTTGACGGCAATATTACCGCCGCCTACCTCACCGACACTAATCGATTCGTTGTCCGTTGTCGCGCATTGGAGAAGAAGGTTCTCCTCCTCCTCCGTCATGTCCGTCGTCGTTCCTAAATTTTTTAAAGTTTTTTCTTTTTTGGAGTTCATTTTTGGTCCCACGAGTGTGGGGGAAGGGCGGTCATCCTGCACTCACCCCCAGTATGCAGGAAAGGGGAATTAGGTTAGAACTAGAGGTCCCCAGGTATCTAGAGCTCGCATACTAAAGACCAGGCTCCCTCCTGGCCACGCATCCCTCGGCGTATGAAACTCCACCTTGGATTAGGGGCATAAGACATATGTCTTATGCAACATGGGCATCAGACATAAGACCTTTACCAGATTCAGACCTTTCCAGCTTACGACTTATGGGCCCTAGAATTTTAAAAATTTCTGCTACTAAAATCCAGGTCGATTCGTCCAATATTATGCTCTTGTTATACCCTACACCTCATGAGGTATGGGTATATTCACTTTTGTCTGATGTTTGTAACACCAAGAAGGAGAAGTGTTCGGTATGGAAAAGTATATATATTCTTGATCAGCGTCACCTCCTGAGTTGATTTAGCCCTATCCGTCTGTCCGTCTATCCGTCTGTCCGTCCTATTTTCTTGTAAACACGATTGCAGGAGCTAGAAGAAAGCTAGGGATTCCAAATTTTGTATTTATCCTTCTTAGGCCCTAGAAGGAGTTGGTATTGTGGTGTTTGAGGATGGAGGATTTTGAGTTTTAAGCTGCTCAAGCTATAAATGTTTGGCGCTAGTAGGTAATGTAGACTTGTATGTATACACTACAGTATTGAAAATGGGCGGAATCGGTCGTCTGACACGCCTACCTCCCATATAAGTGAAAATCGTGTTTTTACCGAAATTTTCAAAACAGTATGAAATTTTGTATAGTGGGGTTTTCGGGGTCGCTGATTGCGAATTTGATGTCGGAATTTAAAAATTCAAGGTGGCGGAACCAATATGGCGGACGAAATTTTAAGATTTCATCAAAACGGTATGAAATTTTGTATAGTGGGGTTTTCGGGGCGCTGATTTCGAATTTGATGTCGCATTTTCAAAATTCAAGATGGCGGATACAATATGGCCCAGTAGGTGTAGGGTATATATAAGTCGGCTTGCCCGACTGAAACTTACTCATTTGTTGTATATTTATGTTGTGCGATATAGCCAAGAGTTCTAATGCTTCACGGTTTAAAACATACGATTCTAATGCAATAGCATTACCATTCCCTCTGGTTTTGCTCCGCAATTTTAATGTACAAACAATCTTTCCGTATTTTTCTCTTTGAATTTTTTCGAATACAGCAAGGAGTGTAGTTTTCCTCTTTACGAATTTAAAGACGTATCTTTTATTTTTGGAACTTTTATGATGTCTCCATTGAGCAAATTAAGCGTGTGCGAGATACAACCAACACAAGAAATCTGTGGATGGCGCTCCGAAATATATTTCCACGCAGATTTCATATTTGAGCCATTATCAGTTATCAATGCTACGAATTTTGAGCTGTCAACTTCTGATATTATTTTATTTAATTCCTCGCCTATAAAATTGCCTGTTTTCTTTTCAGTTTCCGAGTATATGCACTTATAAAATGTTGGCTTTGGCGTGGTTATTACGAAACTTATTATTGTTTTACCAGCGTGTGCGTAATTTGTGGAGACCTGCACGAAACAGGTTCGTGCACAAAAACAAAAGAGGATTCCACTATTAAAAAATGTAGTAATTGCGGTGGCAATCACACTGCTAACTATAGAGGCTGTGCAGTCTATCAAAGCTTCATAAAAAAGACGGAAAATGTTACGCAAAAACATGAAACATGGAAAACCAAAAAATTTCCTCCGCTATCCGCTGCACAATCCTTCGCAAACCCACTTACAAAACAAGGCGTTTCCTACGCCAGTGCCTTAAAAAGCGGTCACTCTGCCACTGTGCACGCGCAACCTGCTCCTCCTAGTAGTAGCCTTGAACAAACTCTACAAATATTCATGCAAAATATGTCTCAATTTATGTCTGGTATGCAAAATATGATGCAAGAAATGATAAAGAATCAAAGTCTTTTACTACAACATCTCATGTCTAAGCCATGAATGGTTTAAAAATATCATTCTGGAATGCAAACGGCCTGTGTCATCACAAACTAGAACTTCTCGAGTTCTTGAAAGAGTCCAGCATAGACGTTATGCTAATTTCTGAAACACACTTCACTGAAAAACACTTTTTCAATTTACCAGGACACAGACTCTATGGCACAAAGCATCCAAGCGGAAACGCTAGAGGTGGAACCGCCATTCTCATTAAAAGTCGTATAAAACATTACGCTCTCCAGAATTATTGCACTGAATATATCCAAGCGACAAGTATTTCTCTCGATGAATACTTAAAAGGCCTAACATTAACAGCTATATACTGCCCGCCCAGACACAAAATATCTGAGCAACAATTCCATTCTCTTGGACAAAAGTATCTCGTTGCCGGCGATTTCAACGCCAAACATACATATTGGGGTTCTCGCCTTATATCGCCAAAGGGCAGGCTCCTGTTGAACACTGTCAACAGACTCGGTCTTGACGTGATCTCTTCAGGCACGCCAACTTACTGGCCAACTGACAGTCGCAAAACCCCCGATGTCTTTGACTTTGCAGTCTTCAAAACTGTAAAAAGGAGCCAATTGTTTATTGAATCCTCTCTAGATCTCTCATCAGATCATACGCCTACTATTATCACAATAAAGTATGCGCCAAGTTCTGAGGCCAATCCACCAGATAAACTGACCAGCAAACTCACAAACTGGCTCAAATATCGAAAGTATATAAGCTCCCACATTATCCCTAATGTGTCACTAAAAACGAAAGTTGAAATACACACAGCTGTTAGTAATTTCACACTCTTGCTTTCCCAAGCAGCTGCAGCGGCCACTCCCGCCCAAATCTCAAAAAGCTCAACTCGCAGCTATGCAAAGTGTACTCCAAAGGACATAGAGCAGTTAATAAAAAATAAAAGGAAAATACGTCGCGATTGGCAAAACAACAGATCCCCAAATCTGAAAAAACAGCTTAATGATGTCTCTCGAATTCTAAAAAAGCAGCTTGAGAGGAAATCCGAAAGAGAATTCCAGCTATTTGTTGAACATCTCGCACCCACAAAATCAACAAACTACTCGTTCTGGCGAGCTGCAAAAAATATGAAAAAACCAATACTGACAGAACCCCCTCTAAGGCTGCCAAATGGAAACTGGGCCAGAAGCGATGCAGAAAAGGGTGCAGCTTTTGCCAACCACCTAAAAACCGTGTTCACCCCGAACACGACAGCTGGTGATATCCCAATTCCAACATTAATCCCACATAATACCTCTTGTACAATCGCGATTAAAAAAAACGAACTTTTGGAGGCAATAAACAAAAGCTTGGACCCGAAAAAAGCACCAGGACCGGACTTGATAACGCCAACTATGATAAAAGAACTGCCAACAGTTGCAATAACCCACTTATTGCACATATTTAACGCGATTCTCAGAACATGTCACTACCCAGATGATTGGAAACTATCTCAAGTTACAATGATTCCCAAACCTGGAAAAGATCCCAGTAATGTGACCTCATACCGGCCTATAAGTTTGCTCTCTGTAACATCGAAACTCTTCGAAAAACTTTTAATAAAATTGATTCTACCGAAAATTCTAGAAAAACAAGTGATTCCCGATCACCAGTTTGGCTTCCGCGAAAAGCATGGCACTATTGAACAAGTGCACCGCATTGTTGACTCAATAAAAGGCACTTTCGAAAATAAACAGTATTGCTCCGCTGTTTTCCTCGATATCACCCAGGCCTTCGATAAAGTCTGGCACGAAGGACTTATTTACAAACTACAGCATATTCTTCCCGCAAATATGCACTGTCTACTCAAAAACTACCTCACGAATAGAAAATTTGTAGTAAAATACAAAAGCTTTGTCTCCCGAAAATACGAAATACTGGCCGGAGTACCACAAGGCAGTGTCCTCGCGCCCCTGCTATATATTCTCTATACTGCAGATATGCCCAAAAGTGATAGAACTCTCATATCGACTTTTGCTGATGACACTGCTATCATGTGCTCTCACTCAAACCCAGAAATGGCATCTCTATACGTGCAAAAACACTTGGACACTCTAAGTAATTGGCTACATCGATGGAAAATCAAGGTCAATGAATCCAAAAGCTGTCACTTAACCTTCACTCTAAGAAGGGGCACGTGTCCTGCTCTGAAGATAAACGGCCAAGTCGTCCCTGAAAGTTCCGAAACCAAGTATCTTGGAATGCATCTCGATCGCCGACTCACATGGCATAAACATATTGAATCCAAAATCACTCAGATCAAATTAAAGCAATTGGAACTAAATTGGCTAATCTCAAGGGCATCAAAGCTAAATCTCACATACAAAGTCCAAATATACAAAAGTATAATAAAACCCATATGGAATTGAACTCTGGGGCACTGCCTCTCCCTCGAACGTGGAAA
Source organism: Heteromyza rotundicornis (assembly GCA_951394025.1). Taxonomy (NCBI): domain Eukaryota; kingdom Metazoa; phylum Arthropoda; class Insecta; order Diptera; family Heleomyzidae; genus Heteromyza; species Heteromyza rotundicornis. Next base: position 46,838,823 of record OX596011.1, on the reverse strand, counting down.
AACTCCAGAGAGTCCAATCTAAAATCCTGAGACAAATTGCCAGAGCCCCTTGGTATATAAAAAATACTAACATCCACAGAGACCTGAATATACCTGCAGTAAAAGACGAAATTCCGAAATTTACCTCGAAGTACAAGCAGAAGCTCATGTTTCACCCAAACATTCTAGCTAGAAATTTACTGAGACCTCTGAATCCCTCACGTCTCAAACGAAACTAATATATTCCCCATATTATAGTTACGATAACTCTACATTGCCTAAATCAATGGATATAGGGCAAATAGTTGTAATCTGAATATTATAAAATTAAGCTGAATTTCTGAATTTTTGAAAAATCATTGTTAGACCTAAGTTATTATTAGGTGATTCAATTGAATAAAATTACTATTAAAAAAAAAAAAAAAATTGTTTTACCGGTAACGCTAGTCCATCCATCTGTAATGAGGCCTAGCGCTTCTGCCTTTTGTAACTTAGTATTGACATTTGTTTTTACAGTGACATGTTCAGCTTCAAGATTAGGACCACTTATAGAATATCGAGAAGGAATATTGTAGTCTGGTCTCATTATACGAAAAGCATCTTGCCAGTATTTTGAAACTAGCACGGATAAAGGCACTCCTGAGGCGTAAATTGCTCTTGAAATGGCAACGTCATCGTTAGTTCCGTTTTGACTCTGAAATGGAGTATTTTGCATCAATGTTGAAGGAAATGATAAATCAGATGAAGACGATAGAACTGACGGCGACGATAGAAGCAGTGGAGTTACTTGAGGAGAAGAAGGTGCTACAGGCGATTGATTTGCTATATACGATGTATTTGCTAGAAGAGATAGAGATCCTAAAGGCGATTGACCCGATGTATCTGCGTGGAGTGCTTGAGTTATTACAGGCAATGTATATGCTAGAGGAGATACATCTGTTGGAGGCTATGAAGCATATATATACTATATAGTGACTGTAACCCAAAGTTCGCGGCATTTTTTACGCGAAACAAACTGGATAAATATTCTAATGAAATTGTTTTTCTTGTGTTTTCTGATTGAAATAACAACGGTTACTTTGATTGAATAAATTGTATTTTCTGTCAAAGCATCCATCCACATAGATCTGTTATAATTTGGCAAGTAGTTACTAAGTAGCCGGTATTCCTTTACTTTTGTCCTAAAAAATTTAAAAATAATAGGCCCAAATAGTTTCAAAAATTTTATTTTGAAAGTGACTGAATCTGACTTAATCTGACCGGAAAATAACAGTTTTTGAACTGTATAACTGTATGATTGAAAAGTAGTATTTTAAAAAAGTATGTAAAAACAGCGAAATGGCGTTACCTTTCCGCTAAGAATATTTTTCAGTGTTACAAAAAGTTATATATTACGGATGTTTGTTTTCTATCATTTGAGGAGAATATCAAAGTATAATAAAACGTATTTAAAAAATTTTTTTATTACTTCGGTGTTACTTTTTTATCATTTTGCATTTTGCTGTTAAAATATGGGCACGCTCGTCAAAACCCTAGTAAATTTAAATTTGTACTAAGAAACATTTTTTTAAGCTTTTTTCAGATAAAATTCTATATATTTTATCTACAAATTGGTTTTAAAGTAAGATTGTGTACTTGTTATACTTATGAAAAATTAGAATAGCTCCTTGAGTGGATTTTGCCATATCCGTATGTCTGAATGTCATTCAGTATGTCCATCCTTCTGATTGGTAAGAAGATTGAAGCAAGCTAGGCGGTCCAAACTTTGGACTTAACTCCTGCAGGTCCTAGAAGGAGTTGGTATTGCAAATGGGCTGAATTGGTCAACTGCCACGCCTACTTTCCATAAAGTGAAAATCGTCTTTAGTAACAAATATAACATAATTTCATGGAAATTGTGGTTGGGAAATTCTCCGTAAGATCTATTGTCCGTTTTTCGTCGGTGGTGAGTGCCGCAAAGCTATATGAGCAATACCCCGATCACGACATGACATCATGATGGCTAGGTCATGCCGAGCTTATGAATGTAAAAATTCTACATATATATATATAGATTCACTTCTACCGGCTGAAACTTACTCACTTGTTTTTTTTAAATTTACATTACGATGAAGACATTTTGGCGAGCACAATATTCCTCGATTTATCCGGCTGGAGAAGAAGATTTGGAGGAAGATGACGGAGGTACTGGAGGTACTTCATCGAACACCTCTTTTACAGCCATGTAAATTGTGTATGTCAAATGATGACGAGGACCTTTCTAATTTGAGTCCATATGATGATATTTCTAATGTTATTGAAAACCTGAGCAGTATTATTGGTGTACGGAATTATACATATTATATACAATGGTGGATTAGGGCCAACCTATTGTAGTAATTTTGAGTGGCTACCCAAACAGAACATCACCTTGATGGCCATTGGAAAGGTCCCCATTATTGGACCTTATTATATGATGGCTACCAGGACACTTATCAAGAAAATCCTAGTTAAAAACTGACTTTTTTCCTGGGGGCTATAAAGTTTTTTTTTTTGGATGCAAAATGTGTGTTTTTTTAAAAACAAACTACTTTGCTGCAGAATCTTTTCCAATCAAAATTATCCTAAATTTATATAAATTTAAAAAAAAAATTATTTTGAAAAAAATTTTTAAATTAAAAAAAATTTTCGATTACAAATTTTTTTACAAAATAAATGTTTACACATTGCCAAACTTTCAAAAATTAAAAAAAAATAGTTTTAAACAATAATATCTAAAAATAGGTTATTTTGCTAGGGTTGCGACGAGCGTTACCATATGGTAACGGGCAGAGGTGGGCAAACAGCAAGCGGTCCAAAAAAAAAAAGTTTGGAATTCGTTTCTTAGGTCATTTCTAGGTAATCCTGAAAAAATCTTGAAAAAATTCCTTTTATTTCGCTCTCGTCATTAATGGGTTAAACATGCTCACCTAATAAAATACAGTCCACTTATTTATAATGAACTAATTTAGGGAAACTCATTTGTAAAGGGTTTTCCCTCAATATTGTCTACAATAAGTGAATGACAATTAAATGATCGATTCTAAGAAGTACACAAACACATCCCAACAATGTAACAGGAAGTTCACGGATGAATGTTTCATCGCCTATTTTAAGTATTTCTAAGAAGTTCATTTTAAGGAGTTGTACTTCCGCTTAATACAGTTACAGGTAGGTACGCGTGGGACGCCGAACTACGAGCGTACGGCTACTTGCGTGAGCTATAGTTTTAAAAAATAGTTTTTAAGATTGTATATAAACACAAATTTAAATTTAATAAAAACAGTATCATACAAATGCTCAACCGGAGAAGATATTTTTCTTCGGTGGATAGAATCTACAATTCTGTCCAGATGTAATGATAATTTCAGAGACCCATATGACCCAAAAACACTTTTTTAAAATACCCGGATACAAGTTGTACGACACTAAACAAGCAGGTGGTAAAGCACGAGGCGGATCAGCGGTTCTAATTAAGGACAGAATCAAACACTATGTTTTACTGGGATTTTGCACCGAGTATTTGCAAGCCACCAGCATATGCCTTGATGAATACATAAAAGGACCTACAATATCTGCAATTTACTGTCCACCCAGTTCCAAAATAATTAAACAGCAGTTTCAGACATTTTTTGCAACCCTTGTCCCAAAATTTCTCGTAACTGGAGATATTAATGCCAAACACACTTATTGGGGCTCTCCACTGATTTCGCCCAAAGGAATACTACTGTGGAATATTACCAGCAGACTCGGCCTTGATGTAGTTTCATCAGGCACGCCAACATACTGGCCATCAGACAGACGCAAAATTCCAGATGTTATTGATTTTGCAGTAATCAAGACTCTTAAACGATCTCAACTGACCATTGAGTCTTCAGTGGAACTCTCGTCTGACCACACACCCACTATTATTACAGTAAAATATGCGCCAAATCCAGAAGTCAACCCGACAAACTCACCAGTGTAAACACAAATTAGCTCAAATTCAGAAAATATAAAAGTTCACACATTTGCCAACCACCTAAAAACCGTGTTCACCCCGAACACGACAGCTGGTGATATCCCAACCAACATTAATCCCACATAATACTTCTTGTACAATAGCGATTAAAAAAAACGAACTTTTGGAGGCAATAAACAAGAGCTTGGACCCGAAAAAAGCACCAGGACCGGACTTGATAACGCCAACAATGATAAAAGAACTGCCAACAGTTGCAATAACCCACTTATTGCACATATTTAACGCGATTCTCAGAACATGTCACTACCCAGATGATTGGAAACTATCTCAAGTTACAATGATTCCCAAACCTGGAAAAGATCCCAGTAATGTGACGACATACCGGCCTATAAGTTTGCTCTCTGTAATATCGAAACTCTTCGAAAAACTTTTAATAAAATTGATTCTACCGAAAATTCTAGAAAAACAAGTAATTCCCGATCACCAGTTTGGCTTCTGCGAAAAGCATGGCACTATTAAGCAAGTGCACCGCATTGTTGACTCAATAAAAGGCACCTTCGATAAAGTCTGGCACGAAGGACTTATTTACAAACTACAGCATATTCTTCCCGCTAATATGCACTGTCTACTCAAAAACTACCTCACGAATAGAAAATTTTTAGTAAAATACAAAATCTTTGTCTCCCGAAAATACGAAATACTGGCCGGAGTACCACAAGGCAGTGTCCTCGCGCCCCTGCTATATATTCTCTATACTGCAGATATGCCCAAAAGTGATAGAACTCTCATATCGATGAGAGTTTTGCTGATAACACAGCTATCATGTGCTCTCACTCAAACCCAGACATGGCATCTCTATACGCGCAAAAACACTTGGACACTCTAAGTAATTGGCTACATCGATGAAAAATCAAGGTCAATGAATCCAAAAGCTGTCACTTAACCTTCACTCTAAGAAGGGGCACGTGTCCTGCTCTAAAGATAAACGGCCAAGTCGTCCCTGAAAGTTCCGAAACCAAGTATCTTGGAATGCATCTTGGAATTAAATTCCCTATTTGCCCGAATAGCACAATCGCGAAGCGTGGGATTTAAGACGACCCTCGCGGTATGGTATCCCCGTCCGAACGAACAACACGAACCCGCGAAAACCTGATAACTAAACTTTTAAAACCCTACACCGAAACTGCCGCAATATATATATGTACATATAAGTATATATATATAAAAGAAATGGAAATTTTTTTCGACACAAAGAAAATAATACCGAACACAAACCCTTTTCAAAATTCACACAAAACGACCCAATACCCAAATATCAAAAATTATATTTGTTTAAACGCAATTGATTTGCGGGACCAGACCAACCTGTCTGAAATCCCTCGCACGATTCTTGCAGAATCTATTCACCAGCTGGACTTCGATAAAATTCGATGTCCAGCAACAACTTGGCTCTGATGCGGGACAACACAAACAAAAAAAAAGGAAAATGGAAGAGTGGGGGGGGGGGGGGGGAAACGGCCAAACAAATTCCAAGCAAACTACTTGGACGGAAACACTTCACCAAAACATATCACGACCGAACACAACCTGTCCAACTCTATTAAATTCCTCAAATTCAAAACACTAAATGGCCGACTGCCACAAATAAAATAAAGTAAAAAAACACTAGCTGGCAAAACTAAACCAGCGCGCAAAAATACTCCCTTTGGAACACTTGTCCTCCAGCCACAATCCGACGCTGGCAACCGCTAAGCCTCACCACTCAAAAAACACAATTTAGAACACAGGAAAGAAAATTTTTAAAATTTTCTAACTGATTATTTAAGCCAAATTAAATTTAAAATCTCAAACTTCACTTTTTACTTTCTTTCTTCCCTGCTCAAAAAGAACTAAAAGAATTAGAATATATGAGCGCCTATGACGCTCACTTTCCATTTATTTTCCCACATACATAGAGTGCGGCTTACGCAGAAACCAGTGTCCGCAGTCGGGGCTTTACCCATACCTATATGCGAAAAATCTCTTCAGATTTTTCTAGGTGTGTTTGGCAAATTTCCATATACCCCCCTGCACGCACCAAAATGAAATATACATTTTGGCGGCACTCATGTACGTATAGGCGAAAGCATAAATGTTCTCAAATGCCCCTCCCTCAAACAGGTTCAAAGAGTACAAAAGCTCTAGTCCAGGCTCTGACATTTTACTATTGTAATGGCGAAGCTGGCAATACCTTCATCGGATCGCCGCCGCTCACTGAGCTTACTTAACGAAAGCAAAAGCGATAGAAAGGAGAAGAAAGCAAGAGAACTTTGACAGCTCCAACAAAATATTCGGTTTTCTTGTTCCGCGCGCCGGTCGCATTTCACCCGCGAGTGCCGAATCTGTTTTGCTTAACGAATTAAGCAAAACAAATATATTAAAAAGAAATAATAACAATTAACAAAATTGTTCAGTGCGTTCTTTCGGTTAATGCGTGTGAGATTTTGTTCCTTCGATTTTGTTCGGCCGTCGCCCCGAACAATATGGAAACATAAAAAAAACATAACAAACAAAACAACAAAACAACCACAACGGTGGCGCAAATTTATACCGCGACAACCCCACCTCCACCTCCGCGAAAGTTGCTTGGTCTCCTGAGACCAACCAACTTTCGAATCTAACCGGAGAAAAATCACCCTGAGTCGATGTGCGGCCTAAGGTCCTGCACATGCCATGTACCCTTTTCTCGTCCGTCTTCGTCTTCCAAAACATATGTCCACGGAGACACCCTCTTTTTAACCCTAAACGGTCCAACAAATTTCGGAGCTAACTTCGCTGCAAAATAGTTTGCAGCATCGGACAAAACAAAATTACGTCTCCATACTAACTCGTGCGGTAAATACTGCACATCTCTACGTCTGAGATTGTACGTTTTCGCTGTCTTGGCACTTGCCATTTCTAACTTTTTCCGTATGTCTTCCCTCAAGTCTGCCATTTTCTTGGCCCGGTCCTCACTACTACTGTCCGGTTGGTCTGAGTCTCCCACTCGTCTATAACCTCTATCACCCCTGACCGCCATATTTCGGCCAAAATTCACGAAGTATGGAGACGCCCCCAACACCTCATGCTGCGCTGTTCGAATGCAGCACGCCACCTTTGAGAGGTGAGTATCCCACGTCCTGTGGTTCTCCGACACGTACGCCCTCAAAGTGGTCTTAATAATTTGGTTAATCCGCTCGGCCGGATTAGCCTGCGGATGATAGTGTGCAGTGTACCGCATCTGCACACCATACGACGCGCATAAACTCTGCAGCTCCTTGCTGCGAAACTGTGGCCCATTGTCGCATACAATGGACCTCGGAACTCCAAAGAGCAGGAATACATTATCTTCCAACTCCTTGCAAACACTCCTTGCCGTTGCATTTCGCAACGGAAACAACAATGGGAATTTGGTGAAGTAGTCAACCACCGTTAAAATATAACAAAATCCCTGACTCGACTTCACCAAGGGTCCCACCAGATCTACGCAGATCATTTCCCATGGTTCTAACTTCTTTGTCCTCTCTACCATACAACCAGCTGGCTTATTGTTGTCAGGTTTCACCCTCTGTCAAACCTGACAACCTTTAATATATTTAGCTATCTCTGCCTTCATTTTTGGCCAATAATATTTCTCAACTACCCTTGCGTATGTTTTCCTAACGCCCATGTGCCCCGATAATGGATTATCGTGACACTCGAATAAAATACTGCGCCTATCACTCCTGCCCACAACTCTCTTCCACTCGTATCCAGCACTAAACAAACTATTTGTCCCTGACTTTATGTGTTTATATAACACACCATTTTCAATTCTCCAAGCTGGGTAATCTAGTGGTTTATCCTCCACTTTCCTAACCATGGAATCCACCCATGGATCTCTAACACGCCCATCTACCTCCCCTACGACTGGGACACCTCTAGAAAGCATGTCGGGCACAACATGATCTTTCCCCTTACGATGTATGATTTCATAATCGTATTGCTGGAGTTTTAGAGCCCACCTAGCCAACCTACCGCAAGGATCTTTCAAATTGTTGAGCCATACCAACGAATAATGGTCTGTCACCACTGTGAACCTAACCCCTTCGATGTATGGCCTCAACTTCTCAACTGACCACAAAACAGCCAAACACTCCTTCTCGGTAGTGGAATAATTCCTCTCGCATCTACTCAACGACCTACTCAAATACGAAATGACCTTCTCCCCTTCATCAAACTGCTGTTTCAAAACGGCACCTATTCCAAAATCGGAAGCATCAGTTTGAACTACGAAGGGTCGTTCGAAATCGGGACAGCTCAGGACCGGCGCCGTCACTAGACGCTCCTTGGCCTTCAAAAAGCTGTCCTCACACTCCGGCGACCATCTAAACCTGTTCTTCTTCTTTAGAAGATCAGTTAGAGGCTTAACCAAATCTGCGAAATTCGAAACAAACCTACGATACTAAGAAATGGTGCCAACAAACGACCGGACTTCCCTTACATTTTTGGGCGCTGGAATTTTCAGCATTGCCTCAACTTTTTCGGGGTCAACATGCAAGCCCTGTCGATCAATAACATAACCTAGATACCGTAGCGAAGAAAGACAAAAATTACATTTTTCTCTATTTAATCTAAGCCCTGCCGAACAAATCCTCCTCAGGACCTCCTTTAGAACCTCAACAAATGTATTTGTAACGATAATAATATCATCCAAATACACGAAAACATGAGGTTCCAAGTTAGTCCCAAGGACCTCATCTATAAATCTCTGCCAAGTTGAAGGCGCATTGTGCAGGCCATAAGGCATTCGCTTGAACTGGTAGAGCCCCCTACCCGGAACTGTAAATGCCGTGCAGGCCCTAGACTCCTTCTCTACTGGGATCTGCCAATAAGCGGATTTTATATCCAAACTAGAGAGATATTTGGCGTCCTTTAGCTTATCTAAAGAAGCCGAAATATAAGGGGGTAACTATCTCGATCCGTATTTTTATTCAGTGTTCTATAGTCGAAACAAAACCTCTAACTCCCATCCTTTTTCCTAATCATCACAACCGGTGATGCCCAAGGGCTGTGAGAAATCTCAATCACACCCTTTTCTAACATATCCTCTATTTCCTCATCTATGCGCCTCTGAATAGCGGGCGATACCGGATAGTAGGCTTTGTACGAATCCGATGTTCGACCAAATGTGTACAACCAAGTCCTCAAGCACCTAAACACATCTGCAACAAACTCCTCAAGAACCGATTTTTCCCTAGTTGACAACGAAGACCTATCAACTATCGCCGCTACTGACGAGACCTCGACTTGGTCGGAAAACCTCTACTGATTCCTGGCCAAATCTGGCACTACACCGGCCTTAGACCAAAAGTCTACTCCAAGAATCAATGATTGAGGTAAATCCGGTATTACGAGGCATTCAACGAGGACCGACTTGCCCTCTACCTCGAAAGGGACCGAAACTACCCCCCTAACCGGAACTTCTTCACCATCAGCAAGCGCAACCTTGCTGACCGCAGACGCCAATAAACTTTACCCCCAGGACTTTAATGTGTCCCAGCCTGGCCTACCAAGAATCTAAAAGCCCTAACATATGCACTCCAAAAATCCTAACGCCTAAATATGGCCTATTATCCAATTCTCTACCTGAAAGAGAAAAACTCAAACAAATTTCGGACGGACGCCTCTGAGGCCTATCACTATTTTCCCTAGCCAGCTGGTTGCCCGCAGGCAACCTACCTAAACCTCGCGAACTTCTTGCCCTGCTTCCACAAGAGCTCGCACCCCATTTCCCGACTCTTCGCGTGCCCTCGGAGCCGCTCTCGGGGCCGCCTCCCTGTCCGAGCGCTCCTGCGAATGCCCTGCTCTCTGAGAGCATCGGGGGCAATCACGCTTCATCACGCCAGGCCGCCTACACCCAAAACAATAAATACCCCTAGAGCAATTGGACGAAACATGTCCAGGCCGGCCTAAACTAAAACACCTAACCGAATTCTGGGGAGGAGCCTGAATCCTCCTCTCCAGCCTAGCAACACGTAAAGGGGCCCTGACTACAAGAACTTCGTGTTCAGCCGAGAAGTAAGCCAAGTCTGGCTCCAACAAATTCTTGGATCGACTGCTGGGCGGCGGCACGAATGCTTCCACATTCGCCCGCACAGCCTCCAGCTTCCGACCCAAGGAAACCAACTCCGATAAAGACTTAGGCTCAGCCAAGCCCAGCTGAGTCTGGTAAAACGGGGACAGGTTTGCGATCACCAGACCCAGCATACGCCTCTCTGACAAGGGGTCGGACAGACGACCGAACAACCCCCTCATCGCCGCTACGTAAATTCCTATGGACTCAGTCCCACCCTGAGTCCGTCTCCTAATCTCCGACATCAAAATGTCGTCATAGTTGGGGGGCAGGAATTCCAGGTTCAGCTCGGCGACCAACTCTCGCCAGCCTGAAACTGTCCTGCGGACATCCCTAAACCAGAGCAGGGCCTTTCCGGAGAAAAGCTCCACTGCTCCCCTAAATAACTGGGCTTCACTAACGCCCCGAGCCTCGCATAGCTCGTCTACCCTCTGTAGAAAGGCATGTAGGGACATGTCTGTCTTTTTCCCGGTAAATTGAATACCCCACTTGGACAAATTTTCTTCTTTTTGAAAACCTACGTTACTCAACGAGGTGGATGGCTCACATCTCGGAACGGGTTCAGGCTTTTCCTCAACCGCAGACTCTCTACTGAGTCCCTTGGATGGTCGGGATGGCCTTGGATTGTCATCGAAGGCATCATCTCCGCCACCAACATCCTCCACCGCCTCGTTGAGTTCCCCCAACAACAAAAGGACCCTATTTTTGAGCGCCATCTGCTCTACTACTTCTTCCTTACTCGCTGGCCTCGAACGAGTAAGGCGACCTAAAGCCCATTCCAACTTCGCCAAAATCATCAAATATTCGGGCGACTTTGCGTCCTTGGGAGGGGTTTCCATAAGTTTTTCAACTTCGGAAATCTTCCCCTCCACACCCAACCTATCTTCCTCAAAAACAAACGGATAACCCCCAAAGACATCCACGGGCTCCCTTCGCTCTATTTGCCTTGATGCCCTCAAGGACTTCCTCATGGACTCCACCGGAGTCACTGGCAACCCACGAGCCTCCATCTCGTATGCCAGTTCCTCTTGGTTTAGTCTATTAATCTCCATAGTTAACTCGGACAGACAAAAAAAAAAATTTAAAAAAAAACCAAAACTAATTTATCTAACCAAATAAAATCAAAAAAAAAAATAGAACAACACAGCGTATTTACGCTCACCGAATTTTTCTTATTAAAATAAATAAATAAATAAATATCAAAAAAAAATAAATTGTAATAAAAATCAAAAAAAACCCACGAAATAAAAATTTAAAAAAACGAAGAAACTTTTAAGACGGCACCGCAAAAAAGAATAATATAAACCAAAATTTTTCTTTTAAAACTCAAAAAAAAAAATAATTACCAAAAATTAAAAAAAAATAATTCAAAAAAAAAAATATATATATATAAAAAAAATTTATTAAAAAAATACTATAAAATAATAAAGAAATAAAAAAAATAATAAGAAATAATAACAATTAACAAAATTGTTCAGTGCGTTCTTTCGGTTAGTGCGTGTGAGATTTTGTTCCTTCGATTTTGTTCGTCCGTCGCCCCGAACAAAAGGGAAACATAAAAAAACATAACAAACAAAACAACAACAACGGCGCCGCAAATTTATACCGCGACAAACTGAGGGTCAACTGAATGCGGCTGTGAGTAACTTTACCCTTATACTTACAAACGTCGCATTGACAGCGACCCCAAAAATCAATAACACTACCCAATTGAAAAATTTCGATAAAATATCGAAAAATTATGAATAAAATATCCATAGATTATCGAAAAACTATCGATAATGGTCTCAGAATGTAAAGACTGATTTACATTGTATGAATTGGTTGATACAGCGTATGAATCTTGCCATAAAAGAGATGATCCGCTCTATGCCCAAAGAAGAGTGCAGATAGTCAAAGTTTGTTTGCTTTTTTTTGTAAACAAAGATCAGCTGTTCAATATTGAAAAAAAATATGTTTGAAATATTTACATCTTTCATGATTATTGCGTTATTTTCTAGCTAGGGAGCAGTTTTAAGACTTCCTCCGACTGGAATAGATTGTATGGGTTGTTTGGAAACATTTTCATTGATTCCCTGAGTCCCACGCAAAGTCAGAAATGTAAATCGTATTCCTGGCCACCGCAGCCGTTCCCAGATTTTTATAGGAAATTTTTAAAACGAAAATAGATAAATTTTATTTCCAACTTTTGAAAACTTTCACAAATCGAATTGGGGGGAAGTACATTTTTGTCTTTATTTCAAACTAGGACACCGGCGGTGTCACATGCTCCGTACTACAGCGCAAAATTTGCCAAACACTTCCAAGCCAGTTGTGGCCACAAAAAAACCACACAGTGTTTCGTTTCTGGCCAGAGAATACGCCATCACCTTGGCCAGCATACCCGTGGCCGTTTGCTAATTGCAATTGTGCACGATGGATGATAGAATGCCTTTATTTAAATTCTGATTTGCTGGAGGCTCTTCAATAACATAGTGATTGTAGGGCGGGTGGTAATTACGAGTTAAATAATTTCACCTGGAAGGGCTAGATGAGGGGCTTGGTACTCTTGATTATACGCGAGTCCAGGTAACTAAAAAAAGAAACGAAATAGACACTTTTAAAAATGAATTTTCGGGAGAAATTTCAAAATAATCCAATTACACTTGATTGTCTTCAGTCAAATTTGGCTTTGGCGGCGGAGCGACCCTTGTACCAATGGCTGTAGCACCTTTGTTGGAAGTGCGTAGACCGGAGAAAGAGCAGTGCAGAACTATTTGTAAATAAGCTAAATAAGCTATCAAGAATTTTAATTTGAAAAACAATTTCAAAATTTGCCAAATAAAAACGTTGACACTATTGACACTTTTGAAATTCGTTATGATTCTTTTATAGGAGACGATACGGTTCATACAGAAAGATCAAGCATGTTGTATTTAACATATCTCCTCCTATAATTTCATACACTTAACAGAGGGGGTTAACAGAATTTGGTATCAATCGTCCTATAAAAATGGGAATAACTCTGTTTCAGTCATTCTAATATATGTTCCAATTCAAAATATTTCCATCTCTTTTTCATATGTCACAATTCATACGCTGTATCAACCAATTCATACAATGTAAATCGGCCTTAATTCTCTTACTATATTTGAATAAGTTTGCTGCCTTTGTAATGGATGGTCAAATACGTAATTTTGTGAATTTTGATAAAAAGAAACTTTGATTAAAAGGAAGAAATCAATAAATTGATACACAAAGGTTATAATAAAAATGTATTTGCAACACTGTGGTATTTTGCTTCCTACATGGCATCACTGTTAGTGACAACATGGTGACAGATAAAGAGTAGGGATAAGCGCGTGAGTGAATTTCGGTCAAGATCACGCGCTAGTTTCTTATTTAATTTTTTTTCATCTAACATATCTGTGGTGAAACGCAATAATCACTTAAGTAGAAAAACACAGTATCGAGATATTCACCATTTTGTAAAATGTTTGTATCTAGTTGCTCTAAAAATGTTTTAGAAAAGTCTTCATATATTTTTTTCTATGTGTTTTTTTTTATTAATGTAAGACAAAAAAGTTTTGTATTTTTAAGTTGAATACCGTAGATGGTCTAACTGAATTCGACTTAAGTGGTTATTGCTTTTCGCCACAGATATATATTTAGAAAATTTGTAATATACTTTTATTATACAGTGACTCACAGTGAAAATCATACAGTTACATTTTTTTGATTCGTAAGTTAATATAAAAATAATGGAACAAGTTAGATTTCTGTCTTTTTTTTTTATTAATAAACAAAGTATACAAAAGCATAAAACATAATAAAAAATAATAATTCATTCACAAAAATTAAAAAAAAAAATTAATAAAACAAAAAACTTCATATTTTAGGCCACACTATAAATCATACACTTACACAAACTATACTGAAAAGTAAAAGATACTCAGTATTAATACTTAGTGGGTTGTCCATTTTGCTTGATGACATTCTTTAGACGGTTCCCCATTGATTTGACCAACTTCTCTGTGTAGGTGCTGCTGATCTTCGACCACTCCAGCCGTAGTGCATTTTTTAAGGATTCTTTGTTGGTTATGTTATGTTTTCTTATATTCATTTCCAAAATATGCCATAAATTTTCGATTACGTTCAAATCTGGGGACTGAGGAGGGGTTTTGATAACTCTTGGACAGTTGTACAGTAACCATTCCTTTACAACAAGTGCGGTATGTTTGGGATCATTATCTTGGTAAAAGTGGAAAGTGTCCCGGATGCCCAAATTTTTGGCACTTTAATGGACTTTTTTTTTCAGTAGGTCGAGATACATCTACTTATCCATATTTCCCTCGATAAAGTGTAAGTTTCCAACCCCGGATGCCGACATGCACCCCCAAACCATTGCGTGTCCACCACCGTGTTTTACGGTCGGCTCTTCGCGGGGTTTTCTCCACACATTAACTCGCCTTTGTAAGTACGGTACGCTCAGTATTTCTTGATGACCTGTTATGTTGAGGAGCGTTGACACTGCGGCGACTGGAGATTTTTTACGTAGCTCCTCAGGTTTCGGTATAAGGAGTCATTGATTCGGACCTCGTCGTCAAAGGTGAGAAGAAACGTGCCAGTCACAATCTGATCGTTGTTATTATTAATTTTGATCTTAGCGGTTTCATCATTGATAATGATAACGCCGTCGTCGATGACTGCTAGAGGTTCAAGATGGCTAGGACGAGTAGTGCAATGTGCAGCGCCACCAGAATGAAGTTGTTGTGCGCACGTTGTGTAAGGCAATTTCTTGCAGAATGTTGTTGAAAGCGTAGTGCTGCAATTTCCAATTGGCACCACTTTATTACCACATTCGGCTAAGTTATTTTCGTCGGCCAAATTAAGAATGGTACCATTATGCAAACAAAATTATTTTCTTACATACTAAACTTGGCAAGTCCGTAATAGTTATGTTCGTGGAGCTCTCATTAATAATGTTTTTCAAATCGTTAGAGTCTAAAATGGCGGGGTTAATTATTCCAATCTTTGTGACCGATAACATCAAAGCCTCGAGTTCTGAAATTAGTATCCTATCTCTTGAAAACAAAGTTTCGTATAAATGTTCCGTATTAATATGTTTGACTTTGGAATTTTTCAATAACAGATTTACCGCGTCTGTCAATTTGTTTAGTTGCTCCTGTGTTTTTGTGTTAATGTTTATTTGTCTATTTTCAGATTCAATGAGCTCCTGCTGCGTAAATTTTAGTTTTTCCCAATCGTCAAAGTCTGCGGTCCCAGCTACCACCTTCAAAACCGTACCTAATATGTGAATACTCCTGGCGTGGCGATGGTGGATGTTTATTGTTGCTAAAAGTATTTTTATATGTCGTTTGTCCGAGTCCAGTATCTGTTTCATGTGTGACTGGGGAAAATTGTTTCTTAATTTTTCTGTTTCTTCTGCTATCTCTGAGTACATTGTTAGATTTGTCGTATGTTTTAAGTAATGGAACTCTTTCCAAATTGTCACATCTCCGTCCATAACTGGAATATAGTCTGCTTTAGAGTAGTCTGCTGTCGTCATCGTGACGAAAAGTAGTGTAATCAAAATCCTGAAATGTTAAAGAAAAAGGAAAAAAATAAAGCTATCTCAAATTGTCCACCCTCCCCTTTATTAAGACCGTTGCCCGCAAGTCGGCATCTACCGTTACCTCAATGTACAAAGGTGTGAGTTTATTTCCCAGTCTCTTATTTGATTTTACAAGCACCTTGTCTCCCACCTAGAAGTTTCTGTTTCGCCTCGTTTCGTTTACCTTTGCATTTGACTATTCTGAACTTTAAAAACTCTATCTCTTATTTCTTCGTTGAGCTCTGGGGAAGATGAATAAATTATGTCGATGGGTCTTTTATCTGTAACAGAGTGGATTGTCCTGTTGTATTCTATAGTCGCCTGAAGTACCACTTCGATTGATACTTTTTTCCAGTTTCAGACACCGCGCAATCTCAACGAGAGTGCTATGGAATCTTTCTACCTGTTCATTTGAGGTACTATGGAGTGGCGGTGCGTTTACAATTTGGACATTAAATCGATTGCTTAAAAGCGATTTTAATGTTTCAGATTTTATAGAAGGTTCGTTGTAGCAATATATTGTTTCAGTACGGTGATAGAAATTCATAAGCTGCAAAGTTGCTGATTGTAGGTCTGTTATTATTCTGGAGGCAGTGGGTTGGACAATCGCGAACTTCGAAAATTTGTATGGAAATATTTTTTGTCTGTTGAGAATATATCGATATGTAACATCTCCTACATGTGACGGGATGGGCGTTTCTCCAAGTACCTGTTTCTGTGGATGACTGTCATATTTTGCCTTCTGACAAACTTTACAATTTGCGACAACCTCGTTTGTTAATTTGGTCATCTTTGGAAAAAAATAGTCCTGTAAAATTTGTTTTACGTTTTCGTGAGCGGCTTTATGGGCCCTATTGTGTTCCGCAACAACTATTTCTCTCTGTTCGTTTCTAATCAAAATGTCGGTTACCATTCGCTTGGTGTAGCGAAATGTTGTCGTAGGGAATGTTTCTACCAATTTATGCTGCACGAATGCTAATATTGGTAATTGACAGTAAATAGCATTTACTACGTCCTTCTTGACAGCATCACATATCCTCTCAATTAGCGTTACTCTATCTGAGAAATTTATGAGGTGTCGAGTTTTTTCACCAAACATAATAACAATTCTGTCTGAGACAACCTCGCTTTCTTCTATTATTATTTGGTTTCAAAAGCAGTTGACCGGGTTGTCGGTCGGTTCGATAGTGTAGGTGAGTGATACCTCGCTGTGTATTGTGGCAATGTCGGACTGCACATTATCTTCTAGGAGGTGAATGTTTTGCCGTGATAGGCATCAGCGACGTAATTCTCTTTTCCTGGCTTGTAGAAGATTTTCGCATTATGCTCGTCGATGAAAGCTTTCCAACGCTTAATTTTCGCTCGACGACCGAGCTATTACGATCCGAAACCGCAAAAGTTAAAGGCTGGTGGTCTGTGAAAATATTTAAATTTTTCACTCCGTATTGGTAGTTCTGAGGTTTTTCAGAGCCCAAACTATAGCAAGCAGCTCTCGTTCATTTGTTGCGAAGTTTAACTCTCTATCCTTCAAAGTCCTTGATGTCATAGTTATGGGATTTCCATCCTGAGATAAGACTGCTCCTAAACCAAAAGACGATGCATCTGTTGTTAAATCAAAAGTCTTCTTAAAATCTGGATAGAGTAACATTACGTTTTCGGATGCAAGCACCACTTTAAGCTTTTCGAATGCCTGACATTGTTTACTTTGCCATTTTCTCCTTTTAATATGTCACTTATGGGTTTTGCTATTGATACGAAGTCTTTGATAAAGCATCTGTAGTAACTTGCCAAGCCAAGAAATTACCTTACATTGAACAATGTGGTTGGTAGTTCATAGTTACGAATACCTTGTTAGGACAACGAAACCTAAATATTCGACATTTTCTTTGAAGAAGCTGGATTTTTCGCGCGAAACCCTCATGTTGGCTTCGTACAATTTATCCAAGACCCAGGCGATGTGCTTGACATGGTCATCCATGCTTTCCGAATAAATAATTACGTCATCGACGTAAACGTAATATGATTTCTCAATCTGTTCCCTAAGCACATCATCAATGGCTCTCTGGAAAATGCTGGTAGCGTTTTTCAATCTAAAGGGAAGCCTGCAGAATTCATACTTCCCATTCCCTACTGAAAAGCTGTTTTCTCTCTGGAAAAGGGTATAATTTTGAATATATGGGTTCTTCGTTTTCAGTTCGGATAGTACCAATTATATTAGTGTTGTAGGGGAGTGCTTCGTTGGATTCCGCAAAGACACCCGTTTGGTTTCTAATCATTTCTTTATGTTATGGCTTGGGGTACTTCTATATCCTCTATATTTGCAAAATTTACACTGGAACATTTAAGAAATTGTATGACCTCTGACCCAGTATTGGTTACTAATTCTTTGTTTTTGAAGTCTAACAATACATCAGTTTGTTTTAATATGTACAGTCCAATTATTCCGTCGAATGTCGTAAAATTTGGTAATATAAAAAAAGGTGTATTAGTGTCAAATAAGTGCATAAGACCTTTTTGATTTACTGTATTATAGCCATGAAGTGAATTTACTCGAAAAGGTTCGTTTACTTTTATAACGTTTTTTTACTCCTGTAATGGTTTTATGTAATTTTTGGAGGCCCCGTGTCTATTAGAAGTTTTATCTTTCTCCCTGCTATTGTTCTTTCTATGAACGGGAGCAGGGAGTTATGCCTAAATAAATTAACCTGATCGTATTCTATAAGGTCGTCATCAATGTCATCAACCTCTTGGTCTGCCTCAGTTTGGTATTCAAGACCTTCCTGATTAAAAGAAGGTATTCAAGACCTTCCTGATTAAAAGAAGGTTCGTATTGAATTAAATGATTAACTCTTTCTTGTTTCGGGCCTGTAAACCTTGCAGTGCCACACACAAAAAAAAAAGTAGGTAAATCTAACCAAAAAAGACGATTAAAAATGCAGCAACCAAGAAACGTTGTAAATGGAACCGACTCAAAGTTGTTGACGTACAGCAAAAATTTGTTGGCGTACAATTAAAAATTGTTCGTATATTACTTTATGAAAGACAGAGAAAGCAATTATCCAATTGAGCGAAAAAATAAATAGATACATATTAGAAAAAGAATGCAAGAAAAAGATAGTTGATGTGTTTCGTATTTCTGTAGATGTGTTGTATTGAAATATATTTATGAAGCTTAAATTAATTTAATGTAAGCCCAAGACTTTAAAAACGAGATAATTTACATTTCGCACACAAATTTGTCGGGCAACATCATTTCTACTGCGAATATATATAATATTCATTACTTAGAACTAACGCGCTTCCACAAAACGCAATATTTTAATATTTCATTAAGTTTACAATTATATTGTAATATTGAAATTAATGTTTTCCCGGGAAAAAACGAGTTGAAAAACATTCTGCACAATTTTTAAAATCGTAAAATCACAATATTTGTTAATAATGAATTATAACATAGTTATAATTTGATTTTAAAAATTGTTTTCGAAATATCAAAAATGTAAAATGTAAACAAATTGGACGCCATCTTCTAGTGCTGCGAAAATTCGATTTTTTTGTATTCGATACAACCGGATACTTTCTTGTGAATACTTAATACTTTTTACGATAATTTTCATTCAATTTTGATTTGAAGTAAAATCTCTGAGTAAAGTAAATGCACGTAGCAATTGCTCTAAGACGTTTTTATTATTACGACCCAACAATTTTCATACAAACTTCCCTAAAATACCAATAATAGTATCGCATACTAATGGAACCAAGTACTTCATGAGTCAAGTGTCGAATATAAATTATTCATATATTATGCAGCACTTGTTGCTTTGAGAGCGTAAACGAGACAGCCATATATAATAATTTTTCTCGCTTGTATTAAATGTCATGCTGTTTCAAAATTATGAAATATTTGCGGCATGGTTGCATTTCTGCATCGAGCGATGACATTGCGAATCATATGCCGAAATACGACCGTGCTGGCAAATCATTTAACAATTTTTTGACGATTAGATTAACCACAACAATTGTAGTTGTTGTTTGTGTTTTCCATATAAAATAAAAAATTGTTTTTTTACTACGTTTTTTGGTTAGATTAACCTATCTTTTTTTTTTCTGTGCACTATTCGGCCTTTTCGCTGCCTGTCCTTGATTACTATATGTGTGGGCTGTCTAAAACGTGATGATTGAAAACAGAACGTCACTTAATGACTTCCTTGTTCCCGAAATGAATACACGTAATGCGTAAAGTCTGTATTTTTCATTAAGCGACGCAGCCACGATATTGTCGTAGGTCATGATTGTTTTGTTCGTAAGCAAGGTCAGTTTTTTCTCTACTTCGTCGTAGTACTGCAGTAGTGTCATATTTCTCTGTCTTAGCGTCGACATTTCTTGTTCTATTAAGTATATTGGGCGTTTGTCTGCGTATGTAAAGTCAAGCCTGTTTATTATGGCCTTGAAATTTAATGGGGTATTAAATGATGCCAGTACCATGTCAGCTGGCCCCTTAATTTTATTTCTCATTATACCTAAAGCCTGGTAATGTTTGGAGCTGCCGACGTATGTCTCGTGTCACACCTAACTTTCTTGAATTTTTCTAGCAAATCTTCTATTTCGCTATCACTCATATAAGACGTTTTATAAACTCGTGCTTATTATATTTTGGTCAGCACACAACGATTGAGAATTTACTTTTCGTATCAAAATTTTTTCGTCAAAAATATTTTCAAAATTATTTGACAATGAGCGTTCTACTTACATGTTCTTATTTAATACTATATATTTAATAAACATAAAAATATGCTGCTGCCGTCGGTGTTGACGTGTGCCGCTGCTTCAGTTATTGTCCTTTTTGTATTTTATTCCTTCGCTGCAGTCGTTGTTGACGCGCTGCTTTAGTTGTTGGATTTTTTATTTGATCCCGTCGCCGCCGTTGATGTTGACGCGCTGCTTCAGTTGTTGTACTCTTTATTTTATTCTGTCGCTGCCGTCGGTGTTGACGAGCTGCTTCAGTTGTTGTATTTTTATTTTTTGAGTTGATTTTTTCGGAAAACGAAGGTAACGATTACTCCGTTGGGCGCCAATTATGAAGTGCCGATGCACAAAATAAAAACAATCTTCCGTTCTTTGCTCGACGACCGAGCTATTTAATATCCTAATCAACTGACAACTAAGAACAAAATAACTTAAAACTAAACCTAGCCCTGTGCCCTAAAACTGCTGCTCTCCCGCATCGAACATGGTGTTAAACTGCTGATCCCCCACGTTGCACATGTGTCGTGGATCGCGCCAGTGACGTCAACATTATTGTAACGCGAAGTATTGATTGCTGGTGTGGTATCCGCAATACTTGCAGATGGTGCACAATTGCCTTGGTTGTTGATGCTTATGAGTGGTATTTATGAGTGGTATACGCAATGACTGCTGATGGTGTGCAGTATCGATACCTGCTATGCCTGTTTACTTTAGCAACTACTTTGTTGGTGGGTGATCGTATTAACTTGTACATGGGTTTTCCAATAAGAGGTGTTATTTTGGTATTCAAAGAAAAATGCTATTTTTTGAGATAAATGATCGGATGTTTATTTCATAATAAAGAGGAAGGTATGCCGTTAATAATGAAAAACAACATCAGCCAAATGGCCACCACGAGCACGCTTACAGGACCATATCCTTTTCATGAAATTTTCCATAACCAAATCGCAAAGTGCCTATGTCCTCGATAGCCTCACGAATTTTATCTTTGAGGTCTTCAATCGACGCTGGGCTGTTGACGTAGACCTTATCTTTTTATTCTTCACATCAGTAACTTGTCCCAACAGCTCGAATTTTTCCACCAATTTCTGTATTGCGGTCCAACAAGGTGCTTCACGACGTCCAAAAAATGCTTTAGTTTTGCGAACTGTGACTGCAAGATTTTTACCATTTTTGTAGTGAATTTTAATAATTTCAATGCGTTGTTGAAGCGTGTATCGTTCCATTAATAGTAATGGCGTAGTTTCTGCTTGTAAAAAGTCAAAGAACAAAAGCTTCAAAAGTGACAGCTACCGATATAGCCGGGCCATTCACAATTACCGCTATGTTCTTATAGATTGTTTGGTAGTTTTCTGGTTTTTTAATAAGAGAAATAAAGTAAAAAACTAATTGCCAAGCCATTAAAATGCCAAAAAAAGGAAAAATGCAAAGAAAACACCCGTGTGACGTCAGCAACAAATTAACAATTGGTTACAAACAGACTAATGCGGTATCTAATTTGTTTCTTACTTCCTAACATCTGATTAAATTTTCATTTACTCCACTTTTTGTTTACTTTTGGGTAAAAACCATAATTTTCTTTCATTAAACCATTCTAAATATAACAGAATTACCTCTATTTAGTTTTGGTGCGAATTCCGAACTTATTTTCATCAACTCCACTAACTTTGCAAGCTGTGCTCAGTTGCTTGAAATCAAAATAAAAAACCACCGCGAACATGAGAAAATTTGTATTGTGTTTAGACTTTAACCATTTTCTACAAAAAGCATGCCAAATCTCTACTTCTCAACAGATTCCACTCATATTGAGTTTAAAACTTTCGAAATTAAATAATCTATTGAACAAAATATTAACAACATTTTTTGCAATTAATTCTTTCTTATAAAAGTTTTTCCATTTGACTTTGATTTGAAAAGTCGTAAAAAATTTCAATAAAATCGAAGTTTTTGCACTCATAAATTAGTCAATTTTAATCCGATGATTATTATTATATATTCGTCGGATGTATAAAGGTTTGTTCTATCAAAATTACCGTTCTTTCAATATTTTCAAGTAAGGAAAACTCCTACCCCAAAATTCGAAATTCGCAAACACTTCGCAATCGACACGAAGGAAAAAACTAGAGAGTGGACTATCTTCGGCTATACCGAAGTTGAAATACCCCCACACAGTAGGAAGAAGTACCTCGATCATAAAAAAATGTGGTCTCAAGACCCTATTTTGAGCCAATTATAGGTGGTTTTGGAGCCCTGACCATGTCCAAAATCCATTTCTAAAAATTTCCAATTAAATCCAACAAAAAAAAAAATTGGTCTCAAGACCCCATTTAGACCCTTATATATGTGGCTTCGGAACCTCGGACCATGTCCAAAATCCATTTCTAAAAATTTCCAATTAAATCCACCAAAAAAAAAAAATTGGTCTCAAGACCCCATTTAGACCTTATATATGTGGCTTCGGAACCTCGGACCATGTCAAAAATACGTTTCTAAACATTTCCAATCGAATACAACAATAAAAAATGTTTACCTTTTTTTTCGGTGTATGGGAGCCACGCCCAGTTTTTGTCCGATTTGGCTGATTCTCGAACTTGATCTCAGTATTCACGAGAAAAACATGTACCCAAAGTTTCAAGTCGATATCTCCAAAACTGCGACCGCTATCGTGCGGACGGACAGACGGACAGACGGACAGACGGACAGACGGACAGACGGACGGACAGACAGACGGACATCGCTAAATCGACTCAGGAGGTGATACTGATCAAGAATATATATACTTTTCCATACCGGACACGCCTCCTTATGGGCGTTACAAACGTTGTGACAAAGTTAGTATACCCTGCCACAGTGAGTGTGGGGGTATAAAAATTGCGATTTTCGTGTTTAGCGACTCGAAATTAGTTTAGAACAAGTGAGTAAGTTTCAGTCGGGCAAGCCGACTTATATATACCCTAAACCTACTGGGCCATATTGGATCCACCATCTTGAATTTTGAAAATGCGACATCAAATTCGTAATCAGTGACCCCAAAAACCCCCCTATACAAAATTTCATACTGTTTTGATGAAATCTTAAAATTTCGGCCGTCATATTGGTTCCGCCATCTTGAATTTTGAAAATGCGACATCAAATTCGGAATCAGCGACCCCAAAAACCCCCCTATACAAAATTTCATAGTGTGTTGATGAAATCTTAAAATGTCGGCCGCCATATTGGTTCCGCCACCTTGAATTTTGAAATTCAAACATCAAATTCGAAATCAGCGACCCCGAAAACCTCACTATACAAAATATCATACTGTTTTGATGTAATCTTAAAATTACGGTAAAAACACGATTTTCACTTATATGGGGGGTAGGCGTGGCAGTCGACCGATTCCGCCCATTTTCAATATCAAGTCCTTCTAGGACCTAAAAAGGATAAATATCCCTAGCTTTCTTCCAGACGGATAGGGCTAAATCAACCCAGGAGGTGACGCTGATCAAGAATATATATACTTTTCCATACCGGACACGTCTCCTTCTTGGTGTTACAAACATCAGACCAAAGTGACCAAAGCGACCGATTAATCGGCTTCGGCATCGGTTATCGGCCAAAAATGCACATTCGGCTTCCGCTTCGGTTTTTCCGAAAAATGGCCGAAGTTTTGGCCGAAGTTTTTAAATTTTTTTCCTTTTTTTTGCGACACCGAAAACCAAAACTAATTTTTTACGATACGATTTTCTAGCCCACATTGCATCTAAACGGTCTTACTGATTTTCTTGAGACTTGAATGTAAAATTGTGTAATTTCCAATGGGACATAAGAGGCCCACAAAACAAAAAATATGATTAAAATTTAAATTAGTAATCATCGAATATTGAGTGAATCTCGCCTCAAATTGCGTGGCACGGGGTTACAGATGCCACAAAGTACATCCTCGGACATTTTCTGGGTGGATTACTGAATTTTAAATATAGATTTAGAAGCTTACTACTTGCCCTGATGTCTATGTTAAAAGGAGTCCTGGTAAAATGTATGAAATTTCAAATATAGGGGTAGGAGGATCACGGAAGGATTCTACCTTTTAGAAATGTAGCCCAAATTGCTGCGCCAACATATATGAAAAGTAGTTCTTGTGCTGACATTTAAAGTTCAAAGCTTCACAGGTGGTTTTTACCATCAACTAGAACATCCTTTGCCATCACCTGACGGATTTGGGGAGTCCTTAAAAAACAGCTACTTAGATGGATTTATTCTTTGAAGAATTCTCTACCATTTCTTCTAAATTCACATTATTTTAAGCTTTACTCCAAATTTTTAAAAGTGATTTTAAAAAAATCCAATTGTTCTTACATGGGATATATGGAACAATTTGAGGCTCCTGTTAGTTTTGACCTAGGAGGCCCAAATTTGTTTGTGAATTCTTTTGGTTACTTTTATTATTTGTTTAAATAAATTTTAGTTCCTTAAAAAACTAAATGTGTATTTATATACTCCAATTTGAATGAAAATACACGAAAAAACAAGTTTTTAAAGGGTTTTTATTTAAGTATCGGCTTCGGCTTCGGCTTCGGTATAGGCCTTCGGCGTTGGCCAAAGTAATAGGCTGCCAATTGACCTTCGGCTTCGGCCTGAAAATGCTTATCGGTCGGGCTCTATGAGGTGTAGGGTATAAAAACATAGATTGGAAAATGTCATCGGCAATGATTAATTTCAGTAAACAACGTACTTTCTTACTTGCATCCTTCATGAAAATTACAAACAAACAACTTTGTAACGAAAATAAAATATTTTTCCATTAAAAACATTCATTTTTTCATGACAAAACTTAAGAAAACTAGAGAGTGGACTATCTTCGGCTATACCGAAGCTGAAATACCCCCACACAGTAGGAAGAAGTACCTCGAACATATAAAATTGTGGTCTCAAGACCCTATTTTGAGCCAATTATAGGTGGTTTTGGAGCCCGGACCATGTCCAAAATCCATTTCTAAAAATTTCCAATTAAATCCACAAAAAAAAAAAATTGGTCTCAAGACCCCATTTAGACCCTTATATATGTGGCTTCGGAACCTCGGACCATGTCAAAAATACGTTTCTAAACATTTCCAATCGAATACAACAATAAAAAATGTTTACCTTTTTTTTCGGTGTATGGGAGCCACGCCCAGTTTTTGTCCGATTTGGCTGATTCTCGAACTTGATCTCAGTATTCACGAGAAAAACATGTACCCAAAGTTTCAAGTCGATATCTCCAAAACTGCGACCGCTATCGTGCGGACGGACAGACGGACAGACGGACAGACGGACAGACGGACAGACGGACAGACGGACAGACGGACAGACGGACAGACAGACGGACATCGCGAAATCGACTCAGGAGGTGATACTGATCAAGAATATATATACTTTTCCATACCGGACACGCCTCCTTATGGGCGTTACAAACGTTGTGACAAAGTGAGTATACCCTGCCACAGTGAGTGTGGGGGTATAAATATCTGATCGATCACAAAAATCCGTCCGACGGAAATGAGCGACACGGTCGAAAAATAAGACATCGATTACTTGCAACAATTTAAGGCAAATTTTTTAGGGACTCTACGAAATTTTTGTTCAAATTCCGATTTCTAAACAACTACTAGTTCGATTTTATTAAAACTGGAGGAAAGATCAAGAAATTACCTTTCCAACAAAAAAAAGATAACGGGATTATCTACATCAGTTCAACCGCTAAACAGATTTTACTAATGAAAAGCTTTAAAAAAGAATTATGACGTCTAAATAAAAATTGTGATGAGGTGGAGCAAAACCCAGCTAGGGTTTTACTCCCACATACAATACTATCATCCCACAAAATTTTGGTTGAGGCCCTATAACTTCTGTTGCACAGTGTTATACGCAGATTCACAATGGATAAAATTTGTTCGAAAAAAACGACAAAGATCGTTTATCGTATAAACGACACCCATGAAAGGGCCCATTGATTACTTTCGTAATGATTATTGACATCAAACATTTAAATTGAATTCAAATGACTGTGGAAAATTTAAAAAAATGTTTTGAAATATCATAAGTATATCGAACGCCACAGATATTTATATATGAAATTATAAAGTGACTCACGCTCACGCACGAACGTAATAACGAATGGCTGCTCACGATAACGCACAATCACGCACGAATTGAAATTTTCAATCACGCCCACCCAGTGGTCAAAAGAATGTGTCTGCAGGCATGCCAGTATGCCTCTTTAGTAGTGTCCGACCAAAGGTGGTCTTTTCGGCCGAATCCGAAGCCGAACTTCCGCCTTTTTCACATTCAGCTCTATATAAAGACAAAATGAAACAAATTAAAACATTTTTCCAAAACATTTATTGAAAATGTTTATATCTTAATGAACCCATAGTAAGTGATTGATTATGTAATTGGCAAAAATGTTGTATAGGTTTGAAAAAATTCCATGGTTGCTAGTAGATTTTTGTTAGCAATTCTTGTGTGCAATGATTGATTTAAAAAAATAGAAATTTTTCACCTTTTACATATTTTTGACATAGGCCGAATGTAAAATTTTAGGCCAAATGTGGCCGAAGCCGAATAATCGGTTCGACACTACTCTTTAGGAGTTTGGATGCCTTCCCTCCCTGTGCCGAAATTATTTAGCCCTGCTACTTGGGCATTCACGCTTTGAGTGAGTATATTCAGCGTTTTCTGCAAACGCGCTGATATAATTGTGCCCTCTGACCCATAGTCGATTAGTGCTCTGGTCGTATAAAAGGAGCCTGAATGACATATGGTCACTAAAGCTGTCCCTAACAGCACCCCTTTTGTACTCGTTGTGAAATGCGTCTGAACCCTATCGACATGACCTTGCGATGTTGTAGGTTCAGTGGATAAATCACTTGAAACCGGAGAGTTGTTTCGATCTGCACCATCTGTTGGCGCAGGAGAATTAGGCGGTGAACCTAGTCCTTCACGATGAAGTAGCGAGTTATGACGCCTCTTGCAACTAATGCACTTGTAATTGCTGGAGCAATTACAACTCTCCTATAACAATAACAATTCTACAACAGTTTTTGACTTCAAGAAAACTAATTACATAAAACTAAAAAAACGTATATCTGATATTAACTGGTCTTATTTAACTTAAACAAGTTGCTTAATGACAGCTGATCTCCTCGAACAATTAGTAGAAACGTTTACCAAAAACGTTCATGATTGTTTTGAGTATGCGGTTCTTAAAACGAATCTAAATGAAACTAAGGACCCCTCATGGTTCAACAACGATCTGCGAAAACTAAGAAATTCTAAAACTAAATATTACAGATTGTATAAAAAACATCACAGATTAACTAACTTATCGAAATATACATATCTACGTTATAAATATAATTTTACTTGCAAATTAAATTATAACAACTATTTAAACAAAGTGAAGCAAGACCCAAAGTCTTTTTGGAACTTTATCAATATTAAACGTAAAGATAGTGGCTATCCATCGCTAATGAAATATAATGATGTTGAATCCGATAATGAAGAAACTATATGCAATCTTTTTGCAAATTTTTTCAAAACAACATATTCTGTTGATTCTTACCGTAGTAAGAAAGAAGGGTATGTTTGTGCAAGTGATAGGAAGCGGATGCATGACTGATTTCCGGCTCTAGCTCGTCGGCTAATGGGGTAGGATCTTGCATCCTATAACCTGGTGAACACGCAACACTACAGCAATAATTATTTAGTTGTGCATGCATCTAATGGATGGTAAACAAAGAAGAAGGAAAATTGAAACTATATCGGTAAATCGAAATCAAGCACTTTGGTGTAACCTTCGTGTTATTAGCTACACTTGCCCACCCATCCATGATCAACAAAATGGAAGCCATCCTAAATAAAAAATATTTTATTGATCCCTATCCATACCACAGCACAATTTACGACCACATGCTAGAAATCAGAACCACCAACAAATTTAGGGATTCATTACACAAAATTGTTTATTCACAAATAAATGCATTATAAAAATTTTAAAGAAAATTATCTGTTATAAAAAATAGCTCAACTTAAATTCAGCTGAAGTGACCAACCAAAATAACAACTCCAATAGAAGTTCCATACTCTAACAATTTTCTTAACAACCATAATATACTAAAATAAAAAAATTATATAAACCACAATTTGGCTAAAAGTATCTATAAAATACGTAGCTAAAAAAAAAGCTAGAAAAAAAATCAAGAAAAGAACAAAATCAGAAAAAAAAAATTGAAAAGAATGTACTATTGCAACTTTATACATGCATGCAGAAATTATCGAATCTTTGTTCGTTTCTTTGTTTTGTTCTTTTAGTCTCTATGTAGTGTTACCATACCAAAAAAATAAAAATTGTATTTAATTTACAACATTTTAATTAAAATCGAAATTATTATATTTAATTTAGGTTTTAAAAGTCGTATCGTTTCAAAAATCAAATTATTAAATTGTTTCTGTTTTACTCGACATTTTATTTGAATTTAGTTTTAAAACATCATAAGAATTAATAGCAAAACCAAAAATAAACTTAAGCTCATTATTAGCAATTAACCAAAAGCAAAAGAAAACAAAAGAGAGACTTACTTATCGATTACTCCCACGATGAAAGATCTTTCATTGTTGTTGTATGAGTCGATGAGCTGAAAGCAAGAACTTTTGGTTTCGGTTGTGTGAGCGGGAGAGACAAAAGTTTTAAATAACCATTTGTAAGAATTACGACACCCTGACACTCGATAAAAAAAAATGTTGTTATGATATGCTCTTTATATCATTTTTGAATTCTTTTTATAATTATTCTTTATCACTATAACCGATTTAACTCGAATATGAAATACTAATATTACTAATCATAACACTTCATAACTCTAGCTATGGAAAAGCAAAAATTAAAAACAAATAATTCACGTATTTTTTTCCAACGTTTGCTCTCCCATACTGAGTATTTCCATTAACACAAGAGAATAGGAATTTTTATGGATAATAACATAACCTCAATTCACATACATGCATGGATTTAAATTTTTTTATTTAAATAGACCACATATCCTTTATATGCTATTGATTGTTTTTTTTTTTTTTTTAATTAGATTATGAATTTAAAATGGAAAATAAGGCACTTTAAGGATACTACATAAGGTAGATTTTCGCGCACGGGGCTTTTAATTTATGGGGTGATTCTTAATTTTTTTCATTTTCACAACACAGACTTTCCTTTTCTTAGGGGTTTGAGTTTTTTTTTTTTTTAAAGGGGTTTCGGTTTTTCACTAGGAATTATTAAATATAAGATTTCCCCATCATTTTTAGTTCTTTTTGTTCTTTTTGTCTTATTTTAATTCACAAACACGCCGAGTCGAAATGATGCGATGCGTTGCTTCGCCTCCGATTGCCAAATTTTACTGCTAGCTCTAGAACATCTTCACTTAGTAAAGGCCTGGAAAGTGGCGGTCAATGTCAATTCAATGACAAAGGAAAGAGTACAGCCTGTACAATATTGCCAATTCAATATAAATTAGGTGCCAAATCTAGAGAGGATCATTATATTAATGATACATAAATTTGATTTGATTAGATATGAAAAATTGAGATTTACCTTTTCAGAAGTTGGCACCAATAAACAATAAAAAAAACAATTTGTCCGAATTCGCCAGTCAATTGCTCGACAATCAAAATAGCCAAAAAAATCTATAAAATGAATAAAACAGACTTTTCCGATATTCTACTTCTTTCTCTTTTTGGGTGTAGCTTACAAATTTCCACTTACGTTTTTGAGAGAAATGATTACGAAATTGCCAAATTGAATTTCTAAAGGGGTTTGTAACTCTTTGTTATTACAAAAAACGTATTTCAGAAAAAAAAATAGGTGTTTCTGAAGAATTAATAAAATTAAGAAATGTAAAAATTAATAAAATATTTCAAATTTTGGGAAAATGTAAAGTTTTAGGAATGTTTTTGACATACTTTATGTGAAAACGACTGAATAGAAAAATTTCTTAGGTATTTAAACAAATTTGATAGATTATAAAGAATTTATTTTAACTGCAAATTTGTAAACTGATAATGGCTGAATAACTTTGATTTAGCCGAATTTGACAATTGAACTTAATGTGGCGACGATTGAATAGGAAAAGACCGAGCTGGTTAGCTTCGCTGAGCAGGAAAGGTCGATTTTTAAGGTTGGCCTGCAGAATTTGTATCAAATTCCCACTAATTAAATGGCGCGTAGGAAATAGATTTCTCTAGTACAATTGTGCAACTGAATTTTTATGGAGTTCTGACACACAGATGGCGCAGATTGTGTATGACAAATAATTTATTTAAATTTTAAAAAGGAATAAAAAAATTGAAATCCTGTAGCTACAAGCACCCCTACACGTCACAATACCTATCCTTTTGATATAACCTTTTGATGTTTTACATCCTGTCATTGATAAAGTTCTAGTATTGGAACATCTCAAAAAACTAAAGATTGGTTTCAGAGGTGGTGCAGATAACATACCTTCGTGTGGAAACTTTCCATTTTTCTGGAAATCATCATTCATAATACCACTGCAGCAAATCAAGTATTACAAACTATCGTGGAATAGCAAAATTAAGTGCTATTGCAAAACTTTTTGAACAAATTATTTGTATTCAAATAAACTCTTCAGTATCTTCAAATCAATTTCACCTTTTCAACATGGATTCTTACCTGGCAAGTCAACTACAACTAACTTATTAGAATTTTCATCTCATGTAATCGAAAATTTTGAAAAAGGATTGCAAACTGATGTAATTTACACTGATTTTAGCAAAGCCTTTGATGTAGTAAACCATAGATTATTAACTTTGAAGCTGTCGAAATTTGGATTTCCGCCAGGATTATTAAAATGGGTTAATTCATATTTATTGGATAGAAAACAACGAGTTATATTCAAAACAACCAAATCAACTGAATTTAATGCTACATCTGGTGTACCAAAAGGAAGTCACCTTGGACCTGTTCTCTTCTTGTTATTTATAAATATTCTACCATCTATCATCAAAAATAGCCATATTTTAATGTATGCAGATGACGTCAAACTTTTCCACTCATTCAATGGCAAACGAGAAACAATATCTTTACAGACGGACCTTGACAAGCTATGTAACTGGTGTACAATAAACAATATGAATCTCAACTTGAAGAAATGCAAACAAATTACTTTTAGAAGAGTGAACCCCATCTTACACTCTTATAAAATCGAAAATGAAGAATTTGATACTTAAAATTCTTTTCAAGAGCTTGGAATAACTATGGATCCAAAACTTTGTTTCAACACACATGTGAATAAAACTATCAACAAAGCAAATTGTGTTCTAGGCTTTATTAAACGCTGGTCAAAAGAGTTTGATGATCCTTATATCACTAAACTTTTATATATTTCTCTTGTCCGTCCTATTTTGGAGTATGCATCTATTGTGTGGTGCCCTCGTTATAACTGTTACATCAATACCATAGAATCAGTGCAGAAACAGTTTTTAATTTTTTGTTTACGTTGATTGCCTTGGAATTCAGATGTTAATCTTCCAACATACGAAAATAGTTTAAAACTAATTTCTCTTCCATCGCTAAAAAACCGTAGACTAATGCTTAATTCAATATTCATTTTCAAAATTCTACAAGGCAATGTTAATAGTGAATGTCTGTTGAGCAAATTAAACATTAAAGTACCTTCCCGCGCAACAAGAAATTATAATTTACTTCAAGTAAAAATAGCCAAATCCAACTATATGAAATTTGAACCGTTCAGAGCAGCGTGCGACGATTTCAATAATATCTACAATGCAATTAATTTCAACAATTCATGCTTAGCGGAACAAGGAATATTTAATTACTTCCACTATAAAGCCTATATGCTTAGTGGAATATTCCCAACGAGGGACTCACTCTATCGCCTGACTCTTCGAAGCAGAATAGTCCGGACTGTTGCTGTTCGGTCACCGGTCCGTGCGCCATACGGATGCGCCTCTCGGTCGGTCGGGCGGGTAAGTAGGCCGTGGTATTCGTCGATAAAAAAAAATCCTTCACCTCATGAGAACTGGCCAAACAGTTTAAACACAGATGCAACCTTCTCACTGTTGACAACCTGTCGCTAATATTCATTTCTAAAAATTGTGGACAATTCCATAGTGGATGTTGTTGTGTATTACAAAGTTTACAATCCGCCTGGTAAACGTTTGCTTGATGAGAGTTTACTTTTCTAGTCTGATTCTGATTGTTGTAAGGTTAAGGGTACCCCGAATATCTAAAACCGTTTCTAAATTCAGTCAGAAAACTATTTAAATCAACCCATTTGGGGATTGCTGTTTTGTTTTTTATCCCTTGCTCCCATAAGGAGAGCGTTGCTTCTGGTAAGCAAGTTGAACACAAATACACGAGAATTGCATCCCAATTTTCAACATTAATCTTATACAGTTCGAGAGCGGATATACAGCTATTTATATCCCGCTGTAATTTCTTTATAGCGGACCCCGACTCCGAAGTCATTGGCTGAAGGCCGAACAAAAGCCTCAATTGACTATTCACTACACCGAGAGAAAAAATACTGTAAAATCAACGTAAAAGTAGGTACATTTAACAGTTTTCGCGGTACCATCCGACTGCCACCCGGGAACCCCGGGTTCAAATCCCGGTAACACCATCGCTTTTTTTTTTAATCTAAAAAAAAAGAATATTCACTGTAGTTTTATTTTTTTCCTTTAAATTTTTGTATTCAGTTCCATAAGTTTCACTTTTATGAACGATTCTTCTCAACTCCAAAATCGCCCTGGTCAAGGCTTGATCCTGCGTGCTTCTGGTTGATAGTCCGACATCTTATCCATCGCGCCAATGATGCCAATCGTGCGGGCATGGCAATAAATGAATAACTTAAATCTGTTGAACAGGTTCTGTTCTCTACTATCAGAGTAACCAGAGTTGCCAGCTGAGAAATGGGCAAGGAATTCATGAAAATGTGGGAAAACTTTAATAATTACGTACATAAGTAAAAAAACTGGGAAAGTGCTTTAGTTGCAGTTGAACAAAATGGAGACGAATTTGCCAAAAACCTGCAACACTGTTTGTATCAGAAGAACAGAAAACCTATCTCCCATCTGTTAAACTGTCTGTTACACACTATGCGGTTCATAACATCATTTTGATGGTTTTTAAATCTGTTGACATTTGGACTAGTTGGTTGAAAGGCCATGTTACTACCCGGGATGCTTGGGTTCAAATCTCGCTGACTGCTAAGTTTTTTTTTTTTTTCCATAGTGTTCTGAATTGACAGCTTTTTTTAAACAGTTAAATCAAACAAAATTACTTTAAAACAACAGTTATTCTGTTAAAAAAAAAATAGCACTGAACGACCGTCATTTCTACTGCTATCTTTTTTCTCGGTGTAGAGTTCTTTTATTTTCATACCTACATATCTGCACAAATCCATCATTTCTTCAAATATTATGTTTATTAGCTTGAAGCTCCTTTCGTCACATTGCATTCAAAAAGTTACACTAATTCTTAAATGCTAGGATTAAAACAAAAAGTTTAGTATGAAACCTATCACTTTTTTAAAAACAATCTTTATCAATTTCTTGAAGAAGAATCGGAACATTAGCAGACTCTAAAATTTTGTGTTATACCTTTTATCAGTTTAATGTGTTTGTCACCTAGAGCCTTTGGAGTTTCAAATTTAAATTCATTAACGCCTAAAGAAACCTAAGTAGTAAATTTGAATTTTGAATCAGCGTATACGTTGGTACTTGGCGAGCTTTACAAAATTTTAAATTGAAAAAATAAAAAATTGTGAATTTTAATGTAATAAAGTTGTACATAATTAAGCTGAAATCAATCATTTTAAGTGCAGATCATGAATTAGATGAATTTAAAGGGAGTAGATTTAATTTTTTTACGTAGAGTATTAGAAATTCTACGAGAGTAGTAGAAATTACTGTCAAGGTAGCAGATTTCAAGAGAGGGGAGTAGATTAGGGTTTCTGCGTAGAGTAGTAGAGATTCTACAATAGTAGTAGAAATTTCTGGTGTTTGGGACCCCCTGCAACTCTGTACTCTTTTTTACTCAAGAGAATCTGGTAACCCTAGCCTCACCTCTAGTTTTCTGGTTTCTTAACTGAAGTTAGCCCTGAATTTTTAATATAAATTGCCGGGAACATGTCACGGGCCATGAGCGAGGCTGCCTGTGAACAGACCTCATACGCTGCCTTAACTTTTACCCACAAATCTTTAAATTCTTCGCGTTGTAATTCTAATGAAAATGTCGAATGGTCAATCTGACCAGTTGTATTGAATTCCGCTTCGAATTCAAGGATTTCGTCAGCTAGTCAATGAAATTCTTTTAAATCTGCCATTTTTACAAATAGCATCAAGAATCAAAAAAACCCACTAAAATTTCAAAAAAAAAAAAAAAAAAAAATTTTTTAAAAATAAAATATTTAAAATTGCTTATTTTATTAACATATTTCTTAAAAATAAAGTGCACAATACTTTTCCTATATATATTCAAACCCTTTGTCAGTGTCGCAATTACTGACGTAGGGCGCACTTCAAATACACTAAAATGAGAGAAATTGGGAAAAAGGAAACAACAAAAATGTACAAATCCAAAGGTGCAAAACAATTTATATAATCAAATTCGCTTATATTAAATATTTCACGAAAATATTTAAAAAGCGATATGGAAATATTTATCAATGGATTTTATTTAAATCTTTGCCTTTATAATCAGATCCAGACAAAGACATTTTTCGAATTTCTTATTGACTGACTGTAGGGCACACACAAAATTCGTTAGATAAAGTCTCTCTCACCGTTGTTGTTGTTGCACTTTATTGGGGTTTATTTCTTTCCCGAGTTGCTAACTTTGGCTTTAGTTAACCTGTTCACTGCATCAGTCCGCGAACGTCCGTCCGCTGCCAAAATAACGAAAACTAATCAAAGCAAACAAAAGAAAATAATGCAGCCACAACCTGCAGTGAAGACTTTTTCTAGTGAGAGTGGGTGGGAGTATGAGTTTGTGTGTATGTGCTTTTGGTTATTTTTGCTCAGTGCAATATGTCAAATATTTTTTCAAATATCTTTTTATTTCTCTCACTTTGTATATTTCTTTTTATTTTGTTACCAAAAATAAGTTTTGGTAATTATTTGAACTTTTATTACAAAAGTTCTCCAAATGAAATGAACAGAGATTACAGAATTACAATAGAAAATAATTTTATAGCACTATTGGAAGCTTTTTTTTAGAAATTACTTCACTTTCAGAGTAATATAACGAAAATTCTTTTGTTGGTGGAATTAAGAAAAACGAGAGTAAATGAGTGGCTTGGGCTGGCAATTGAGCGTATTGAAAATTTTACTTTATTTTAAATCACGGATAAATTTTTAATATTTTAAACATGCGCACATATGATCACCTTTAATAAATGTAACGCACCTTTTTTAATGATGATGATTGTGGGGTCTTTTTGTTTGTTGTGGAGATCTTTTTGTCTCCTTTGGAATGGATCCGGTTCGAAGGACCAATAAATGGTCGCAGGCCTTGTTCCTCTGCGAACTCTTCGATAGCTCTCGAAATTGATTTCACAAAAGATAAAAAACAGAAAATTGGTTTCAAATCAGTTATCTTTTCTTTATTTTATCATATACTAGCTGTTACATACCCGGCGTTGCACGGGTTGTATAAAATTTTAAAATAAATATATATAGGAATTTGCGACAACTTCAATGGCTCTGTAGTGGATGGTTTATTCCCCCCGTGAAACTTGGTGCCAGTTGTAATCCCACCCGGTAGGAATCACCCAAAAAAAGTCCAAGGACGCACTTGGGGGCAGTTGTAATCCCACCCGGTATGATTCACCCAAAAAATGTCCAAGGAATCATTTGGTTCCAGTTGTAATCCCACCCGGTATGATCCACCCAAAAATTGTCCAAGGACGCTCTTGGTGGCAGTTGTAATCCCACCCAAAAAGTGTCCAAGGAAGCACTTGGTTGCAGTTGTGATCCCACCCGGTATGATTCATCCAAAAAATGTCCAAGGAGGCACTTGGTGCCAGGTTGTAATCCCACCCGGCATGAGCCACCCGAAAAATGTCCAAGGCCGCACTTGGTGGCTGTAATCCCACCCGGTATGTTTCAGCCAAAAAAAGTCCAAGGACGCAATTGGTGGCAGTTGTAATCCCACCCGGCATGATTCACCCAAAAAATGTCCAAGGACGCACTTGGTGGCAGTTGTAATCCCACCCGGTATGATTCACCCAAAAAATATCCAAGGACGCACTTGGTGGCAGCTGCAATCCCACCCGGCCTGATTCAGCCAGAAAAAGTCCAAGGACGCACTTGGTGGCAGTTGTAATCCCACCCAGTATGATTCACCCAAAAAATGTCCAAGGACGCACTTGGTGGCAGCTGTAATCCCACCCGGCATGATTCAGCCAAAAAAGTCCAAGGACGCACTTGGTGGCAGTTGTAATCCCACCCGGTATGATTCACCCAAAAAATGAGCAAGGGCGCAGTTGGTGGCATGGACCACTTAATATTCGATATGTTACATTTTAATATTATTTTTTGTTGTATGAGAGGTGCCACGCCCCGTTGTCCAAATCCAACCTCTTATGTCCTATTGCAAATTCCATTACTAACACAATTTTACCTTAAAATTTCAATAAAATCAGTAAAGCCGTTTAACCGTGATATGGGGTAGAAAATTGTATGGGCGGTGCCACGCCCCTTGTCCAATTATTCCCATTTTCGACACATAGCAGAACAACTCCATTCCAAATTTCACTAAAATATATCCAATAGTTGCTTAATTAGCTGGTATTTAAGTTATGTGTTATGTGGGAGGTGCCACGCCCCTTTGACCAATTATTCCCATATTCGACACATAGCTGGGAAAACATACTATACAGCTCCATTCCAAATTTCATTAAAATATATCCAATAGTTGCTTAATTAGCTGGTTTTTAAGTTACGTGTTGTGTGGGCGGTGCCACGCCCCTTGTCCAATTATGCACATATTTGGCATAAAGCTTGGAAAAGTTATTATGCAACTTCGTGATAAATTTCGTATTTATTATTCAATATTCAATTCAAATTCAATTCAATAGTTACTAAATTACCTTGTAGACATATTTTGTGTTGTATGGGAGGTGCAACGCCCCTTTGTCCAATTATTCCCATATTCGACACATAGCTGGGACAACATACTGTACAACTCCATTCCAAATTTCATTAAAATATATCCAATAGTTGCTTAATTAGCTGGTTTTTAAGTTACGTGTTGTGTGGGCGGTGCCACGCCCCTTGTCCAATTATGCACATATTTGGCATAAAGCT
The DNA here is from genome assembly GCA_951394025.1 of Heteromyza rotundicornis. Lineage (NCBI taxonomy): Eukaryota > Metazoa > Arthropoda > Insecta > Diptera > Heleomyzidae > Heteromyza > Heteromyza rotundicornis. The sequence goes on along the minus strand of OX596011.1, from coordinate 46,801,032 downwards.
TGGAAAAGTTATTATGCAACTTCGTGATAAATTTCGTATTTATTATTCAATATTCAATTCAAATTCAATTCAATAGTTACTAAATTACCTTGTAGACATATTTGGTGTTGTATGGGAGGTGCCGCGCCCCTTTGTCGAATCCCAACCACATGTCGATACCTATAGAATTTATCCTGAAAGTTTCAAGAGAATCGGTACAGCCGTTTAGCCGTGATGCTCGGACAAACAGACAGACAGACAGACACACAATCAGTTTTATAATATATATAGGGTAGGGATATAGGGATTTTCCTCGGAAAATCTTTCCGGCTTTTCTTGGCTGTGGCGGCTGCTGCTTCGTATGGTATTCGAGAGAGAGTGTTAATTAAGTTTTTACAAAGCCAAAAAGCCGTCGGCAAAACCGAGATCGCCATACTTGAAAGCAGATTTCGCCACAGACAACAGCGCCTCCTACATTTAACAAATTTATATAAGGTAGCGTTCATATTTACGTGGTTGGCGTGAACAGGTAGAAACAAATCGTTTAATGGAAAATTTTCTAAGAAGCATAATAAAAAATCGAACTGAATACTAAAATTTTGTTCGTGTTGTTTAAACAAAATTTAAAAAAAAAAAATTTTTTTAATTTGTTTTAGTTATCTAAAAAAAAGTAAGTTAGCGAAAGCTACACACAAAAAAATAATCGCTTGGCGCGAGGTTGTGGTAACAAATATTCGTCTGCAGCTCTAGTTTTCGCTTGAGAGAGACCCAAATTCGCTTGTAATACCAGAAGAAACGCTAAAATGTGCAATTCGGATATAACAACAGAATAGTAGATTGAAGCAGACACTTTTTTTCTGCTGACAGAACATTTCAAATAAAAAAGCTACCACAACCGAATCCACGCTCGCGTGTAGCAACTGAATTCGCTTGTGAACCGTGACAACTAACAGTGATGCCATGCAGGAAGCAAAAGACCACAGTGTTGCAAATGAATTTTTATTTTAACTTTTGTGTTTTTATTTTAATCTAAGTTCCTTTTAATCTAAGTTTCTTTTATCAAAATTCACAAAAATAAACATTTGACCAGCCATTACAAAGGCTGCAAACTAATTCAGAAAAATAGTTAAAGGCTTAAGCCCATGCCACACAGGCGTCCTTTGACCCCTATTTATTTGAATTTTTATTTGAATTTTTTGATGCGTGACACCTTTTATCTTTATGTCACAAAAGGGTTGCTATAAGTGGTCTACACTTACGATTTATCGTATGCGATGTATAGTATGCGAGAATTTCGCTTATGTATATGGGGGTAATGGAAGTTTTTTGGACAATTTCGGGGCCATAGAGATTATTTTAATCAATATGTACAAACAATTTCTTTTTTTCTTCGATGAAGATCAATATGTTTTAAATTGATTCATAAAATATTTCATTAAAATATTCATTTGTAATAGCGTCCTTTAATTACATTGCGTATTTCTTTAACAAATTTAGCAATTAAAATAACACTCTTTTAAAAAAATATTCACTCGCTCTTTCAATTAGTGTTCATTTTTAATTTGCCAAACCACAAAACTTTTAATTTGGCAAACAATAAAAATTTGTCAGCGTCAATTGACGCCGGTGTGGCATCCCCTTTAGTATATCACCCATCACTATTATGCATCCATCTTGTTTATCTTTTACGCATCTAGAAAATATTTTTAAAACGTAATTATGATTAAACTATAATGAATTGCAAACAAAAAAAAGTGTTTTATGCTTCGAAAAATTGTGCGGAATAGTTTCTATTTTGTTAATTTCCGAAAAACACATATTCCAACATTGAAAATTTTCTGCGAATTGAATGAAATTATTAAATATTGCGTTTTATGAAAGCGCGTTAATTGTGGATATAAAACACCATATGTATTTGCAGTAAAAAGTATGTTGCCCATCAAATTCGTGTAAGAATTGAGAATTATTTCGCATTAAAAGTCTTGTGTTTATATATGAAATTAAATCATAAAATTATTTCTCTAGTTTTTTTCTTACATTCTTTTTCGTAATACTTTTTTTTGTATATTTTTTTCATTTGCACAATTTGAATTGTTGTCTTGCTTTTAACACGTTAGCATTATTTTTGTATCAGAGTATCAGAGAGATGTTGCTGCGTCAGACAGTAGATGTTGGGACAACAGATAGTAGATGCTGCAACATCTGAAAGTAGATGCTGCAACATCTGAAAGTAGATGTTGTGACAGCCGCTAGCATTCGGTTGGCCGAAAATTCTGCTGCCCCAACAGTTTTGGTTTTCTGGATATATATACTTTACTTTGACACAGCAAAATTCAATATTTAAAGCATCTTGTTAAATAACTTCTTCTGAAAAATAAGTGGATCGAATGGCAATCAAACAACCACCTCCACTTGTAGTATTATTTAGTATTGAATTGCGATCTTTGCGGAAAACAGAATATTTATTACATCAAATTTCAGTATTTAGTGTTAGGGGTTTTAACCACGTTTAAGTAAAAATTAATATATCATATTCTAAATGAAAACTAGTTACAAACAGATCTTTAATTTTGGTGTTAAGACTGCGAACGTTTTGATACAAATGGAACAAGAATTTGAAGAATTTAGTTTTTTGGAACATTTATTTCGGGTGCACGAAGTAAACGTGCCTTTTTAGGAGCTCTAGAATTTTCACGTGGTATAAACTCACGGATGAAAGCATTTGGAGGCCAAAAGTTAGGGTTCAATGCACTATCAAATAATTGTTCAGGAATCAAAATTTTAAACGATGAATTTATACGGGCATAGTTGTAATTAAATTTGAATACTTGTATGTTGTCGGGAGAAACTTTTAGCTGTGCAGATATGTGATGCAACACATCTTCAGCTGTAGTGTCACTCGCGAACCGAGAAATAAAAATAGATTTTCTTGGTTAGACAACAACAAGCTGTTTAGGTTGTGACTAAGGCATTCAATCCCGGGATCCCGAATCCCGAAATCCCGGGATCCCGGACGTTTTCTCAATCCCGGAAACCCGGGATTTTGAGTCCTGAATCCCGGGATTCAAAAAATGCTTTTTTTATGCATTGTTTAAGATATTTTTGACGTTTTTCCACAAAAATACTTTTGTGCATTTACTTTCAATCTAATTGGTAAATTTAAAAAACCCACTTTTGTAGATTTAGTGATAAAAACACAAAAAAATTGTCAAAATTTTTGTCAATAACGGTTAACAAACAATTTTTATCGATCTGCATCAAATTTTTTCAATTTAAACAATTTTTTTTTACAAAAAAGATATATGTTAAAATTATTTTGTTGACCGTATATTGAAAACTTTACGAATTGGATATATGGTTTTGTGTGGGTTTTACTTTTGAATGGATACCAATTTCAATAGTTTCAAACAACAATTCGTGTATCTGTTCCCGCTATAATACTAAAACTACTGAAAATAAGTTTTTCGTATGTAGCATGAAATGGAGCTAGCAGAATTTTATGATTATAATCGGATTCAGGTGGCAAAAAAAAAATGACTTGTTCGATCAATGAAATTTAAAAAGAATTACTTTTTGTTTCACTATATTTATTTTAAATATTATTTGTTTTGTTTAATGTAATATTTAATAAATATTATTTCTTTGTCGAATTAAAATGAAATCAAACTTAAAATATTGTTGCAACAATTTTTTCTTTAATTTTATATTAATTATTGTATTTAATTGGAAAATCCCGAACAAATCCCGGGATCCCGGGATTGTAATTTCAAATCCCGAAATCCCGGGATTTTCAAAAACACTTCGGGATTGAATGCCTTAGTTGTGACACAGTATTAGGACTCGACGCAGGTTTTGGAGCAGAATTAAGACTAGGAGCAGCTGTTTTTGGTGCCACTTAAGCGGACGAACTTATCAAGTCAACGTCGTTTTTAGAACAGTCGCTGACTTGATTATCTGAAGTTGATTTGGTGACATCTTTCTCCTTTGTATAATCAACATAAGGAGACAGGTTAAAGGCTTCAGACAAGTTCGGTGCCAGTCCAATTGGTGTAGACAATTGGTCTGAGTCTAAATCTACAACAGGAATCGAAATAATATTTATTTTACTCCTCAAATTTAAATTTTTTCGTGGAGAGACGTTGTTTTCATCCAAAAACTTGAACTCTTTGAAAAAGCTCGCATAATCGGCTAATTTTGTTTGGATGACCGACATCTCATGAGCGATTTCTAAAAATCCCTTTCTGGTTTGACGATTCACCCTAACTATAGCCGAGTCGACTTTGCGGCATTCGGTGCAAGACCAACGTAAACCACATTTTCTGTCTTCAAGGTCATCAATCAGACGTGCCTTTAAGGAAACACATTTGCAATGGTAAATGCTTTCACAAAACAAACAAGAAACAAAAGGTTCCTTTTCACTCTTCACGTTACACTTGCGAAGAGAGCACGACATTTTAGTTAAATTGCAAAAGTAAAAATAAAACCGGAAAGAAAAAAAATAGAAATAAAAATGTTCAAAAATTTATGATATTCAATACAAAATTTAGGCACTTTAGTGTATATGAAACAAGTGCCAGAAAGTACGCACTGAAAAATGATCACTATTAAAGAACCTGTGTAAACAGTTTGAGACGCAGTGGAAAATACTGATAATATCAGAAACGTCAAAAAGGACAGCTTAAAGCTCACGGATAAAATATATTGATACAAACAACAAAGTTGTAAATTTTGTATTTGTTATACTTAGCTTAGCACAGCAGCACAGGAATTAGCGAAAATAACACACTAAACTATGAAATTTTCACTATATATTATGCACTTTAGCTAGACTTTGTTTTTATTGTCCATTTAAAATAGCTTTGAAATTTTTAATACAATAGAATTATTCAAAAATGGTTAATTGACTCTTAGCAAAAAAATGTACTTCCAAACAGATGATAGGGTTCTTGCGACAACCTGCGCCTTTTTTAAATAATTTTTTTCTATTTTTACAAAAAATAAAAAAATTTCCAAAATTCACAAAAAAAATTATGTAATGAAAAATTTTGTAGAAAGTAAGGAGGAAAAAATTTAAAAAAACAATTAAAAGTTTAACTTCTTTAATTAACTTTTAACTAATTATGGATTTGGGCCCTGCTTTTGGAATAACCACATCTTTCTTGTTTGTTTTGTTTACAAAATTCTTAGTACCGTTAGTTCTAAAAACACTATTTGTCAAAGTGAAAAAATTCTGAAAGATTACACTAAAAAATGCACATGATCGGGACTGATAGATTCTGTTAGAAAAGAGTACCAAGTTTTTCTAGATCAATTCTTAAAACCGTTTTACTCGCATTTTTGCATTTTGCATATTTCTCATATACATAATAATTCTTCAAAAATACAGTTTTAATTGGATTTTAATTATAATATTAATTATGCATTTGGTGGGGGAAAAAACATGTAAACTTTTTACAATCGGATGTAAACTGTATTTTTGAAGAATTATTATGTACATGAGAAATATGCAAAATGCGATTTCAACGGTTTTAAGAATTGATCTAGAAAAACTGGGAGACACGGGTACTCTTTTTTTAACCCACACTCATGTGCGTTACCAAAAGTTTATTTTTGTCGAACGGTGTTATATATGGAAAGCTACCCGTGGTACTATATGCCCGTAACAGTGCACAAGATATTAGTGCATGGTTTAAATATAAAAATGTTTACAAATAGTTTCCTGTCTCACAATACATAACTTCTGGAATTTTCGTTTTTGAAATGGAATTCTCTTTCGAACATTATTAAGAAACATAGTTAAGGTTGCTTATTAAAAAAAATTTTGTGGGTTGGACCACATTGGCACTGTGCCATTTTCTAAAGGGCATGACACACTGGCGTCATTTGACCCCTATTCATTTGTATTTTTATTCTCTTTTATGCTCTTTTACTATTTTGACGCCTGGACGTGCCACACGCAAAAATATTTGACGCCGGGTCAATCTGCTCCGTTTTTTCTTAATATCACAAAGGGGTTGCAATCACTCATATCTTATGTGCCTAAATGATAAAAGAGTGCAACCCATGCACATTTCAGTTCACGCAGAATATTTTTATAAACCTACGATTGTAGAATTTTATTCAAATATTCATGTTTAATTGTGTTATTTACTTACATTTCGTATTGCTTCAACAAATTTAATGATAATATAAAGTAACGATGAACAAATTCCTGACAAGTGTTGCTTGCAACGAACAAAAACTGAAAATATTTGCATTTCGTATGCTTTTTTAATACTTTTGCAACCTTGTTTTTGCTACTAAAGATTTGACAGCTACATTTTGCTAAAATGCAACACTCTTTTGATTCATGACCCCAGCTCGAAGCTGGCGTCAAAAAAACCCCTGAGAAAATATTCACTCGCTCTCTCAAAAAGTGTTCATTTTTAATTTTGCCTTGGAAACAACAACACTTTGACAGCACTCGGGGTCAATTGACGCCAATGTGTCATCCCCTTAATAAATCAAACAAACATGTAGCTTAGATCATTAAACATTTTTTTTATATTTTTTTGTTTTCCAAAAATAGGATAGATAAAAGTTTTTTCAATGCGAAAAAAATATGAAAACCGGAAAAAGTATGGTCAACTGATTAATCTGAAAATTAAAAATTAAAGTTAATAACATTAGAATTAAATTAAAAAATAACGTCATTACCTTGATTCACAACACGTGCAACAACACTTGAACACTTTACAAAATTGCCTATCAAAGTGGAGAATTAGAGTCAACGAGTCTACGCAATTCTACGCAATGTGCTTAAATATTTACAAGATATTTTCTGTTTTTCGGAACAAATCCTGTTCGAATCCTGATTTTGGAAAATTTTTTCCGATTTCTTTTTTTTTTAATTATTTTTTAAAATTAATTTTTGAACGTTGGTTTCAGATCTGTTTTCGGATTTTTGTTATCAGCTCTTGTTTTTAAGTTGTAGTAAAAATCGTGAAAACTGAGCTTCCTTCCTAACGGAAGCATTCCAGTATGCCAGCGCTAGATGGGAGATTTGCTACGCAATACGCTTAAATATTTTGAAAATATTTTATGTTTTTTGGATCGTGGGTTCAAATCCTAATTATGGGAATTTTTTTTCGTTTTTTTTTATTTAAAAAATTTTTTTATACATTTTTGTACTCTGATTTTAGATCTGTTAATTGTATTGCCGTTATCAGCTCTTGTTTTTAAGTTGTAGTTAAAATGGTGAAAACGAAGCTTTGAGCAGATTTAGAACCACAATTTTTGAACGAATTGTTTGATTGGTATTATATTTTTTAAAGTTTTTTTAAAGGAACACAATATTGTGGAACATTATTTTGTCTCTTTCAGATTATGAAATAAAATGGAATACCTACATTCAAAAATGTGGATTTTTTTTCCAAATTCAAATATTTTTAGAAATATTTAATTAATCAGTCTAATTAAAATAGCTGATTTCCAGATTAATTTAAAGAAAATCTCTTGAACATTCTAAAACATTCAAATTTCCAACAATATCACATATTGATTTGGAAATATTTTAGGAATATGATTTGTCTTTTGGTTTATTTTGCAAAATTGATTTTTTTTCTATACAGACATTTTAGAATTCTCTTTTGGAGGCTTGAAAGAATTTTTGTGGACCTTCGTTTAGTGCCTATCCAATAACTTTACATACACATGTATACCAAAATACCCAAAATTTGTTTCTGGAATTTAGATAGTTTTTTTTATTTTTTTTTATTTTGCAATATGATTATAAGAGTTCATAAAATTCTCTACATTCTGTATCAGCCTCCCAAAAAACATTTCAATAATTTCGTTTGCTAAAAAAATTTACAATATTCATTATAGAACATTTGAAATTTATTCCGTTCAAAAGTTGTGGTACTAAAACCGAAAAACTGTTAACTACCATGAAATCAGCGCATCAATGAATCAGTTATCAAATCACAAACACCAAAACGTGTATTGTAATAAAATTTTTTTTTTGATAATTAGTAAATAATTATTAATTACTACATCTTTTTATAGAGGAAGAGAGATCAAATTGAATTAACTCTAAACATACAATTTGCTGTGTAGCAGTATTAATGAGCATTAATGAGTCGATCGCCGACTCACATGGCATAAACATATTGAATCCAAAATCACTCAGATCAAATTAAAGCAATTGGAACTAAATTGGCTAATCTCAAGGGCATCAAAGCTAAATCTCACATACAAAGTCCAAATATACAAAAGTATAATAAAACCCATATGGAATTGAACTCTGGGGCACTGCCTCTCCCTCGAACGTGGAAAAACTCCAGAGAGTCCAATCTAAAATCCTGAGACAAATTGCCAGAGCCCCTTGGTATATAAAAAATACTAACATCCACAGAGACCTTAATATACCTGCAGTAAAAGACGAAATTCCGAAATTTACCTGGAAGTACAAGCAGAAGCTCATGTTTCACCCAAACATTCTAGTTAGAAATTTACTGAGACCTCTGAATGCCTCACGTCTCAAACGAAACTAATATATTCCCCATATATTAGTTACGATAACTCTACATTGCCTAAATCAATGGATATAGGGCAAATAGTTTTAATCTGAATATTATAATAAAAAAAGAGTAAAAAACAAGTTTTTTAAAATATAACCCTTTAACCGACTAAAAAGCAGAAAATAAATTTCCTTTAAATTAATTTCCGCAATTTCGATTTAAAATTAAGGGTTTTTGGCGACTTCAAAATTTGCAGTGATATTAGGGACAGCCAAAAACCCTTAATTTTAAATCGAAATTGCGGAAATTAATTTAAAGGAAATTTATTTTCTGCTTTTTAGTCGGTTAAAGGGTTATATTTTAAAAAACTTGTTTTTTACTCTTTTTTTATTTTCCCCTTTTTTTTAAAAAAATTTTTTTTTGGTATATTTCTTTCTAATTTATATTTTGCCCGTATAGTTTTTCTTCTTAAATTGTTACATTTAAAAAATTTTTTTTGATTTAAAAAAAAAAATTGTTCCCCCCTTTTTCCCCCCTTTTTTTTTTTTTTTCTTTTTTTACTTTTTTTCCCCAATGCTAGCCTAAGTGAAAAATTTCAGCCCTGTAGCCTTAAAAATACGAAAGTTAGAACTTTAAATTGGCTCCATTCCGCTCCCCTTTGCCCCCACATCCCCCTTTCCAAAGGGTATAAAAAATCATTTTGTCAATAAGAACCCACCTACCAAATTTCATCATTGTAGCTTGAAGGAATCGGAAGTTATGCCATGTTTAAAAAAAAAAAGTTTGAGTCCCCCCACGGCCCCCTACGCCTCTGATGGACCCCAAAATTTAATAGAATGCATTGTCACCGGAGTTCTATCAGTGTTCCAAATTTCAGCTCTCTAGCTTATGTGGAAGTGTATGAAAAAGCTCGCCGCAGATTTGAGGATATATATATATATATATATATATATATATATATATATATATATATATATATATATATATAGTCCGCCCAAAGCAAGTTAATATAAGGGTTATAAAAATAAGCTGAATTTATGAATTTTTGAAAGATCATTGTTAGACCTAAGTTATTATTAGGTGATTCAATTGAATAAAATTACTATTAAAAAAAAAAAAATTAATGAGTCGATAATGTGGATGATTTTTTTAATTTGAATATTGTAATAATTCTGCATTTTGTATAAAAAAAATTCAAAGTTACAAAAAATTAAATTTTTTAATCAAATTTATTTTTGAAGTAAAAAGTGCTTTAATACTTTTCAAAACACCCATTTACAAAAAATATATAAGATCTAATATACGCAGTTAGATCATAGTAAAATAATGCCATCAGTAGACGAACGTGCTAAAAGGACGCACAAGTTATGCCGACGGCATCTGTACCACCAGCATTGCTCTCTCTACCTGTTATTGAAACAGACAAGTTACCTATTGACTGGTCGAAGTAATATAGAATTAAGGAAAAACTATCGTAATAAAGAAAAACAAAAAATATCATTATCAGGATATTTTTGTGTTTATCGTATCGTAAACTAACTAAGGAAAAACTACTAATGTAAGGAAAAACCCGATATAATCAGGATATTCTCGTGTTATATTGACATTGTAAACTAAAAAGGAAAATCTACAAATAAGATAAAGAGTAGTATATAAGAAACCCATTTAAAAAAAGACTCAGGCACAATAAATATTACTGGCGCAGTCGAAAAAAAAAACCCAAATGCAGCAAATGAAAACACAGCTCATCAGGACATTTGGACTTCGGGAGAGCTACATCAACCTTCACCAGGAAACATTTAGATAAAAATGTTTTAAAGTAAGTACATTTAATTTTAAGCTTCAAACGATAATAATCAACCTATTAGATAAGCTAAACTGTAAATTTGAATTTGACAGTGAAAAACCCGCTGATTGTAGTCCTAAATCAAACGAAAAAATGATTTTGAAAACATTTTTAAGTGGTATACACCCAAATTTAGCGAGTATAATATACTCTAGGAATATATTATCATTGAGGGACGCATTTTATACTCTTGAGGAATTAAATATGACTCTGAGCTATTCGAGTGAGAAACAACGGACTGTTCCTTTGACGCAAAATTACAGCAAATCTAGAAATTATAGCCAACCTAGAAATTATAATAATCAACCTAGAGAAAATTTGTCTGGCCAAGTAAGGCAACAATTCCCAAAACGATCTGATCAATTCAGACAAAACTATCAGAACCCATTTGGTCAGGATAGGAATCATTCTGGTCAGTTTATGCAAAATTTTCCAAGTAGATCGAGTCAATCAAGGAAGTCGACCATATTGAAAGTGATACTCACTACGAGCAAGCAAATTTTCGCTCACCCCCCAACAAACCAGTTTATCGATAGTAGAATTAACTATTGGTAAAGAAAAAATTAGATGTTTAATCGATACCGGTTCTACTTCAAGTTTAATTGACAAAAATAAATTGCCGGAATATAAAAGATTGAAACTTGAAAAAAATATATATTTTCATACTCTAAGTGGAGACACATTAGTAGACTCTGAAATTATTACAGAGCTACCAAAAGAATTTAATGAAGATAGTTTAATGAGTTGGAAACTTACAACTTTTAAAAACAAATGTTTCGATGCTCTTATAGGACAGAATATTTTACAACCAATGAAAGCAATTATCTATTTAGAAAAAGGTTATTTAGAAATACACAATTGTAAAATAATTTTTTTTAAATAAATGCCCTTTTAGTTGTGAAGATATTTATTCATTAGAAGAAGGAGAAAACAAGTTTTTTAAAATATAACCCTTTAACCGACTAAAAAGCAGAAAACCCCTTTTTTTTAAACATGGTATAATTTCCAATTCCTTCAAGCTACAATGATGAAATTTGGTAGGTGAGTTCTTATTGACAAAATTAAATTTTGTACCCTTTGGAAAGGGGGGTGTGGGGACAAAGGGGGGCGGGATGGAGCCAATTTAAACTCTCGTATTTTGTAAGGTACAAGGCTGAAATTTTTTACTTAGGTTCGTATTTGGGAAAAAGAGTAAAAAAAGGGGGAAAAAAGGGAAGAAAAGGGGGGGGAAAAATTTTTTTTTTTAAAAAAGAGGAAAATAAAAAAAGAGTAAAAAACAAGTTTTTTAAAATATAACCCTTTAACCGACTAAAAAGCAGAAAATAAATTTCCTTTTAATTAATTTCAGCAATTTCGATTTAAAATTAAGGGTTTTTGGCTACTTTATTCCTAATATCATTGCAGATTTTGAAGTCGCAATTTGTTTATGTGTTTTGTTTTGTAAAAAAAAATTTTTTTTTTCTATAGAAAATTTAACTATTTAATTTAACTTTTAACGAAGTTAACTTTTCAACGAAATTAACTTTTTAATTTAACGAAGTTACATTTTTGATTAACTATTACCGGGTTAACGAAGTTAAATTCTCGATTATCTATGCCCAGCTTTGAATGAAAGTTATACACCGATTGAAGCGTCTGTTTCTATTCTTTTCAATAGTCTTTTTACATCTATCTTACGCTTCTAAAGTTATCATTAAAAATAGGGTAACACCGACAAAAATTGGTTTTTCTCTTCTGACTTCATTTGGGGGTGTAATCAAAATACCTGGTATGCAGTTATCATTTTTTTGGGTGGCGCCCCAATTTCTAGGCTTTTTTTTGTAAAGCAGTGTAATTAGCGTATCAGTTGGCTGAAGCCGATCATGAATTTATGAATTTAGAAGCAAACTATCAAATGCGTGGAAATCAAGGGTAGTAGAAATTACTGTCAGGGTAGTAGATTTCAAGAAAGGGTAGTAGATATGGGTTTGTGCGTAGAGGACTAGAAATTCTACGAGAGTAGTATAAATTTTTGTCGGGTAAGCAGATTTGTAGAAAGAGTAGTAGTTTTACATTGTATGAAACTCACATAATATTTTGAGTAGATTTCTTACCATAGTAGTAGAAAATATCTTTAATGAAGTAGAAAAATCTGCTACCGTAGTAAAGGAGTAGAAATTTATAAATCATTGCGAGAGTAGTAGATCTACTCCGATAGTTAAGGTTGCAACATGCAAAATGATCTTCGTCTGGATTTTGAAAAAAAATATCAGGACTTTTCCATTTTCAACTGGACATTCAAAGAAAAAAATCGGAAATTTTTTCATTTTAATGACATAGTAAAGTAGGATTTGGATAGCAATATGCAAGGATATACATTGGTACCTCCTCACATTAAAAAAAAAACAATTAAATTACATAGCTTATTATGAAAAAAAAAACACCTTTACAGTTCTATTCTGGCGCGGTTAGAAGTTTGTAACCGCCTTTATTACCTTCTCATTGGCATGCAACAAACATATTAACTTTTGTCACGCGCCAGAAAAAACCTGTAAATTTTTCTTTTTCGGTTTTGAAAGACGTTGAAAGCTTTACAACTTCAGTTTAAAAACAGTACAATGCTATTCTTTCCACAAATATTTTGTAGCAAAGAGCCGCTTGTAACAATTTACTGTTTTTAAAAGTGTGTAGAACTCTTTACAGTTTTATAGTTTAGTCTGACAATTGTGTGGTCGAAAGCAATAAGCACTTAAGTCTAACCAAAATTTCAAAATGGTCTACTTTTCTAAAAAAGTTTGTGTGGTGTGGTTAGGGTTGCCACATGCAAAATGATCTTGGTCTGGATTTTGAAAAAAAATATCTGGACTTTTCCGTTTTCAACTGGACATTCAAAGAAAAAGTCGTAACATTTTTTTTCTTTTAATGACATACTTTTAAGAAATAGTAAAGTAGGAATTGAATAGCAATATGCAAGGATATACATTGGTAAATCCTTACTTTAAAAAAAAAACAATTAAATTAGAAAGCTTTTTATTAAAAAAAACCAGGGACCCAAAATAAATATTATTCATATTTTTTACAACCAAAAAATTGCCATGATTTAAGGAGTTATTTTAAAAAATGCACTACAACTATTTAACTACAATTTATATTTTTTCCATTGCCGATAACTATTATGGTTTGAAAGTATTTGTAGTTTAATAGTTATAGTGCAACTTTTTTGTGATAAAACTTATAATAGTTATGTCCCTGAAAAAAACCCTTTACAGATCTATTCTGGCACATTAGAAGTTATTAACCGCCTTTATTACCTTCTAATTGACATGCAAGACAACTTTTAACTTTTGTCACGCGCCAGAATAGACCAGTAAATTTGTCTTTTCTCAGTTTTGAAAGACGTTGAAAGCTTTACAACTTCAGTTTAAAAACAGTACAATGCTATACTTTCCACAAATATTTTGTAGTAAAGGACCGCTTGTAACAATTTCCTGGCCTTTTCTATTTTTAAAAGTGTGTAGAACTCTTGAGAGTTTTCATTATAGTTTAGTTTTATATATATGTATAGTTATGTATAGTTTTAATTATATGGTCAAAAGTAAAAAGGACTTAAGTTAAAACATAATTTCTAAATGGTCTACTTTTAAAAAAAAAATGTATGGGTTGTGGTTCCATAAATGTTTCAGAAGGCCCTTCGTAAAATGTTTAGAGTGACGTATATAGTCTTATTCAATTCATGCTTAATTACTTAAGAGGATATTGTCTTTGGCAGCAGAAATATTTCAGATTTTATGAAATCAGCCATCATTCCTTAGGGTAAAAGTTATTTAATTGAAAAAATAAAAATATTTGACCGAAAACTTTATCTTTATAATAAATAGGAAACGTTTTTAGTCCATTGGGTTTTCTGACTTATTTTAGTTTTTTTACTAAGAAATATCAGAGAAAATTTTATCTGGACAAATTATTGAAAAACTGGACTCTGGACACAAGACAAAAAATCTGGACAATCCAGACGAATCCAGACCGCGTGGCAACCCTAGGTGTGGTGTAGTTTCATAAATATTTCAGAAGACTCTTCGAAAACTGTTTAGAATGACGTATACAGTCTTATTCAATTCATGCTTAATTACTTAAGAGGATATTTTCTTTGGCCGCAGAAATATTTCAGATGTTATGAAACCAGCCATCATTCTACTTAAGGTAAGGAACCTAAGTTATTTACATTTTTTTTTACTTATAGCCCGGTATTCAGATGGGAAAAAATTCCGCTTCCATGTTAGCTGCACAATCACCAACAATAATTTTTTCACATTATTTCACATTTTCATTAAACTTTATTTACCAAATTCAAAAATTGAAATATCAAAAAATATTGAGCTCTACACAAAACAAAATATATGTCAATTCTATAAAATGGAATTTTGTCGCATCTGCGAACCGGACTTATACTGAGAGAAAAAGCTTGAAAATGGAAACCAAATTAAAATCAACTACACATTGCTTTTTTCAAAATAAATCTTTTGATTTTTCATAAAAAAAATAGATTAAAAAAATAAAAAAAAAATTTGGAAAAAAACCCGAAGGGGAGTTTATGAAAAAAGGATTTATTCTGTAATTGACGTATTGCGTTCATATATTTTGGGGGGTTCGAACACCCCCTCCCCCCCCTGGTTATGTCCCTGTACATACCGCTTTTATCCACTTTGTTGTTCCATATGTATATTGCCACGCTAAATCCGAAAATAATAATGCAATTTTTCCAGTTCGCACCATTTTTCCGCAGACGCCACAAAAATTGCATTTTTGGTGCGTGCTGTAAAAATTTCATTATTATTTTCGTATCCAGCGTGGAAAAATACAAAAGAATTTGTCTTTCAAGTATATTTAACACACAAAAAGTTCAGTTCTGCCGATCAGTGTAATCTTTGTTATTTGTTTGTTACATTTTTCGGCGGAAATATCGAAATTTCGGCCAAAAACGAAGTTCGGCCGAAAACAATATTTTATTTTTCTTCCGAATCCGAAACACGGCCGAAACAGCTTTTTTTGGCCGAAAAACAGAAACCGAATTTCGGCCTGTCTCTATTTTTGACTTTGCTTATAAATAAACGCTATTTATGTTGATCGTATTCTAGACCGTTGTTTTTGTTATCAAAATAGCTTTCCAACCCGCTTAAGAATACCCTACTAGCTACAGTAATTCAGAAGTAAGAAAACAAACAGTGTATTTTTCAGGGACACACTGTATACAAATATACCCGCTAATGAATTATTGTGATGAGCCGAGGGAAATCAGTGTGCGCTTTTTTTATATTATCATTAAAAAAAATATTATTTTGAGTTAGATACAATTCGAATGGCTGAGTAGAGCCCTGTGGTGTTGGTGTGCGCTTACGAAGATGCGGTAATCCGAGGCATCCATATTATCCAAGGGGATCACCATCATATTTGGGCAGAATGGTGATCCAACGTCTGTACGCCTGCATGGCGGCAGAAGAGTCAGATTCTTTGGTTGTGAGTGAGAAACGGGTGTAGTTGCGATATCCTATGATGTGTGTTTATGTTTGAAAAGGTGACTGATGATAAGAACGCAGGCTAGAATGATTGCAAGGTGTGAGGAATATATATGTAATATATGCACTCGGGTAATGAGGATTCGGTTTGTTTGGTCCTAAATGTCTGTTGAGTACGAACATAATATCCACCCCATAGCCGACGAGCATACCGGGCTTGTCACCGTGCCTACCGTACAATATACAGCACTTTGAGAAATGGGACATCATAACGATGGCGCCCAACGTAATAGCATGTTTTTTTTAATTCAATGACAACGATCATGAATAAATTGAGCGATGGAGAATCCGAGCTTTTCTTTCACTACGAAAGAATATTGGGAGTGATACTCGCCAAAAAAACTTAAGAAAATACATCAGAACAAATTCACGAAACTTGAAGAACAACGAAGAATTCGACTACACCTAAAAACTAACAACAATTGGTTTGTGAATGAGACAGACATCGATATACCACCTGACACTCAGTGGCTGCTCTCATTAGTACCTAAATTTGGCTTACCGATTGCACAAAAATATTTTCCTTTATTTAAAAGCATAATTGACGATTAGGATTGCATTCAAACATTAACAAAAAGAGAAGAACAAGAGACAGCGAGAATAAAATTGACTCAATTAATACAGAACCATATGAGAAGCGTACAGTGGGACGAACGAGACAAATTTGTACTAAAAACATTTGAACAAACAAAATCATTTCTGAACAACAACAAGGAAATTTTAATTGTGAATGCTGACAAAGGGAATGTGACGGTGGCTATGTATAGAACAGAATATGAAAAAAGAATGCGCATAATACTAAGGGATATATCAACCCTATATATACCTATATTTTTAGTTCATTTATGATTACCTAAGGCTCATGTTGAAGCTCCAATTTCTGGTTCAATAATTTTAGCTGGAGTTATATTAAAATTAGGAGGGTATGGATTTTTACGAGTTTTTTCTTTTTTACAATTAATAGGGTTAATATATACAAGATCACAAAAAGAGATCCAACTTCGACTTTACAACAAAAGAACAACTTTGTAGACAAACTACATAAACTTGACATGTTAACGTCATATGAAAAATGGAAATTGAGCACAAAAACAGCAACACCACCCAGAATATATGGACTACCAAAAATACATAAGGACAATATGCCACTACGACCTATATGTTCATCAATGAATTCTCCTTCTTACGGACTTCTTCTATATATCGTCAATATATTGAAGAACTTCACAAAAAACTGGACGTACAATGTCAAAGATTCATTAGAATTCAAGAACAAAATTATGACACCTACATTTATGACGACGAAATGATTATATCATTTGACGTAATTTCTATTTATGGAGATTTTACGCTTCTGCATCGTGGACAATAGATATTTTGTATATGACAACAAAATATGTTTACAACAAAATATGTTTACAACAAAAAGGACTACCAATGGGATCTCCAGCCTCACCGATCGTAGCAGACATCGTAATGGAAGAACTACTCAAGAAAAGCATAGAGAGAATGACAACAAAACGAAGAATGATGACCAAATATGTAGATGACCTGTTCGCAATTATTAAGATTGATTCTTTGGAAGAAACTTTAGGCGAGCTACCACACTACTCCAAATTAAAATTTAAAATTAAAAAGAAAACGCCAGTCCACTAAATCTGTTCGCACTCTTTTCCCTGCCTAAAAAGAACTAAAAGAATCTTGTCTATATGAACGCATATATGGCGCTCACTTTCCATTTCTCTAACATCTTCCCCCCCACACACATGAGCGCGACCTACGCAGAATCCAGTATTCGCAGTCGGGGCTTTGCCCACACCTATATGTGAAAGATCTTCTCAGATTTTTCTAGAGTGTGTTTGGCAAATTTACTTATACAACCCCGCAACCACCAAAATGAAAATACTCAAATTGGCGGCACTCATGTATGTATAGGCGAAAGCATAAATGTCGACAGATTCCCCTCCCAAAACAGGTTTAGAGTACAAAAAGCTTTAGTCTAGTTTTTTTCATATTATGTCTTCGTCCCGTAAGTATAGTTTCGCGCAATGCCTTCCCCAACATCGGATCGTAAAAGCTCATCAACAAACTTCTAAAACGAAGTCGTCACAAAAGGGAATAAGATATCTTGACGGCTGTTGTCAATTCTCCGCCCGGCTGCATTCCACCCGCGAGTGTCAAATTTGGTTTAATTAAACCAAAATAATATAAAAAAGAACGATATAATAAAAAAAGAATACTATAATATGTGTCAGTGCGCGCTTTCGGTCTGTGTTTTTCCCTTCGGTTTTGTTCACCCGTCGCCCCGAACAAAGGGAAAACACAAAAACAAGAACAAACAAACAACAATAAATACAAACAAAATTCTGTCTCGAATTTATCCCGCAACACAGAGAGTAGCGCTTCAATATGCGCTTTTCGTGTTGAGTGGGACTCTTGGTAATGTGCTATATCTTTCGGTGGAGATTAAGGCATTCAATCCCGAAGTGTTTTTGAAAATCCCGGGATTTCGGGATTTGAAATTACAATCCCGGGATTTGTTCGGGATTTTCGGGATTTTCCAATTAAATACAATAATTAATATAAAATTAAAGAAAAAATTGTTGCAACAATATTTTAAGTTTCATTTCATTTTAATTCGACAAAGAAATAATATTTATTAAATATTACATTAAACAAAACAAATAATATTTAAAATAAATATAGTGGAACAAAAAGTAATTCTTTTTAAATTACATTGATCCAACAAGTCATTTTTTTTGCCACCTGAATCCGATTATAATCATATCATTCTGCCAGCTCCATTTCATGCTACACACGAAAAACTTATTTTCAGTAGTTTTAGTATTATAGTTTTGAAATTGGTGTCCATTAATAAGTAAAACACACACAAAACCATTTATCCAATTCGTAAAGTTTTCAATATATGGTCAACAAAATAATTTTAACATATATCTTTTTTGTAAAAAAAAAATTGTTTAAATGGAAAAAATTTGATTCGGTAAAAATGGTTTGTTAACCGTGTATAGCACTACATCTGCAAAAGGTTTTTTTAATTTACCAATTAGATTGAATGTAAATGCTCGGCTGTATTTTTGTGGAAAAACTTCAAAAATATCTTAAGCAATGCATAAAAAAATGCATTTTTTGAATTCCGGACTCAAAATCCCGGGTTTCTGGGATCCCGGGATTGAATGCCATTGTGGAGATTGACAAGAGTGAGGAGTGGTAATGCTGTTAGTATTTTGACCCAGGGTGGGTCAAAGTAAACTTCTTTCGCCCATTGGTCAAAAGAAGGTGTCTGCAGGCTTGCCAGTATGCCTCTTTAGGAGTTCGGATGCCTTCCCTCCCCGCTTCCAACATTTACTTCTTTTTTATATGAAACGGGACAAATAAACAGGCCTACGTCTGTCGCTTCTATGCGTATGCCTGCTGGCAGGCATGGTCGTAGAAGCGGAGTTGGATGGTGTCTTTTTAATTTCCCTCCGTTTCCTCGTTCTAACGCTATATTCGCCTTTGATTGGCTGAGCTAAAAAAAGCCCAAAAAATATATTGGGAACATCTATTTTTAGAATTTCCCTTTTTAGTTCATTTTAAATTAAATTTATATTTTTCACTCATTGTAAATTAGATTTTTGGCATGTTAATGTTATATTTTATGATTCTGATATGATATTTTCGAACTCTTCGTTCATATAAATTTTTATTTACTTACTTCCGTTTTGGCCGAGCTGAGAATTGAACCCGGGACACTTGGCTACTGACAAGGCGTGTGCGACCTTTTAGCACGTTCTTCTACTGATGGCTTTATTTTACTATGATCTAACTACGTATATTATGTATCTTATGTATTTTTTGTAAATGGGTGTTTTGAAAAGTATTTAAGCATTTTATTTACTTCATAACATAAATTTGATTGAAAAATTTAATTTTTTGTAACTTTGAGTTTTTTATACAAATTGCAAACATTTATCGTAATAATTCAAATTAAAAAAATCATACTCATTATCGACTCATTAATGCGGTTGCATAGCAAATTGCATGTTTAGAGTAAATTTAATTAGATTTCTCCTTCTCTATAAAAGGATGTCGTAATTAATAATTTTTTACCAATTATTTAAAAAAAATTTTTTTACAATACACTTTCTGGTGTTTGTGAGTTGATAACTGATTCATTGATGCGCTGATTTCATTGTAGTTAACGGTTTTTCGGTTTTAGTACCACAACTTTTGAACGGATTAAATGTCAAATGTTCTATAACGAAATTATTGAAATTTTTTTTGGGAGGGTGACGCTGAATGTAGAGAATTTTATGAACTCTTATAAAAATATTGCAAAACAAAAATACAGAAAAAATTCCAGAAATGAATTTTGGGTATTTTGTTATAAATGTGTATGTAAAGTTATTGGATTTGCATTAAATAACCTTCGGCATCCACAAAAATTCTTTCAAGCCTCCAAAAACGAATTCTAAAATGTCTGTATAGAAAAATAAATCAATTTTGCAAAATAAAATAAATCACATTCCTAAAATATTTCCAAATCAATATGTGATATTGTTGGAAATTTTAATGTTTTAGAAAATTCAAGAGATTTCCTTTAATTCAATCTGGAAAGCAACTATTTTGATTAGATTGATTAATTTTCTATCTTGTGTTACATTTTGATCTTAAAAAATACCCGAATATAGCTAATACTAAAATGCTGATTAAAATTAACGAAGTGTGATCGCTAATGTGAGGAAAACTTATGGTCTACAACTAAATATTTTCCCTCTTTAGGATGTTGATTTTCTTCCTCAATTTCTCGATATCCTTAGTGTTGTTAACCAGCGTGGAGTCGAACAGTTTTACTTTGTCTTCAGCAATGGATTCAATATCTTAAGTCCAGGATGATACACTTGTTGAAAGGTTCTCCAGGGATCGAATGGTTGACGTTATTGCTAGTAGCATTGCTAATACTAAAATACGATTTCCTTTGTATTGTTGATGAGAAGCGATCGTAGCTGCTGCCGACATCATGTGATTCCCTTTGACTGCTTGCTTCGTGCTGAGAATTCTTGACAACTTTATCTTTCCAACGTTTCCACCCTTTCCAACAGTGACATTTAATCTTTGGTATTAGTTTTCCTTCAGGAGTTAAAATACATATTCCATTGTTTTTGCTGCTGACTGGATCTTGATGTTTCCTCGATATAATGTATTTATTTTGTGTGCGCCGTGCTTCTCTGTCATAGTTTCTGTTTCGGTCACGGATATCCTGATCATGACTGCTGCGGCAAGGAACGGTGTTGCTCTTAAGATAACGTTTGCGGTGTAGTATTTTACCAAAAGATGGATTCTTCATTTTTGGCTGTTGCTGTTTGGTAAAGATTATCTTAAACTTTGTCGGTTCGGGGATCATCACATCATTAATTTTGCATTGGCCGAGTTGAATGTCCTTGTAGTTCTCACACTCGCTAACCAATTTGTTGTCGCCATTGTCCTCTTCCAGAATATATATTCTCCTTCTCGACGTTGGCTTCTTCTTCGACACCATATCAATTCGCTCTCTTCGTAGCATTCGGTTTTATTTCATTGCTTGTTGGTCCCTGTCGCGCTATCTGCAGAATTCTCAGCTGCATTTACATCTTCTTGCATTTCCTAATACCATCATCGCCATTGTGAATGCTGCCTTCCGACCCGCATTTGAATGTTGATTCATTAGCAAGCTCTTCGCTTGTATCGAGCGAGGACGATTTTCTTGTTATTCCATTCTCCTATGGAATTTCCAAATGGGTGGTGTCTCAAACATCTTGTGTAGTTTAAACGTATGGTGGTGTATTCATTATATTATGCCCCCACACACACTGTGGCAGGGTATACTAACTTTGTCACAACGTTTGTAACGCCCATAAGGAGGCGTGTCCGGTATGGAATTCTTGATCAGCATCACCTCCTGAGTCGATTTAGCGATGTCCGTCTGTCTGTCCGTCCGTCTGTCCGTCTGTCCGTCTGTCCGTCTGTCCGTCTGTCCGTCTGTCCGTCTGACCGTCTGTCCGTCCGCACAATAGCGGTCGCAGTTTTGGAGATATGGACTTGAAACTTTGGGTACATGTTTTTCTCGTGAATACTGAGATCAAGTTCGAGAATCAGCCAAATCGGACAAAAACCGGGCGTGGCTCCCATACACCGAAAAAAAAGGTAAAAATTGTTCAATTATTTTTATTGCTGTATTCGATTGGAAATGTTTAGAAACGTATTTTTGACATGGTCCGAGGTTCCGAAGCCACATATATAAGGATCTAAATGGGGTCTTGAGACCAATTATTTTTTTGGTGGATTTGATTGGAAATTTTTAGAAATGGATTTTGGACACGGACCGGGCTCCAAAACCACCTATAATTAAAATAGGGTCTTGAGACCACATTTTTTTATGTTCGACGTACTTCTTCCTACAGTGTGGGGGTATTTCAGCTTCGGTATAGCCGAAGATAGTCCACTCTCTAGTTTTTTATGTTTTTTTAATGTTTTAATTTTTACTATACCGATGCTAAAGCCTCGGGATGCTTAAACCACTGTATGGCCGTGGTTTACGCCTTACGCAAGAAATAGCGTCTTAGTGAACTATTTTAAATAGTGTCACTGCTTCAAAGAACAACGGAATCTATGGACCAAACTGTCCAATTTATAGATACGAGAAAATAAACCGTATCAGTGAATCTTCAATTCTGGTTCGAAGAACCATGTGTCCAAAATTAAATGAACAGCGCGAGAAATGAAAACCAAACTTCTCCGTTTGGGTGTAAATTCAATTCTGGTTTTATTATTGCCCAACGACGATATTCTGGTTCGAAGAACCATGTGTCCAAAATTAAATGAACAGCGCGAGAAATGAAAACCAAACTTCTCCGTTTGGGTGTAAATTCAATTCTGGTTTTATTATTGCCCAACGACGATATTTATACAAATCCGTTACACTAAAAAACCACAAAACTACTTATAATCTATTCTAGGCACAAGAAAATCAGAGATAAAAATACGCTACTGCTTTGGTCTTCTTGTGTACAATGCTATCGCATTTCTTTTTTTTATCATTAATGCTCGCACAGTGCAGTTGGTGTCATGTACTTAAATTCATGGAGTATTTAAATTTATGGGCAATTCTACATGCGCGAGTAGATAAGACGTACAGCTCAAATTTTCTTATCTTACATGCTTGGTATAGAATAATAATGTGTTCAATAACTATTGGACAGAATTTAATAGACCTTTCCAATGATACCAATATCCTGTGAGCCACTGTACATAAAAAATAATATCGATGGTCGTACTTATTTTACTAAACACAATTTGTTTTTTTTTCATCTAACATATCTGAGGCAAAAAAGACAATTTCGAGATATTCACCATTTTGTAAAAATTTTTGTATGTAGTTGCTCTAAAAATCTTTTAGAAAAGTCTTCATAACTTTTTTTCTATGTGTTTGTTTAAAATTTTGTCTTACATAAAGTTTTGTATTTTTAAGTAGCATACAATAGAGGGTCTAACTGAATTCGACTTAAGGGGTTATTGCTTTTCGCCACAGATATATATTTAGAAAATTTGTAATATACATTTATTATACGTATAAAGTACGCTAAAAATAATACATATTATTTCACGTGTACGAGTATAAAAATTTAACATTTTTATCGTAAATTACTCTTTTGCTATGTTCGTATTGATTGTTTGGTAGTTATTTGGGTTTTTTAATAAGAACAATAAAGTAAAATTAGTTTTTTAAATGCAATTAAAAGCAATAAAAATGCCAAAGAAGGAAATATGCAAGCAATAGACCCATGTGACGTCAGCAACAAATTGACAACAAACAAAGCAATGCGGTATCTAATTTGTTTCTTACTTTCGAACATCTGATTAAATTTACATTTTCTCCACTTTTTGTTTACTTTTGAGTAAAAACCATAATTTTCCTTCAGTTAACAATTCCAAATATTAAAAAATTACCTCTATTGAGTTTTGGTGCGAATTCCGGACTTCTTTTTATCAACTCCACTAACTTTGCAAGCTGTGCTATGTTGCTTGAAATCAAAATAAGAAACCACCACATGAGAAAATTTGTATTGCGTTTAGACATTAACCATTTTCACCAAAAAGCATGCCAAATCTCTACTTCACAACAGATTCCACTCATATTGGGCTTAAAATTTTCGAAATTAAATAATCTTTTGAACGAAATAATAACAAATTTTTTTCCAATTAATTCTTTCTGATAAAAGTTTTTCCATTTGACTTTGATTTGAAAAGTCGTCAAAAATTTCAATAAAATCGAACTTTCTGCACTCATAAATTAGTCAATTTTAATCCGATGATTATTATTATATATTCGTCACAAATCGATCACAAATATCCGAACGACGAAAATGAGCGTAGTATAAGCGACACGGTCGAAAATACGAGATCGATTATACGCAGATTAACAATGTATAGAAATTTGATCGAAAAAAATGACAAATGTCGTTTATCGTAGTATAAACGACACTCATTTCGTAATGATTATTGACATCGAACATTTACATTGAATTCAAATGACTGTGGAAAATTAAATAAAATGTTTTGAACTATCATAAGTATATCGAACGCCACAGATATTTATATATGAAATTATAAAGTGCCTCACGCACACTCAAGCACGAATTTAAATTTTAAATCACTCTAACGAGTGTCATGTCGTGACACGATAAAATCACGCGTGACTCACGACACGCGCCTATCTCTAATCGAGAGTAATTAAGAGATTCCGCTTTAAGTGCAACAGAAAGAGAAAATATACATGTAAGAAATTACATATATATGCTTCTCATCTTTTTTGTTCAATTGCTAGTTGTCACGGTTCACAAGCGAATTCAGTTGCTACAAGCGAATGTGGATTCGGTTGTGGTAGCTTTTTCATTTGAAATGCTCTGTCAGCTGAAAAAAGGTGTCTGCTTCAATCTACTATTCTGTTGTTATATCCGAATTGAACATTTTAGCGTTAATTCTGGTATTACAAGCGAATTTGGGTCTCTCTCAAGCGAAAACTAGAGCTGCAGACGAATATTTGTTACTTTTTTTGTTATTTTTTTGTGTGTATCCAGTAGTAAATTTCGCAAGGCCTTTCCGCTAGAGGCATGCTTGCACGCCTGTTATGGGAAGAAATTCCACATTTCATCCTCGCTTCTAGTGGAGGGATGACAGTATTCCTGCGCTAGAAGGGAGATGGGGTGGTGTCAATGGATTTTCTACGCAATGTGCTTAAATATTTGAAGATATCTTATGTTTTTTGAAACTTGGGTTCATAATTTGAACCTCAAATCCTGATTATTGCAATATTTATACCCCCACACACACTGTGGCAGGGTATAATAACTTTGACACAACGTTTGTAACACCCATAAAGAGGCGTGTCCGGTATGGAAAAGTATATATATTCTTGAGCAGCATCACCTCCTGAGCCGATTTAGCGATGTCCGTCTTTCCGGTTTTTCGGTTTTAGTACCAAAACTTTTGAACGGACTAAATTTCAAATGTTCTATAATAATAATTTTTTAGCAAACGATAGTATTGAAATTTTTTTTTGGGAGGCTGATGCAGAGTGTACAGCATTTTATGAACTCTTTTAAACATTTAACCGCCTCGAAAAAAAAGTGGTCCGGTCACCCCATGTACTTTGGTCTATTTTATGGTGATTCTCAAAATATTTCGGCTCTAGCAACTGTAGTCCGTGAGCTGGATAATTTACAAAAAAACCTCTATAAATCATGTTTTTTACATGCACTTATTTCTTTATATTGCTTTGGGTCAAATAAATTTTATGAAATATAAGACATTGAAAAACTGCACAAACCGGGACATATCCGATATTTGTTTTAACCACTTTAAATCGATTTTTTGCACATTTTTTTTTGGTTTTGGTTAAAAAGTGACAGAAATAAGGGAATTAGAGGGTCAATGTGTTCAAGAAAAATGTTCCCCGTAAAATTTTACTGTAGGTCACTGAATACACGAAACACCAAATATGTCTGTTTCTCATGTTATAACGTTTTTTTTGCGTCCTCCTAGATTTCAGAAATAAAGTTGAATATTTATTATTCAAACCACAATCTTCACAATTATTGGTTCTGAAATTTGAATATTATGTGTCGAGGTTGATGAAATAGCTACAGAGTTCTGATAGAATTCTATATTTTAAATTTGTGAAGTTTATACTTTGTGGGTTTTTCTGTACTATTTTTCAGAACCAAAAATGCAAAAAAACTATAAAAAAAAATCAATAAAAATGCTAAAAAAAATCGCAAAAATAAGGGATTTGTGTGGGTTTGTGTAGTTTGTCGATTTCTATTATTTCATTATTTGACCCAAAGCAATATAAAGAAATACGTGCATGTAAAAAACATGATTTATAGAGGTTTTTTGTAAATTGTCCAGCTCTCGGCTTACAGTTGCTAGAGCCAAAATATTTTGAGAATCACCATAAAATAGATCAAAGTACATTTCCAGGGGGTAACCCGGGCCACTTATTTTTCGTCCATACAACGTGAGGCGGTTTAATAAACATATTGCAAAAAAAAATTCAGAAAAAACTATATAAATTCCAGAAAAATATTTTGGGTATTTTGGTATAAATGTGTATGTAAAGTTATTGGATTTGCATTAAATAACCTTTGGTAAAAATTATATAAATTCCGGAAAAAATGTTGGGTATTTTGGTATAAATGTGTATGTAAAGTTATTGGATTTGCATTAAATAACCTTTGGTATCCACAAAAATTCTTTCAAGCCTCCAAAAAATAATTCTAAAATGTCTGTATAGAAAAATAAATCAATTTTGCAAAATAAAATAAATCATATTCCTAAAATATTTCCAAATCAATATGTGATATTGTTGGAAAATTTAATGTTTTAGAAAATTCAAAAGATTTTCTTGAAATCAACTATTTTACTTAGATTGATTAATTAAATATTTCTAAAAATATTTGAATTTGGAAAAAAATCCACATTTTTGATTGTAGGTATTCCATTTTATTTCATGATCTGAAAGAGATACGCCAAAAAATTGTTCCACAATATTGTGTTCCTTTAAAAAAACTTAAAAACTAGTAAGAGAATTATCTTCGGTCTGACCGAAGCTATAATACCCTGCACAGGCGAGTGCGATAATTTTTCGATAATTTATCGATAATTTTTCGATTTTTTATCTATAATTTTTCGATCCAAAAAACATAAAATATCTTCAAAATATTTAAGCGTAGCAAATCCATTGACACCATCTCCTCTCCCTTCTAGCGCTGGCAGACCGGTATGCCTCCACTAGAAGCGTGGATGGAATGTGTAATTTCTTCCCATAGCAGGCGTGCAGGCATGTCTCTAGCGGAGAGGTCTTGCGAAATTGACTACTGGGAAGAGCTGATACCGGCAACCGTTAACATATGGGTTATTCCCTATCAAATCGACACGATTTTAAAAAAATTACCCTCGACCTCTCCGATTTTTATGAAATTTGGAAGGTACATGTTTAAAAATGTTTTCAAATTGAACGATTTCGTTTTTAAAACAGAGCTTTGTACAGATTTGTTTAATTTAAAAGCACGTGTGCTAAAAACGAATTTTAAAACGCAAATGTTCAATTTTAAGACATTTTTTTCAAAATGAAAATTTTGCTTTTTTCGTTTGCAATTGTTTTATTTATTTATATTTAGTTACCTTTTTATTTTCTAAAATTCGAGACCGGAACTCGAACCCACTCTTACGGAGTTTGGATGGCGCGCTAAACGCTCAACAGGTTGGTCTACTGTTAACATTATTTAACAGAGTCTAAATGTATTATATATACATATGTTATACAAAAGCATACTTTGAATTTAAAGAAAAACGCCCTAAAACTATGCTTTGATTTTTTGAAATATACTATGATTTTTTGAAATAGAAAAGAATAACAGTATTATCAATTTCAAACGACCAACGAAAGAGCAAGACGATTGAAATTGAAAGCATTTGTTTTAAAAATAAAAACATAAAAATACTGCAGAAAAAACGATGTATTAAAATGCAAAATGACAAAAAAATTTTTAATTTTAAAACATGTTTTATCTTTCAGTTTTTCGCTGTAAATAACAGCGAAAAAACCACGAAATTCGAATATTTTTCAAAGTTATTGAAAAAATAAAAAAAATTTAAGGTTTTTGACTATATCGATCCATAATCGCAATATGTATGTAAGTGCCATTTCAAAAAATTTTTTTTATTACCGAAATTAAAGTAACTTTGTACTACGCAACTACTTTCAAAATGTTATAGGTCGGAGATTTGCCGTTACGAAGTTAATGAGAAAACAAATTTAGTGTAAGAAATTGTTTACTGTTTTGCAATTAGCGAATTAATGTATATGCCACATGCGGTTTTGGTGCAAGCATCAGGTTTTCGTGAATAACTTTTAGGTCATGCATGATACAAAGGGGTTCATTAAAATAGTTATAAAATTTCCTTTTGAATGGTGTATAACTCCAATTTACATTCGTTCATTTAACAGGCACAATTGTGTCTTAAAGTGGAATTGTCACACTAGTTTATTATACCCCCACACACTACAGTGGCATGGTATATTAACTTTGAAACAACGTTTGTAACGCCCATAATAATTCGTGTCCGGTATGGAAAAATATCCGGTATGGAAAAGTATATATTCTTGATCAGCATCGAAAACTGATTTAGCTATGACTGTCTGTCCGCAGTATTGCGGTAACATTTTTAGAGAAATCGATTTGTTGGGTACACGTTTTCCTCCTAAAAACTGAGACCAAGATCAAATTTTCCTAATCTTTTTAAAATTTCTTTATTGCTGTATTCGAAGTGTGGTGGTATTTCCGCGAAGATAGTTCACTCAGTTGTTAGTAAGTAGAATTATTGCTTGTTAATTACCATTATTTTAATGCTATGGGTTGTCATGATAGGACACATAACTATATATTTAAAATTAAAATATAAAAAGCTTCGCTATTGAGCACTAAAAATATCCAATTTCAAACACCATTTTTTGTAATAAATGAAAAAAATAACGGCGAAAAACTATAAAACTATGCGTGGTACTAATTTATAAATATTATATTCGAATTCGGCGTTAAAAATAAATAAGAAAAGGTTGTCTGCAGGGACGTAACCAGAAAAAAATTTCGGGGGGGGGTTTTCACAAATTTTTTTTTTACCTCTACTAAAGAAAAAAACTAGAAAACGCTTTTTTCAAAATAAATTTTTTGATTTTTCATAAAAAAAAAAGGTGTAATAAAAAAACCCCCCTCCCCTGCATGGGTACGTCCCTGCTTTCATTTTAAACACACTTTCATTTGGTTCACAGGAAATTTCGAATAACTTTACACTTTCACAAGCTGTTTCACTTTGATGTAAATGTAAACCGTCCGTTTTTCCAGTTTTTGGTACACGAAAGTTTTTAGTACAATAAAATATCCAGTAGGTACGGAACTTTCTCTTAAATTCTTTTAAATTTCATAACTATTCCATACATTTTTCTATTACTTCATAGATTTCGGGGGGGGTTCGAACACCCCAAACCCCCCCCTGGTTACGTCCCGGTTGTCTGATTTAACAAACTTAATTTCCATTGGAAGGAAAATTCCGTAACTTTAAATGCGAAAAAATTTTTCATATTTTTTTCTATTGACGAGGTTGTAGGGCAATTATCTTTAAAAAAAAACTTTCAAATTGGTGTATCTGTTCAAAAATTACAGATAATACCACAACAAGTGGATTTTTGGCGTTTGCGTAAAAATGAAGCGTTCTGAAATAATGCAATAAATCCACATTTGTATCTTTATACACATTGAAACAGCATCTGCATTTTATTTTCATGTATTTATCCATTAGCAACTGTTAAAAAGCGTAAAAGTGTTTCTCTTGCTGAAAATTAATTTTAATGTAAATGACACTCATGAGCTGCAGCTTGAATTCATGACAGCGAAAGTAATGTATGCACCGAAAAAACCCCGTTTTCCTTTAACAATTTGTCGGAAATTACTTGCAATTGATACGCAGGCTGAAATTACGTCTATAAACTAAAATTCAATCAAATCGATCCCATTAATTAGACGATAATTACAAAAAACTCTCTCCTGCACAATTTGCATTTCGCGATTAGGGGTCGATATTTGGCTATATCTCGTTACTGAAGCAAGATGGAGCAACGATTGCAAACATCTGTTTTGTTCAGAATCAAACAAGCTTTCCAAGGAAAAAACCCCGTTTTCCTTTAACAATTTGTCGGAAATTACTTGCAATTGATACGCAGGCTGAAATTACGTCTATAAACTAAAATTCAATCAAATCGATCCCATTAATTAGACGATAATTACAAAAAACTCTCTCCTGCACAATTTGCATTTCGCGATTAGGGGTCGATATTTGGCTATATCTCGTTACTGAAGCAAGATGGAGCAACGATTGCAAACATCTGTTTTGTTCAGAATCAAACAAGCTTTCCAATTATTGTTTTGCATGGTTTTATATATATTTTTCGAACATATACGTGAACTCGAAAATATCAATGAGTCTACCAAACGATTTGGCTTATTTTTTTCCAAAAATACTTTGACTTATTACCTAAGTGCTTGCCAAAATTTACAGGAACAACTCTGTACCAACCAAAAGACATTGCTAACACACTTGCTCAAACTTGGTCACAATATTCAGCTGATACAAATTTAGAAATAAAAAGTCAATGGGGATCGATACGACCACATGCAAAGCAAATCGAGGCGCAGATTACAGTGCTCGAAATTCCAGTTAGCCTAGTAGTAGAAATTTCTTTCGGGGTAGTAGATTTGTAGAAGGAGTAGTAGTTTTGCATTGTATGAAACTCACATAATATTTTGAGGAGTAGATTACTTACAATAGTAGTAGACAATATCTTGAGGGAAGTCTTGAAAAAATCTACTACCGTAGTAGATGAGTAGAAATTTAAAAATCATCGCGAGAGTAGTCTTCTTTGTCGCTTCTGATTCTTCGAAGCTATGATAAATACTTAAATTTGTATTTTGCCGAAAATAATAAAGAAAATTGTACAAAAATTACATTTTTGGTGCGTGTTGTACAAATTTAGAAGAGGTTAAAAAAAGAGTACTCGTGTCTCCCAGTTTTTCTGTATCAATTCTTAGAACCGTTTAAATCGCATATTTGCATGTTGATTTTTTCCCTTGCAAAGATTTTGTATTCCTAGGTATTTTCGGGTTTTCAAAAAAAACCGATTTAATCCGATTAATACAAACATTATTTTACGAAAACTCAGTATTATAATCTGCTGACACCAATTTCTATGTTCTTCCCCAATGACAAAGATTATGATGAAATGGAGAAGCGTCGTTGTGAAATTCAAGGTTTCTGGAAGCTTCTCCTTATTTCTTTATTAATATGGAACCTTCTATGTAGATTCTTATTGTTAGAGGAAAACCATACCATTAAAAACATGTAAACTTTTTACGATAGGATGTAAACTCATCACACTAGACTAGAAACGTTGTTTGAAAAAATTCATAATATGGAGACAAACGCATGCTAAAAAATTTGTTCATTGTTGAGAAAAATTCACATCCTATTCAGTGAAAAATGCAATTTAAATGGTGTATTTTTAGTGTCGAACGGAGTAATAGAAGTTATAAGATTTTTTTGTCTTCAGTTGCATTAAAAAGACACACATCATACGTTTTTCTTTTTATCAAACCAAATATTTTAAAAATCCTGAGGACGGGATGAAAGAAAGAAAGCAAGGGATTTCCAAAACCTTTCGGGATTAAATTCTCTAACTGGTACCTATACTCACTAGCTACTAACTTATCCAATTCAAATTAGTTAATAAATTTAGTAAGAATATGATAATTTTCTAAATTAAACAATTTTTGAAAACCCCCCGAAAAAAAATCCTGGGTGCGCCACTGGCTCGCAGACTTTTCTGGCTATTTTTGCAAGATAATCTCCTATCAAGCAAGCAAACCGCCTGCAAAACAGGTAAAGGCACACTCGACACTCGATGCTTTGCTAGTATTAGATGTACACATTTCAAACTCACTATCTACTAAACAGCACATCTCTATTCTTTCCATAGACTCAAAAAAAGCATTCGACAGGGTGGGTCTACACTCCATACTAGACCAACTACTAGTGTGGAAAATAGGCCCAAAAATAAAAAATTATATAAAAAATTTCAGTTCCAACCGAAAGTTTCGTGTGAGAGCTAACTTTTGCTACTCAGGTAGGGTTACCAGATTCTCTTGAGTAAAAAAGAGTACAGAGTTGCAGGGGGTACCAAACTCCTTGGTTTTAGACCGCATATTTTTTGAAAGTCAAAAATTAAAAATAAACGTTTTTTTTTTTATTTCAAATACTAAAAAAATTAATTTAAAATTTTTTAAAACTCATTAAGTGCACACTAAGGCATTCAATCCCGAGATCCCGGACGTTTTCTCAATCCCGGAAACCAGGGATTTTCAGTCCGGAGTCCCGGGATTCAAAAAAGGCGTTTTTTATGCATTGTTTAAGATATTTTTGACGGTTTTCTAATCTAATTGGTAAATTTAAAAAACCCACTTTTGCAGATTTAGTGCTACACACACACAAAAATTGACAACATTTTTGTCAATAACGGTTAACAAACAATTTTTATCGATCTGAATAAAATTTTGTGAAATTAAAAAAATTTTTACAAAAAAGATATATGTTTTAAACAACAATTCGTGTATCCGTTCTAGCCATAATACTAAAACTACTGAAAGTAACTTTTTCGTGTGTAGAATGAAATGGAGCTGGCTGAATTTTATGATAATATTCAGATTCAGATTGTTCTATCAATGTAATTTAAAAAGAATTACTTTTTGTTCGACTTATTTATTTTAAATATTATTTGTTTTGTTTAATGCTATTTAATAAATATTATTTCTTTGTCGAATTAAAATGAAATTAAACTTAAAATATTATTGCATCAATTGTTTCTTTAATTTTATATTAATTATTGTATTTAATAGGAAAATCCCGAAAATCCCGAACAAATCCCGGGATCCCGGGATTGTAATTTCAAATCCCGAAATCCCGGGATTTTCAAAAACACATCGGGATTGAATGCCTTAGTGCACACGTATACGCGGATTTCCAACTCATACAAATTAAGCGGATAATAAGTATAACGCAAAATTTTAGACCCCGGCGCTAATGTTCCGGTCCCTCCTCAAGAAATTGAAAAATTTAGCTACATATTTGGATTGTTTTCGATAAAGACATTCAAACTTGTTTTTAATATTTCGGTTAAAAAAGTGGTAGGTCTCAACTTATTTTTTTTTTAATCCTAGCATTTAAGAATTTTGATAACTTTTTGAATGCAATGTGACGAAAGATGATTCAAACTAACATTCCGGGATTTTCGGGATTGAAAAATGCAATCCCGGGATCCCGGGATTAGTCCCGGGATCCCGGGATTAGTCCCGGGATTTGGATTTTTTTCAATTCAACCAAAATTCAGTAAAAAAATGTTATATTAAATCGAATTGAATCGCTTTTAATGTACCCATACTATAATATTTTGGAAATTGCGCAAATAATCTAACAATATTCAAGGTTTTTATTGGATTTTTTTTAAATTAAATTTATCACAGCTATGATTTGGAATATTAGAAAAAATTACTGAATTACTTTAAAATTGTGGAATAAAATACTAATTTGAATAGATTTGGTCTTTGGAATCTTGGGTTTCCGGTCAGAATAAGATCATTTTAAAAATGTGTCGTTTGATCCACATTTCTCGAATAACTCTTGACCTGAACATTTTGTCGAACATTTTAATATACGGAATTGGAATTTGTATTTCATGAACCGAACGATGTATTTTTTGATCCGATTTCCATTTAAACAAAATGGATTTGAGTGCTTTATAGTCTACTAATTTGCAAACAGTTTGGAACTATTTTTTTGCTTAAATTTCCTTCACGCATTGGTATTGCATATTTTTATATGTATAACTCATATAGTTTATGTACGAGTATATCAATAAACCTTTCGTCAATTTTATTTAATATTTTTCTTTAAAACAAAATAAATGATTTTTCCAAACCAATAAAATCAAATAAAACACATTAAATTTCCAAAAATATCCGACTTTTCGAAGTTTTTTCCTGAATGCTTATCAACATTTTTTGGATGAAAAACTATGGTCCTTGCTAAAACTAAACCATTCAGAAAGAAATTATTCATGATAGAAAATGCTCCTGAATTTATAAATTTTTTCTAAACAGATAGATTTTAATTGATTAATTTTTTCCCAATATAAAAGGCATATTTTTGAAAAAATTGTCCCGAAAATCCCGGGATTAGTCAGTGCGAATCCCGGGATTTTCGGGACTAACAAAGAAGCGGGATCCCGGGATTGACATGCCTAGGTGATACATTCAGCTGTTATATGATAAAGTCCCAGAAATAAGAAAAAGAGTACTTAATAGTACTTTCGGGAAAAAAATGAGAGTAAAAAAGAGGAGGGCCTAAAAAAGAGTACTGTACTCTTTAAAAGAGTACGTCTGGTAACCCTATACTCAGGCCACTGGCCACTTGATAATGGGATACCTCAAGGTTCCCCTTTATCTGTGGTACTTTTATTGATTGCGTATAACAAACTTAGTAATCTTATAAATGAAAATATATATTTTAATCATGTAATTTATGCAGACGACTTATACATTTTCAATAAATTTAAAGATAAACAAACTTTTCTTAACAAACTAAGCCAACTACCGAAATCTCACACTGGTGCAATTACAGTGGTGCGAAAGTTTCGGCAGAAAAATGCAAACACTTGCATATATGCCGTAAACGAAGTTGTGAAAACGTTGAAATACTCCTCAACTCAGTAAATGTTGAAAATGTATCAGAACTTAAAATCCTAAGTCTAATTTGTTCTAAACATTTTTTGTGGTTAACTCATATAGATTATATTTGTAAATCTCTTTCAAATAAACTGAATGTAATTAAATGTCTAAGTAATCTAAAAAACTAGAACCACACACAAACTCTCTAATAAATATTACCACAGCTACAATACTATCGAAAATTGTTTACGCTTTTTCGATATATGGAAACACGTCTAAAAGAAATATGAGCAAGTTATCATCGATTTACCACACTGCTGCGCGATTGTCACTGGGAGCCTTCCTCACATCCCCAATAATAAATATCCTTACCGAAGCCGGACTGCCCAACTTAAATGACAGACGGACAGTTATGACAGGACGATTGGTTTCCAAGCTAATCTTCTCCGATGTAAGTGAACTTCCTAAGCTCTTCAAAAACAGGCTTAAACGTAAACGTAAAACCCAATACGATTCTACAATACAGCGTTTTATAAGTACTGCCTCCGACATGAGAATACTTCTCACACCAATAAAACAACATGCTCAAAGGACACCTCCATGGAACTTACCGTCATCCTCATTCGACCTCAACCTAACATCTTTCAAAAAAGACGATACACCGAAGGAAGTTTATACACAGCGATTCCTCGAAATATGAGAGAAACATCCAAATTGGTATACCATATTTAGGGATGGGTCAAAATGTGATAACCTAACAGGATACAGTGCAGGCAAAAATAAAAAATTCCGAAAATGGCCCTGCTGCCATGGTACTCGACTATTTTTATGACCGAGGCTACTGCAGTTCTCGAAACAACTCTACTAGAAGATAAATCCAATCAGAAGCACTTGATATGTACCGATTCACTTTCCACTCTTACAGCAATCAAAAGTGTCAACAACAACGATCCCACAATATCACAAATCCGGGATATTCTAATAAAAAGTCAAAAAAAGATGAAACAAATTTGGATCCCTAGCCACGTTAGGATTCAAGGAAACTGTATGGCAGATATAGCCACAAAACTTGCTGTCAAGTCACCTCTACTTCTACAAAATTCGTGTAATAAAAAAGACTTGAAGAATGCTGTAAATAAACACTACTGTGATACCAATAACTGAACTTGGACTGAATACACGCACTCCTACAAATCCCTTAACCAGGGTGCGGAAAAACTCGCCAACGATTGACGTTTGACGTGATAAATTCACTAGCGTCTATCCACGAACGAACACATTTGTACGCTCGCTCGTTAAAAATGTGTATACGAGCAATTTTTTTGTGAACGCTCGTTTTCTAATGAATTTATCACGTCAATTTATCATTGCAAAATGAATTGATCGCGAGAAGATTGAATTTTGAATCGATCGTTGACGAGTTTTTCCGCACCCTGGTTAAGGGATTTATAGGAGTGCGTGTATTCAGTCCAAGTTCAGTTATTGGTATCACAGTAGTGTTTATTTACAGCATTCTTCAAGTCTTTTTTATTACACGAATTTTGTATAAGTAGAGGTGACTTGACAGCAAGTTTTGAGGCTTTGATTGAATTTTGAATCGATCGTGAGCTTATTTTTTAAAGTTCGTGGGTTAAGCGCTGGTGTAAAAAGTAAACAACAACTTAATCGAAAAAGTAAATTTTTTAATTGAAAACCCTTTTCTTGTTATTGTTTAAACTTTTATCCTTAATTTTAAGTAATTTTTTTTTTATTGTTTAACAATAAACATTTTATTTTATTAATAAAAATAATATTATAAAAACCCTGAAGTGTCGTTATAACTTGCCTGCTTTGAAAACAAGTCGTTGAGGATACAACATGTTTACTGCAAAAATACGCTCGCGATTAATTCGCGAATAAATCATTACCATACAAATGAACGAATCAATGAGTGAATCAATCGCCGACGCTTGCAGTGAAGATTTTTCGTTCGTGATATATACGAGCTTTTCTTTCGGTTGCGAGCGATCGTAAATGCTTTTGTTCGCTGCGTAACTTTTTCACTCATGAGTTATTGAAAGCAACGAATTATTGGTGCGATTAATTGTGAGAGCAATTGTATTTTGATCTTTCTCCGCACCCTGATCACAACCCACTTGCTTTTTCTGCAACAACGAGAATTTAACCACAACCCACATCATCAGTTCGTGTCCAGCAATTTCCATTTTCCGCAATAGACTCAGCAACCCAAATATATTAGAACTTGTTCAAAATGTGAACATCAAAAATATCAAAAGTTTTATAAAATTTGTATGCTCTCAATATTTAATTTAATATCTAATATCAATCTTTTGTATATAATTTAACTGAAATATTTTGTACCTCAAGCCGCAGGTCTTAGTTGCTAGTGCTTATTTTTGAGGTTGTTAATTGTAATTAATTACCTTTAACAATAAATATAATAATAGTAAATTTAATAGTAAAATTTCTTATAAATACAAAATTTGTATTTCAGCTTGCCAATTATTTGTAAACAATATCGAAAGGAACTCCGCCAGCTACATAGTACGAGTAAGTAGCATTTAAATTATAATCATTTTAACAGCAACTATAGTTTAAAAGCAAATATACTCATGTGACATGACACATGTGGGATTTTATTGTTCGTGTGTTTTATTTTCATATTTTTTTAGCTTTCTAAACAATTAAAACTTGTGACAACTCACTAGATGATGGTGTGTGGAGTGGAGTCTCGGTACGCTTGCTTTGCGCGGTGAGGTCGCGGAGTATTTTTTTGTTGCTCCAAGACACAAAAAATTTATATTAATTACACAATAAAACAATATTTTGCTCCACAGCAATCATTCTCAGAATTCGGGATCAAAGAGTCAAAAAATGCCAGATTTCGAAATAATAATTAAGCTAATGCGAGATTTGGAATTTTTGCTCCAAGTTCATGTTTATACGACAATACGATGTACGTTCTCTCTTTAGATGCGGTCGCAAGTTTTTCGGCTCCACAAAAAAATCAAAAATAAACACGGAAAAAATACACCAAATTAAACACAAAGTCCGCGAAAAAAACGATACAGTGATCATCTCAATTTCGCACGCAGTCGGC
The DNA here is from genome assembly GCA_951394025.1 of Heteromyza rotundicornis. Lineage (NCBI taxonomy): Eukaryota > Metazoa > Arthropoda > Insecta > Diptera > Heleomyzidae > Heteromyza > Heteromyza rotundicornis. Next base: position 46,763,185 of record OX596011.1, on the reverse strand, counting down.
ATCGTCGGAGCCGCTGCAAAACACTAAAAAACAATCAAACATAAAATATATTGCAAAAAATGGGAATAAAGCATTCCCCAAACAAATCGAACGCGTCTCTCACGCCGAACTTAGCTTCCCGCTCACACGAAAGTGTAACAGATAAAGAAAGTGCGAAAATGTTAAAACAGCAAGAAAGTGCGAGAGCCGCGAAAAATTACGTGTCCCCGCTTGCCCCCAATAGCGATGACTATCTTCATCAATCATCACAAAATACAACGCTCTCAAAGCATACTGTATCGATAGTGTTGCCAACTACTCCAGTTCAACAAATTATACACGGTGGATCTCTCACGCCTGTTCTCTCATGGAGTAAAGAATGTGCTACTCCAAACACACACACAGGAACCTCTGTTTCGCCTTTTGTTCTAGAAATTCCATTTCAGCACAATATGCAAATTCCCCTTTGCGTTACTCCCGCTCAGAACTTAAATGAGCAAAAAAAATTTGTCGATAAATCAAAAACAACAAAATTTCAAAGTAGCTCTATCTCTAGAGAGCATAATATAAAGGCATCGGCAGCGCAGACAGGCATTGACGCCTACTTCAAACGAAGAGGTTCCCTTACCGGAAATATGAATTCCTCGAAAATGCAAAAGACTAATGAGTTAGCAAAAAGTCTATTGAGTTAGGCCCGATTTGCCATTCTCGCCGAAACAACGACTTCAGATCCGATTCCGAAAGTCCAAAAACCACCACCAATTTACTTACGTGAAAAAAACTCAAATCCCCTAATAAAAATAATTTCCCAAATCATTGGTGACCACTAATTTCTAGAGCCCGACCGATTAATCGGCTTCGGCATCGGCTTCGGCCGTTAATTGATGGAATTTCCAATGGGACATAAGAGGCCCACAAAACAAAAAATATGATTAAAATTTAAATTAGTAATCAACATATATGAAAAGTAGTTCTTGTGCTGACATTTAAAGGTGGTTTTTACCATCAACTAGAACATCCTTTGTCCATCACCTGGCGGATTTGGGGAGTCCTTAAAAAACAGCTACTTAGATGGATTTATTCTTTGAAAAATTCTCTACCATTTCTTCTAAATTCCCATTATTTTAAGCTTTACTCCAAATTTTTAAAAGTGATTTTAAAAAAATCCAATTGTTCTTACATGGGATATATGGAATAATTTGAGGCTCCTGTTAGTTTTGACCTAGGAGGCCCAAATTTGTTTGTGAATTCTTTTGGTTACTTTTATTATTTGTTTAAATAAATTTTTAGTTCCTTAAAAAACTAAATGTGTATTTATATAATTTGAATGAAAATACACGAAAAAATAAGATTTAAAGGGTTTTTATTTAAGTATCGGCTTCGGCTTCGGTATAGGCCTTCGGCGTCGGCCGAAGTATTAGGCTGCCAATTGACCTTCGGCATCGGCTTCGGCTTCGGCCTGAAAATGCTTATCGGTCGGGCTTTTCTAATTTCATGTAATCCCTATTCTCAAGGAAGAATTCATGAAACTAAAATTCAAATCTATAGCGAGGCAAACTATAGAAAAATTATCGAATCCTTCGATAATTCAAAAAAGAGCTATTACACATATCAGCTCAAAATCTCCAAAGGTCTCTCCGTTGTCCTGAAAGGCATTGACTCGTTTGTTGAATGCAATGAAATCAAAAGCGCTTTAATCGAAGAGCGCTTCCACGTTAAATCCGTTTTTAACATACAAAATCGAGATAAAATTCCCCAACCACAATTCCGAGTGGAACTGGAATTTGATCCAAAGTCCCTAAAAAAGGGGGAATCTCACCCAATTTACTCACTGCGGTATCTCCTCCATTTACAGTGGAAGAGCCTCATAAGCGCCGAGGACCAATTCAGTGCCAAAATTGCCAAGAATACGGTCACACAATATCGTATTGCACACTTCCCAGTGTGTGCGTAATATGAGGCGATCTCCACCCCACAAACTTGTGCAAAAAAATTAAAGAGGATGCAAATGTTAAAAAATGCAGCAATTGCGGTGGCAACCATACAGTAAACTATAGAGGCTGCCCCATCTACAAATCCTTCAAAAGCAAGGCTATTCCCAAAGCTGATGCTTTCCCCCTAAAACAGGATTTAAAAAAAATTTCAACAAATCCCTCACAATCCCATTATAAATCCAGGTGCCAGCGCTTTAAAAGGACAAAACTCAGTCCCCGAGTTCACGCAACCTGTTCCCCCTAGCAGTTCTCTTGAACAAACTCTGCAAGTGTTTATACAAAATATGTCACAATTTATGTCTGGTATGCAAAATATGATGCAAGAAATGATTAAAAATCAAAGTCTTTTACTACAACATCTCATGTCTAAACCATGAATGGTTTAAAAATATCATTTTGGAATGCAAATGGCCTGTGTCTTCACAAACTAGAACTTCTCGAGTACTTGAAAGAGTCCAGCATAGACGTTATGCTAATTTCTGAAACTCACTTCACTGAAAAACAATTTTTCAATCTACCAGGATATAGACTCTATGACACAAAGCATCCAAGCGGAAACGCTAGAGGTGGTTCCGCTATTCTCATAAAAAGCAGGATAAAACATTATGCTCTACAGAATTATTGCAAAGAATATATTCAAGCGACAAGTATTTCTCTCGATGAATGCTTAAAAGGCCTGACATTAACAGCTATATACTGCCCGCCCAGACACAAAATAACAGACTTTTTTCCATTCTCTTGGACCAAAGTTTCTTGTTGCTGGCGACTTCAACGGCAAACACACATATTGGGGCTTTCGCCTAATATCACCAAAGGCCAACTGACAATCGAAAAACTCCCGACGTCATTGACTTTGCGGTATTTAAAATTGTAAAAAGGAGCCAATTGACTATAGAATCTTCTCTAGACCTCTCATCAGACCATACGCCTATATTATCACAATAAAGTACATCCCAAGCTCTGAGGTCAACCCACCAGATAAATTGACTAGTAAACTCAAATATCGAAAGTATATAAGCTCTCACATTAACCCTAATGTGTCACTAAAAACGAAATAAACACAGCTGTTAGTAAATTCACACTTTTGCTTTCCCAAGCAGCTCCAGCGGCCACTCCCGCCCAAATCCAAAATAGCTCAACTCGCAGCTATACAAAATGTACTCCAAAACATATAGAGCAGCTTCTAAAAAATAAAAGAAAAATACGTCGTGAATGACAAAATCACAGATCGCCCACCTTGAAAAAACAGTTAAAAGATATCACCCACAATCTACAAAAACAGCTTAAGTGGAAATCCGAAAGAGACTTTCAACAACTCGTTGAACATCTCGCACCCACAAAATCAACAAACTACTCTCTCTGGCGAGCTGCTAAAAATATGAAAAAACCGGTACTGGCAGAACCTCCCATACGGCTGCCAATTGAAAACTGGGCCAGAAGCGATGCAGAAAAAGGTGCAGCTTTTGCCAACCACCTAAAAACCGTGTTCACTCCGAACGTGACAACTGGTGATATCCCATTACCAACTTATGGATGCAATAAATAAATGCTTGGATCCAAAAAAGCACCAGGACCGGACTGGATAACGCCCACAATGATAAAAGAAATGCCATCAGTTGCATATTTAACGCTATCCTTAGATCATGTCACTACCCAGATGAATGGAAACATTCTCAAGTTACAATGATTCCCAAACCTGGAAAAAATTCCAATAATGTGACTTCATACCGGCCTATAAGTTTGCTCTCTGTGTTATCGAAACTCTTCGAAAAACTTCTAATAAAACTGATTTTACCCAAAATTACAGAAAGAAATGTCATTCCCGATCACCAATTTGGCTTTCGAGAAAAACATGGTACTATAGAGCAAGTGCACCGCATTGTAGACTCAATAAAAAACACTTTCGAAAAGAAACAGTACTGTTCCGCTGTTTTTCTCGATATCACCCAGGCCTTCGATAAAGTCTGGCACGAAGGACTTATTTACAAATTACAGCATATTCTCCCCGCTAATATGCACTGCCTTCTCAAAAACTATCTCACGAATAGAAAATTTGTGGTAAAATATGAAAGCTTTACCTCCCGAAAATACAAAATACTGGCCGGAGTACCACAAGATATACCCAAAAGTGATAAAACTCTCATATCGACTTTTGCTGACGACACTGCTATCCTGTGCTCTCACTCAAACCCAGACATGGCAACTCTTTACGTGCAAAAACATTTGAACAATCTAAGTAATTGGCTATCACGATGGAAAATCAAAGTCAACGAATCCAAAAGCTGCCACTTAACCTTCACCCTAAGAAGGGGTACGTGCCCAGCACTGAAGATAAACGGCCAAGTTGTCCCTGAAAGTTCCGAAACGAAGTATCTTGGAATGCACCTCGATCGCCGACTCACATGGCATAAACATATTCAATCCAAAATCACTCAAATTAAACTAAAACAATTGGAACTAAATTGGCTAATCTCAAGGGCATCTAAGCTAAATCTCACATACAAAGTCCAAATATACAAAAGTATAATAAAACCCATATGGACATATGGAATTGAGCTCTGGGCACTGCCTCTCCCTCGAACGTGGAAAAACACCAGAGAGTTCAAAAATCCTGAGACAAGATGCCAGAGCGCCTTGGTTTATAAGAAATGCAAACATCCACAATGATTTGAATATTCCTGCAGTAAAAGACGAAATTCCGAAACTTACCTCGAAGTACAAGCAGAAGCTTATGTTTCATCCAAACATTTTAGCTAGAAATTTACTGAGACCACGTCTTAAACGACGCTAATATATATCTCATATATTAGATACGCTAACTCCACATTGCCTAAATCAATGGATATATGACAATTTATACATCTCACAACATAATTTAAGATGAATTTTTATTTGTTTTTTTTAAATTAAGTTGAATTTATGAATTTATGAATAATCATTGTTACACCTAATATTAGATAATTCAAATAAATAAAAACACATGAAAAAAAAAAGTAAAAAGTGTATGTTTTGTAGTCGTTTAGTGTTAAAATAAGCTATAGGATGTAAATTTGCGTCTGCAATTTCCAGAGATATGAATATTTGAAAAAGGTACTACCATTTTTGATTATATAGTTTAATGGGCGCAGGCCTTGTTCCTCTGGGAACTCTTCGATAGCTCTCAAAATCGTTTCAAAAATTAGAAAAACAGAAAATTCGTCTCAAATTGCAATATTTTTTTTATTTAACTTTTATATTTTTTCCTCAAAAAATCGTACCGGTTTTTCTGTCTATGGCGTACCGGCTTTTCTATCTATGTTTCAGAAAATCCAAAAAGCCGTCGGCAAAACTTGAAAGCAGATTCCGCCACAGAAAACAGCGCCCCCTACATTTAACAAATTTATATAAGGTGGCGTTCATATTCACGCGGTTGGCGTGCACAATAGTTTTTTTCTTCAGACTAGTACATTGCAGTACAGTACATTGAGTAAAAGAAACTGTTATTGCGGGCGGCAGGAGTATTGAGCTTATCGCTGCCGAAACTTGGTTGGGATGGGCGGTCGGAGGACTTAATTTTCCTAACCGAAAAAAAATTCAAATTTTAACAAATTTTAGGTTCGGTTTCCTCAGGCGGTCGAGCAGAAGAAAATAGAAAATAGTTCAAATTCAAAATTAGTATTTATTTTCTAATAAATTGCCATATATATATATGTACATATAGTGGAGTAATATATTTGGGAGTATAAAAGTTGGAGGGAGTTACCTTGGATGGCGCTGGCGAGTAGCTGCTTTGAGTGGTGATCGACAATTAAAAATACAATCTAAACAAATTTTACCGGAAAAGACATTTTTCTCTCTTTTCAGCTCAATTCAGCTACTACGCTAACGTCCTCTACAGTTCACCAAATTAAGTATACTTAAAACTAAACAGTGCTACTCAAACTGCGTTTGGCCTAAACATTCCGCCCGCCTTGCAGTAACACTGCAATTAAATTAATATAAATAGAAAAATATATGTAACGTTCTTGTACTAAAATTCAATATAATGGGCTTCATCTTATTTCTATGGTGATCTCTTACTACTAAATAAAGAAATTCCATTCAAATTCAAAAAAAAATTCAGTTTATTAGAAAAAAAAAACTGCAGTTATTAAAAAGTACACAGCCATTTATAATGGATGACTACCGGAGATAATAAACCCATAAATCGAACTTTGGGCGATAAGCTGTACTTGCGTAATCAGACTTTGGCCATTTTGCCAGATCTTCGCATAAACGTCTACCCCCAATACCATGTGAACTGGCCCCGATTTCCAAAATTCTCTGTCCGCTAGCATAATATTGGTAAACTGCTTCATCACACAAACATCTATGGATGAGGATGGCGTCACCTGAGACCACCGCCTTTCAACACGGACAAGGACATTCAGTTCCCGACTGTTCCCACTACTACCGCGTAGCACCACTGGAACCATCTCGCTTTGACCCATGCGGGACGCGCGCAGATTCAGATACTGCGCTAAAGGTTTTGACATAATAGTTATGTCACGACACGGATCAATCAATACTCGGACCCGCTTAACCCGACCATTGGCTATCACCGTAACCCAGGCAGTTGGGCGGATTGCCACCATTTGTTGCGCCGGAATTGGCGCAACAAATGGCCCCTCTTGTCTCCTAACTATGCTCATTCGAGCGTCACGCGGTTGTCGAGGGCAGTTTGAACATTGATATCGTGCCCGGACCGGCCCAGACTGTTTAGGTCCCGTTCTTAACGGTGGCCGACAAATGCGTAGCTCTTGACTAGTTGGCTCAAACGTACGAGGTCTAAGTCCAACTGTCTCACTAACCGAAACGGGCTCTGCTGCCATGTCGATGCCTTCTGCGAGCGGTGGCCCAAACGTCCGTGGTCTAGGTCCACGGACGCAGCAGCGGAAACGGGTTGATCTGCCATTTCAGTGTCTTCTGTGGGAGGTGCCCAAACGTCCGAGGTCTAGGTCCACTCACCATCGTTGTGACACTCGATGTTTCGCCATCACTCGAGGAGTCGCGGAAACGCCGAGGCCCAAACGTCCGAGGTCTAGGTCCCCGGCGCGCTTCATTTGCTGGTGACGTAGCTGACTGCTGTCTAGCCGGTCAGCAGAATGAAGCAGAGTGTGGTGTTTTTCTTGGCAATGTCGGCACCGTTCCTCGCTGTAACAACTCGAAAACTGGTGATTATGGGAAAGGCAATTTGAACAATACCGCTGGAGCAGCACAGAACGCAGTCTTTCTTCGAAGGTCATTGCCCTAAATTCCGGGCAAAATCGTATACGATGCCAGCTATTACACACACGGCACGCACTGGACGCTCCGGACGTCGTCGCCTTGCTAGTATTGCTCTTAAATTTTCCCATTATAATGTTACTGCTGAAAAATGGAAATTTTGGAGTTATATGTCTGAGCGCTAACACGTTGGAAGTACAACGAGTTTAACGATCGGACGAGTAATAATCCCGCGTTCTGTTCTAATATCTGTAACCCGAACTCTACCATCTTTACCCAGATAGATTTTTTTCTATTCTGCCCAGTCGCCACTCATTTGGAGGTAAATTTTCTTCACGCACTACTAGCAAATTACCGACAGCTATATCTGTTTGGGGGTATTTCCATTTATATCTTTTGTGGAGTTCTTTTAAATATTCTGATTTCCACCTTTTGCAGAAATCTTGGTGAATAGCCTTTATTTTCTGCCACCTATTGACTATGGAGATCGGATTTCCTACTACTTCCGGCTCTGATCTCGACAGAAGCGGTCCTCCGATCAGGAAATGTCCTGGAGTTAATGCGGCAATTACATCTGGATTTTCCACTGATTGGCCTCGAGTTCAAGCATGCCTCAATACGAGAGAGCAATGTTGAAAATTCCTCAAACGTGAATTTCATCACCCCTGCCATTTTTCTAATATGTGACTTGAAACTTCGTACGCCTGCTTCCCATAATCCTCCCATATGTGGAGCACCTGCTGGTATGAAATGCCATGTAATATCTTGGTGCACAAGATTGTTAGCAATTGTGTCCCGAGTGGAACTTAGAAATTCCTTAAACTCTCTTCGAAATAATTTAGAAGCTCCTACAAAATTTGTACCATTGTCAGAATAGACATGATTGGGACATCCTCGTCTGGACGCAAAACGGGAAAAAGCTGCCACAAAAGTAGCAGTCGATAAATCACTAGTAGCCTCCAGATGGATAGCCTTAGTGGTGAAACATACAAATACACATACATAACCCTTGGTAATCAAACAGGCCCGGCCCGTATAGTTTTTTATTTCGAAGGGGCCGGCTAAATCGACGTCCGTAGAGGTAAATGGTCTTGACAAAGTCGTGCGAGCCATGGGCAATGCAGCCATCAACTGCGAATGTTCCCTTTTCCTATTCACTACACAAACCTTGCAGCTATGAATTATGGCCTTGATCATAATTTTCGCCTTTATAATCCAAAACTGCATACGGAGTAGTCGTAAAACTAATGAATTGCCACCGTGCAATGAAATTACATGAATAAACTTCACCAATAATCTCGAAAATTGACAATATGGCAATATTATAGGGAACTTTTCATCATAAGATAGAGACGGGGATAAGCTCAACCGTCCGCCGACTCTTAACAATCCATATGAATCCAAAAAGGGATTCAGTGTTAAAATATTACTTCTACAACTAATAGGTTTTTTTTCTAGAAGATCTCGATACTCTGGAGCGAAGTTAAACTTTTGACTTTGCACTACTAACCGCATCTTCACGAATTCCAATTCCTTGCTTGTTAAGGACTTGGACGCATATTGAAATTGGTTTCTAAATTTTCTCTCTCAGGGCCCTGGTTAATTCTGAAAACCGATCCAAAACAACCACGTAATCTTTGAAGAAACTGAAATGTGTTTTAACAGGTTTGCCCTCTAAAGCCGTTGAAAATTGAGATTCTGACATATGAGTCCACTGGGAGCTATCCATTTTTAACCACCTAGGACCATGCCACCACAAGTCAGAGTTAATCAATTCCTGAGGTGTTGCACCGCGACTACCCAAATCTGCTGGGTTATCCTTTGAATCAACATGATATCAATTGTCATTTCCTACTTTATCTACTATTCTGGCTACCCTATGAGCAACAAAAGTAGACCACGAACAGGGTGGCTTCTGAAGCCATGCGAGAACAATACTTGAGTCAGTCCACAAATATAAATTATATTTGTCAATTTCGAGCTGAGGTAAAATGAATTCAACCATATCTGCTAACAGTACGGCGCCACAAAGTTCTAGCCTCGGAAGTGAAATTGTTTTTACTGGAGCCACCTTGGTCTTCGAAGTCAGCATATGAGTGCTGATTTTTAACTCGAATGTATAAAACTGCTGCATACGCTTTCTCCGAAGCATCACAGAATGCATGGACTTCAACTTTACTCCATGGAGAGAAATTAATCCACCTTGGAACTCTAACTTCATTAATGTGATCGTAATTATCCAAAAACGATTTCCATTTCTGAGAGCAAATGTCATTTAAGTTTTCATCCCACTCGATTTTACTTAGCCATATTTCTTGCATTAAAATCTTGGCAACTACATTAATCGGACTCAACCAGCCAGCAGGGTCAAATAGTTTAGCAATTACCGACAAAACCTCTCTCTTGGTATATATAGCTTTACCATGATTGGCTTCGCCACAAACCCAAATGTGTCAGCCAGACCATTCCATCGTATGCCTAGGGTTTTTGCTACACTGAAGTCTTCCAACTCCAAAAACTCTTTATTGAATAAGTGTTCTTTTGGAAGATTTTCTAAAATTTGAGAACAGTTCGCAGTCCATTTCCGCAATGGAAATTCTGCAGAACCTACCACGGAGATTAATTCGTCACGAATTCTAACAGCTGTACCTACATTGTGGGCCCCATCTAAAGCGTCATCGCCATACATATAATCATTAAGAATTTTAGCAGCTAGCGGGAATTCGTTCTTCACATCTTTCGCCAGTTGCCGAAGTGTTCGAATCGCTAGAAAGGGGGCACAATTTAGACCAAACATTACGGTATCCAGTTCAAAATTTTCAATTTCACTATCTGGTGCTTCTCGAAATAAAATTCTTTGGAAAGGGTTGTGACGCTGATCTACAAGTATCTGTAGATACATTTTTTCAATATCTCCATTAAAAACATATTTGAAACATCTCCATTTCAAAATTAAAACAGTTAAATCAGCTTGCAATACTGGTCCCGCATGCAGAACCGCATTCAAACTGATTCCATTTGAGGTGGGGCAAGATGCATTAAAAACGACCCTAACCTTAGTCGAAATGCTTTCTGGTTTTATTACAGCGTGATGAGGAAGATAATAATGCTGAGGATAATGTTCAAACCTTGGCTCTATTAGCTTGTGCATATGACCATCTTCCCTTCGCCGCGTAGTCTCTGCATACAGGTCCTCATAAAACTGCTCATCAGGAGTCAAAAAAGTTTTCTTCGGCATTTCATCCAGCTGCCAAAAACGTGATAGTTGTTCCTCAAGGGTTACATCGTTGAAAAACACCGCATACGTCGTATGTGTTGACACAGCTTGTTGCGGCCCGTCAATATCCACCCGAAGATAGTGTGTTGGGTGTTCCCCAAATACCTCTCTGAATAGCATCCAGAATTATACTTGGGTATAAATCTTCCCCAATCAAAATGTCCACTTGCTCACTACGATAAAAATTGATGTCAGCCAACTGAAGTTCTGGCATAGTCTGGAGGAGTGCTGTATCGATTGAACATGTTGGCAGGTCAACGGGGGGGGAGGATAAGAGCCTTTGCTTCTATCCTTATGCTACCGGAGTGCCCAGGGTGAAACTACACATTTTTTGTGCATGTGCTGACACCACTTGGTTTATTCCCGAAACTTGGGCGTTAACATTGAGAGAAGGGAGTTGTATTAATGCCTGTAGCCTACTTGAAATAAATGTACACTCTGACCCTGGGTCAATCAATGCCCTGGCGGTGTACACTGTACCTAGATGGCATACATTTACCATCGACAACACTTGTTTCTTACTAGCAGAGAAGCACGATTGAATATGATTTGAGGTGGACGCAGTCACTTCTTCAACGTTAGCCGAATATGTTTGGGTACTATTATTATTGAGAGATGCATTAATGTTATTTTGAGGAATGCTATTATTCTGCTGAGGCGGGTGTGAGTTTCCATTTTGACTTGTCGAAGCCGTGGGGCTGGATAACTCGCGATGCAACAGTGAATTGTGGCGCCTCTTACAGGTCGCACAAGTATATAAGACTTTTGCAGTCTTTTATCCCATGTGAATTGGCCAAACAATTCCAACACAGGTGTTAAGAAACTTAGTACAATTTCTCATCAAGTGTTGTTGAGATGGACACAGTTTACAGTCGGCTGGGTTTACTGCACTATGGTGAGAGTTCACATTTTTATTTGAGGAGAAGGTTTGAGAATTATTAAACTTGGGATGTTTCAGTTCAGATGAATTGGACATGCGAGAGCTTTTAACGTCTGAAATAGACTCCAGTGTGTGAAACCTACTTGTAAGGAAATTATTTAAATACTCCCATTTTCGAATTTCCGTTTTATTGGAAATGCTTTGCACCCACAAAGCAAGGGAATTCTCAGGCAGTCGAGAAGAACACAAATAGACAAAAATCGCATCCCAATTTTTTACATCAATATCATACAATTGCAATATGGAAATGCAATTGTTGATATCGCGTTGCAATTTATCTAATTCTGTCCCTGATTCGTTCGAGACTGATGGCAAATTGAATAAAATTTTTAATTGGCTCGTCACTAATATCCTCTTATTTTCATATCTATCCGACAGATTGTTCCAGGCCTGTGCGAAACCGTCATTTGTGAGAGGGGACTTTTTTACAATGTCCTTTGCCTCATCCCTAGTCTTTTGGTTGAGATGAAACAATTTCTCAACCGGAGTAATTCTCGAATTATTTACATAAATGGCAGTGAACATGTCATGAAATGATGGCCATGATACATAATCGCCGTAAAAAAGTTCGGTATCGCATGGAGGGAGATTTATATTGTGGCCTGTATTCGGAAAATCTGTGAAGGTATTATGGATAGCAGTGGAAGAATGAGGGGAAGAAATGGTTCTATTATGCGAGAATTCACCCATCAATGCCGCGCATATGTAGTGCTTCCGAATAACATATGCCGTATATCAATTGTTATACTTGTCCGTAATGACTTCAATGCCCTGAGAAGTAGTGGGGTTCGCAGCTATCGTTTTGAAACACACCTTGTAGGTGTCTTTAGCCTCAGCCGATAATGATTTTATTTCCTCTTTTTGGAATTCTAAAGAGAATTCAGAGTGATTATTCTGATCAATCCTATTGAACAGCCTTTCAAAAGCTAAAACCGCATCAGCAGCACTAATAAATGCTTCAACTGCAGCCATCTTCTTATTAAATGAAAATGGAAATTTTTTCAAAAAATATTCCAAAAGATGGAGTTAAATGAAAAACTCGGAAGAAATCTGCGAAAATGAACAATAAAATCTGATAAATAAGCGGAACTTGTGTAAAGTTGTAGTGCTTCCGAATAATTTGCACTTTGTGACCAAATATGTAGATGCCAATTAAAATCACTTTATGAAAACAATCTGATTGATTAGAGGAATTGATAAAAAAGCGTTGTTGATTTTCGCACACTTGTATCAACTTCAATCAGATTGTTTTCACAAACCACTAGCACAAAAAAAATATTTTTTTGTAAATTTTAAATCCAATAAAATAAATTTATTTTATAATTTGATCAAACTTATCGCTTCAAAGTCCACAGTGCAGGTTGCACTATATATCTCACTTGCACTATATATCTATGATTCAATATAATTCACTTCAAGTTATAATACTAGCACCAGAAAATTTTCAAATAAAAAAATATCAATCCTCGCGGTTACATGAGAAATTGAAAAAATGTTTGGCGCCCACTGCCCGTTCTGAACTCTGAGTTCGAACACAAAAACAATGTAAAGGGGAACCAAAGGGAAATCGCAAACACACGTTTTCACACTTTGAACTAATGGAGAGCACTTATTTCTTGCAAAATTATTTACTATATATTTTTAAATCTATTATAGTTAAAATATTCACCGGTGGATGCTTTTAATTCTGTATTTGTTAACGTCTTCGTTTCTTTGTTGTTATTGTTTGGCAGCGTCTTCGATTCTTTGTTGTTGTTTGGCCGTCTCCCACGATGCAGCTTTCCGGTTACATGCAAGATTTTATTTCTAATTTATTTATATTTCTTCCCAAGAAAAACTACTTTAAATTATTAAAATCAAGAAAAACAATATGAAATCAAAAAAATCCACGTCTGTCCGTGGCTACTAAATTTCAAAATGAAATTCCACTCAAAACTGCTGCATTGAAAATATGCACTGGGAGTTTGAGTGAAATGTAGAATGAAAGTGGGTGTGTGTGTGACTTCTAAAGTACCTTGGGGCAATTTCGCGATTTATATTATTAAATTAAATAATCGTATTTGAAATGGAATTATTTGTTTGAAATACTTATTTTTTAATCGCAATATTTTTTAGAACCTTTGAAATAAGTTTTCTATTATAGCTATTTCTTTAACTTTGGGTAAATGTACATTTTTTATACTTGTTATTTACTTTGCCATGCGGTTTTCGCTACGGTACACAAACCTGTTGGCTTTCTTCAAGTAGCAAATAGAGGAGCGAACGGTTTTTCTTTTTGGGTTTTTAGCTTAATGAGAAAATTTACAATGAATGGCGAAACTGAACCTTTTGGTTATTTGAAAATTTATTTATTTAAACAAAACTCAAAAGTACATAATTCTTAGCTTTTTCCGTTTTTAACTATGGATCACCAAAAGAAATAACATGAACGCACCTTTTAAATATGTTGCTTGGGGTTTTGATCAGGTTGTCTCGAGTCTTGTTCCTTGAGTTGTATTGTTGATGCTCCCGTCTGGAGGTTTTCCGCTCTGGTTCGAAGGACCAATGTTATTGCGGGCGGCAGGAGTATTGAGTTTATCGCTGCCGAAACTTGGTTGGGATGGGCGGTCGGAGGACTTAATTTTCCTAACCGAAAAAAAATTCAAATTTTAACAAATTTTAGGTTCGGTTTCCTCAGGCGGTCGAGCAGAAGAAAATAGAAAATAGTTCAAATTCAAAATTAGTATTTATTTTCTAATAAATTGCCATATATATATATGTACATATAGTGGAGTAATATATTTGGGAGTATAAAAGTTGGAGGGAGTTACCTTGGATGGCGCTGGCGAGTAGCTGCTTTGAGTGGTGATCGACAATTAAAAATACAATCTAAACAAATTTTACCGGAAAAGACATTTTTCTCTCTTTTCAGCTCAATTCAGCTACTACGCTAACGTCCTCTACAGTTCACCAAATTAAGTAGACTTAAAACTAAACAGTGCTACTCAAACTGCGTTTGGCCTAAACAGAAACAGTAGGGTAGAAAAAGGCGCATTCGCCACGTTTTTTCAAAGATTTTAAAACAATTAACCAATCATCGTTTCTTACAAATTTTTTACAGTTGGAAACTTACATTTATTAACTTTAATATTTTAACGTCTGAAAACATATATCTAAAAGCTTTCCACTAATTTTTCAACGAATTTCAAAAAAAGCCATCGCCGTGTTGGCTCAAGGGGTATAATTTAGAAATGCACAGACTTTTTCGGTAAATATAATATTTTATTTAAGTATTGAATTTCAGAAGCTAAAATAAAACATTAAACAAATGCCTTAATTACTTTTTTAGCAAAAATTCTTCACAAAATGTAAAAAAAAAATAGTAAATGAGACCCGATGCAACTTTCCAAACAATTTTTCTAAATTAATTGATGAGCCTGAATCTTTAATTCTCCCTTTGTTCTTCTTTAACATTTTTTTGGCGGCTTTGTTATACTAAATAGACTGACGTATGTGCTAGTGCTTTCGATCCCGAAGGCTTTTCGCAATCCCGGGATTTTCGGGACTGAAAATTGCAATCCCAGAATTTTTCGGGATTTTTGGGATTTGATACTTTTACAAGCAAAATGCATTTTAAAAAATAAAAAAATGTTTTTTATATGTTTTATTGCAAAACTGATAGTTTTAGCTTAAATAAATAAACATAAACATTAATTTCAATTTCTTAAAGGTACAAATTAATGCTTTTTTTTATTTTCAGTATTTGAGTTTCCTTTTCTTTAGGAAAACACAGTTCAATTCAAAATATGCTTAAGTAAGGTTTCTGAAATTACTTTTGCATCAGTTTTCAGTTTTACTTAATTATTTTTACTAAGCAAGTTTTTTTTGTGCGTTCGCTAAGACTGAAAATACCAAAGCTGGGCATAGTTAATCGAGAATTTAAATTCGCAAATCCGGAAATAGTTAACTTCGTTAAAAGTTAATTAAATTCTGTATAGAAAAAAATTTTTTTTTCCAAAACGCATAAAAAAACATTTCAACTATATACAATTAAATGCCTGCACTCACAGACCCTTTTTTCGATCAATTTCAGCCCTCTATATGCAAACTTAACTTAAAAAATTAAAACTTTGTAAAAATTTTACAAAACGAATTTGCCGAAGCGCTTTTTTTTATTGTCACCACTCAGAGTTCCATGTTGATTGGAAAATGTCGGCGGCGGCTAAACAGTTTCGCGCCGACCATAATCGACTTCAATCGGTGTGCGAACAAATCGATGTCAATATGGGTTGAGCCGACACAATCGACTCAATATTTCGCCGCCGACCAAGCCGATACATTTGACGGCGGGCTACGCACTTTAAATTTTTGTCAACAGCACGAAAGAGTTCTGTGTTTACAATTTTTCAACAGTGTGGCTAGTAAGGCATTCAATCCCGAAGTGTTTTTGAAAATCCCGGGATTTCGGGATTTGAAATTACAATCCCGGGATCCCGGGATTTGTTCGGGATTTCCGGGATTTTCCAATTAAATACAATAATTAATATAAAATTAAAGAAAAAATTGTTGTAACAATATTTTAAGTTTAATTTCATTTTAATTCGACAAAGAAATAATATTTATTAAATATAGCATTACACAAAACAAATAATATTTAAAATAAATAAGTCGAACAAAAAGTAATTATTTTTAAATTACATTGATCGAACAAATAATTTTTTTTTGCCACCTGAATCTGAATATTATCATAAAATTCAGCCAGCTCCATTTCATGCTACACACGAAAAAGTTACTTTCAGTAGTTTTAGTATTATTGCTAGAACGGATACACAAAATGTTGTTTAAAACATATCTTTTTTGTAAAAAAAAATTGTTTAAATTAAAAAAATTTTATTCAGATCGATAAAAATTGTTTGTTAACCGTTATTGACAACAACGTTGTAAATTTTTGTGTGTGTGCAGCACTAAATCTGCAAAAGTGGGTTTTTTAATTTACCAATTAGATTGGATGTAAATGCACGGCTGTATTTTTGTAGAAAACCGCCTTAGTGGCTAGGTAGATTATTAAAAATAGTATGAATTCTTAATTCTTACTTCTTTTTTTTACATTCAATAATAAAAAAATTTTTTTCGTTTCAAAGTTAACTAATGCTAGTTAAATATTGTCAAAAACTATTTTTCTGCTTACACGATTTTTTTAACATCTTGAATTTTTAAATAAATAAATCAGCGACCCCAAAAACCCCCCAATACAAAATTTCATACTGTTTTGATGAAATCTCAAAATTACGGTAAAAACACGATTTTCACTTATATGTGAGGTAGGCGTGGCATTCGACCGATTCGCCCATTTTAAATACCAACTCCTTCTAGCGCCTAAAAAGAATAAATCCAAAATTTGGGATCCCTAGCTTTCTTCTAGCTCCTGCAATCGTGTTTACAAGAAAAGAGGACGGACAGACGGATAGACGGACAGACGGACAAACGGACAGACGGATAGGGCTACATCAACTCAGGAAGTGACGCTGATCAAGAATATACCTCATGAGGTGTAGGGTATAATAAGTGAGTAAGTTTCAGTCGGGCAAGCCGACTTAGATATACCCTACACCTACTGGGCCATATTGGCCCAGTAGGAATTTGTCCAAAGTAAAAATTTATAAATTGCAGAGATTTTTTCAAATTTGAACAGAAATTTTTTTTGAATAACAAAATAAAGTAAAATTTACAGAGTTTTTAAGTTTGGGGCGAACAGCGGTGTGTGGTCGTCGTTAGTTGGTGTTACAGCTTCTCGTCGACTCGGATGACCGCAGACCCGACGGCGGGGAAATTCAACCGCTCTCTCGTGAAATCGGTGCGTCGTACAACTTGCAGCTTCAGGAAGGGTGGCGTCTTGCACTCTGCCTCTGAAGGATACGTAGAAACTTGACTTGCTGGGGCACTCGCTTGTGCCGACTGATAATTTTGACTCCAGAAATGTGTGACTCGCTGGTTCTGGTGGTTCACTCGCTCGCTAATGTTCACGACCTCTGATTAGTTCGATACTTCTGAAACTGATTCGGAATTCGCGAGAAATGAGCTGATTAATCAGTATTTAGTTTGATTTTTTTTTATTTATAAAATTTACAAGCAGGGCCCGGTCCGCTTTGCTGTCCCTAAAAAAGTTCTTTGCCTTTAAGGTCATAATAAATTAATGAAAACATTTGTCACATATTTTTATTGGGAGCCCAAGTGTAGCATTTTGAAATATTGAATTGTATGAAAAGTGCCACGCCCCGCTGTCCAATTCCAATATGTTGCATTAAGGGCATGGAACCATTTCCCGTTGAAGAATATTCAATGGGAGCCCAATAATGGCACTTTGAAGTATTGCATTGTATGGGCGGTGCGACGCCCCTTTGTCCGATATGTAGCATTTAGGTTAGAGTTGAAACCATGAAACCATTTGCTAAATTTTGTTGGAAAACATTAAATGAGATGCCAGTTACAGCAATTTTAAATATGGGTTTGTATGGGCGGTGCCACGCCCCTTTGTCCAATTACGCCGATATGTTGCATTTGGCTTAGAGTTGAAACCATGAAGCCACTTGCCAAATTTCGTTGGAAAACATTGTGTGGGAGCGCTTTTACAGCATTTTCAAATATTGACTTGTATGGGCGGTGCCACGCCCCATTGTCTTATCCCGGCCATTTGTAGCCCAAATTATGGCTGGGGTCTTATAGTATGTTCATGGCAAATTTCATTTTCTTGTGACCAAAAACGTCTGAGATATAGCAGTTTTTACTAACTTGTGGGCGGTAAAAGTGGGCGTGTCAAAACCTATAATATGTCACGACCTTCGACCCCTAGAACACATATATAAATTTTGGTGTGAATCGGTGCTGTAGTTTTCGCGTCTACTATATATATATATATATATATATTATATATATAGATTCAATATTCAATTGTCAGTGTTGAAAGATAAAGCGAATCAACAAAAGTGAAATATTATTGGAAGAGAAGAATGATTATTTAATTAAATTTTTCCTGTAACAAAGCTTTGTTTTATTAGCATAAATATTGCGATATCATATATAGAGAATTTAATCAGAAACGTGGGAGTATGACATGACACATACCCATGCCATGCCATCATCCCAGTCCCTGTCGTAAAAATCGAATTTTTCTTTGAAATTTCCTTGTACTCGTGCAGAGCGGAATGATTTGTACAGAAGCGTGAGAGTATGACATGACCGATTGTGACACATACCCATGCCATGCCATCATCCCAGCCCCTGTACTAAATCGAATTTCTATGCAATCATAATTATCCAAATTATTCAAACTAAATGCCAAATATTACCAAAATTCTACGAGTGACTTACCTGATTCGGAATTCGCGAGAAATGAGACCGAATCAGGGTCGTGCACCGTTTTTATACCCTCAACTTTCAACAATGACCATTGGTGAAATCTAGTTAGGTTTTTGTCGCTCGCCCTGGGGATTTGTTGCTTTGATCTTCGTGTTGCTCTTTTCGTAATCATATCGTCGTACTGCTCTTGCGCATGGTTCTCTTATGGTCAGAGCTGAGTCATCGTTGGTTTGGGTACCAATTACTCAAACCTTTGATCGGAGTTGTAATCTTTCCGCAGTTCGCCCCTTTACAGATAATTTAGGTATACATGTTCAAAGGTATGTTTACACTTGTAGGATTTATTTTGGTTTTCTGAGATATTATATAAATCCAATGAAAATCCCCATATTGATGAAAAATAAAAAATAAGAAAATTGAGGCGTAAATAAAAAAGAATAATAAAAAAAAGAAAAATACTAAAAAACAAGAAATATAACTCGGAATGTGATGACCCATATTGTCATCACACCCGCCCCCTTACTTGTCCGCCTTCTCCTCTTCTCGCACCTCTTGTTCGTCGTGCTCGCTATCAGTATTCACGTCTGGTAGATCAATGCATGGCGTCCACGTCCCGGTGGCTTCCGCTCACTCCCGGATCATTTTTGCCAGTCGTCGCCGCTTCTTGGCCGCAATGTGCGTCCTTCCCCAGGCTCCCTCCGGGATAGTTGGCGTTGAAAAGTTGGCCAAGGGCTGAAGAATTTCTCCGCATAGTGTAGGAGTGAAGCAGCTGCAGCGGCCACTCCCGCCCAAATCCCAAAAAGCACAACTCGCAGCTATGCAAAGTGTACTCCAAAGGACATAGAGCAGTTAATAAAAAATAAAAGGAAAATACGTCGAGATTGGCAAAACAACAGATCCCCAAATCTGAAAAAACAGCTTAATGATGTCTCTCGAATTCTAAAAAAGCAGCTTGAGAGGAAATCCGAAATATTTTTCCAGCTATTTGTTGAACATCTCGCACCCACAAAATCAACAAACTACTCGCTCTGGCGAGCTGCAAAAAATATGAAAAAACCAATACTGACAGAACCCCCTCTAAGGCTGCCAAATGGAAACTGGGCCAGAAGCGATGCAGAAAAGGGTGCAGCTTTTGCCAACGACCTAAAAACCGTGTTCACCCCGAACACGACAGCTGGTGATATCCCAATACCAACATTAATCCCACATAATACCTCTTGTACAATCGCGATTAAAAAAACCAACTTATGGAGGCAATAAACAAAAGCTTGGACCCGAAAAAAGCACCAGGACCGGACTTGAGAACTGCCAACAGTTGCAATAACCCACTTATTGCACATATTTAACGCGATTCTCAGAACATGTCACTACCCAGATGATTGGAAACTATCTCAAGTTACAATGATTCCCAAACCTGGAAAAGATCCCAGTAATGTGACGTCATACCGGCCTATAAGTTTGCTCTCTGTAATATCGAAACTCTTCGAAAAACTTTTAATAAAATTAATTCTACCGAAAATTCTAGAAAAACAAGTTATTCCCGATCACCAGTTTGGCCTCCGCGAAAAGCATGGCACTATTGAGCAAGTGCACTGCATTGTTGACTCAATAAAAGGCACTTTCGAAAATAAACAGTATTGCTCCGCTGTTTTCCTCGATATCATTCAGGCCTTCGATAAAGTCTGGCACGAAGGACTTATTTACAAACTACAGCATATTCTTCCCGCTAATATGCACTGTCAATCCCGAAATGTTTTTGAAAATCCCGGGATTTCGGGATTTGAAATCACAATCCCGGGATTTGTTCGGGATTTTCGGGATTTTCCAATCCCGAAATCCCGAGATCCCGGAAGTTTTCTCAATCCCGGAAACCCGGGATTTTGAGTCCGTAATCCCGGGATTCAAAAATGCATGGTTTTTGACGTTTTTCCACAAAAATACTTCAGTGCATTTACTTTCAATCTAATTGGTAAATCAAAAAAAACCACTTTTGTAGATTTAGTGCTACAAACACACAAAAATTTACAAAATTTTTGTCAAAAACGGTTAACAAACAATTTTTATCGATCTGAATTAAATTTTTTCAATTTAAGCAATTTTTTTTTACAAAAAAGATATATGTTAAAATTATTTTGTTAACCGTATATTGAAAACTTTATGAATTGGATAAATGGTTTTGTGTGTGTTTTACTTTTGAATGGACACCAATTTCGATAGTTTTAAACAACAATTGGTGTATTTGTTCCCGCTAAAATACTAAAACTACTGAGAGTAAGTTTTTCGTGTTTAGCATGAAATGGAGCTCGCAAAAAAAATTATTTGTTCGATCAATCTAATTTAAAAAGAATTACTTTTTGTTTGACTATATTTATTTAAATCTTGTTTGTTTTGTTTAATGTAATATTTATTAAATATGGTTTCTTTGTCGAATTAAACTTAAAATATTGTAGCAACAATTTGTTCTTTAATTGTATATTAACTATTGTATTTAATTGGAAAATCCCGAAAATCCCGAACAAATCCCGGAATCCCGGGATTGTAATTTCAAATCCCGAAATCCCGGGATTTTCCAAAACACTTCGGGATTGAATGCCTTAAATTAAATACAATAGTTAATATAAAATTAAAGAACAAATTGTTGAAACAATATTTTAAGTTTAATTCGACAAAGAAAACATATTTAATAAATATTACGTTAAACAAAACGAATAATATTTAAATAAATATAGTCAAACAAAACGTAATTCTTTTTAAATTAGATTGATCGAACAAATTATTTTTTTTGCCACGCTGAATCCGAATCTAATCATAAAATTCTGCCAGCTCCATTTCATGCTAAACACGAAAAACTTGCTTTCAGTAGTTTTAGTATCATAGCGGGATTTGGATACACCAATTGTTGTTTAAAACTATTAAAATTGGTGTCCATTCAAAAGTAAAACACACACAAAACCCTTTATCCAATTCGTAAAGTTTTCAATATACGGTCAACAAAATAATTTTAACATATATCTTTTTTGAAAAAAAAAATTGTTTAAATTGAAAAAATTTTATTTAGATCGATAAAAATTGTTTGTTAATAGTTATTGACAAAAATCTTGTACATTTTTGTGTGTTTGTAGCACTCAATCTACAAAAGTGGGTTTTTTTAATTTACCAGTTAGATTGAAAGTAAAAGCACGAAAGTATTTATTTGGAAAAACGTCAAAATGATCTTAAACAATTCATAAAAAAATGCATTTTTAAATCCCGGGATTCCGGACTGAAAATCCCGGGTTTCCGGGATTGAGAAAACTTCCGGGATCCCGGGATTTCGGGATGATAGAACTCTCATATCGACTTTTGCTGATGACACTGCTATCATGTGCTCTCACTTAAACACAGACATGGCATCTCTATACGTGCAAAAACACTTGGACACTCTAAGTAATTGGCTACATCGATGGAAAATCAAGAAGGGGCACGTGTCCTGCTCTAAAGATAAACGGCCAAGTCGTCCCTGAAAGTTCCGAAACCAAGTATCTTGGAATGCATCTCGATCGCCGACTCACATGGCATAAACATATTGAATCCAAAATCACTCAGATCAAATTAAAGCAATTGGAACTAAATTGGCTAATCTCAAGGGCATCAAAGCAAAATCTCACATACAAAGTCCAAATATACAAAAGTATAATAAAACCCATATGGACATATGGAATTGAACTCTGGGGCACAGCCTCTCCCTCGAACGTGGAAAAACTCCAGAGAGTCCAATCTCAAAGACAAATTGCCAGAGCCCCTTGGTATATAAAAAATACTAACATCCACAGAGACCTGAATATACCTGCAGTAAAAGACGAAATTCCGAAATTTACCTCGAAGTACAAGCAGAAGCTCATGTTTCACCCAAACATTCTAACTAGAGACCATTCTTACTGAGACCTCTGAATCCCTCACGTCTCAAACGAAACTAATATGACACCCTAAGATTGAAAAAACCCTGAACAAAATGTGTTTGCGAAAAAGCCGTTTAAAAAATTTTGCATGAAGAAGCCGTGCAAAGTGAACGAGAACGAATTTTGGTGCAAGAAAATTTAGTTTGAAAAACTGATGGAGCGGCCATCAGACTTTTACGCTAAAAAGCTTTTTATTAATTTTCGGTGAAAAATTTTGTTATGCAGATTTTTTTCCAAAAAGCACTTTTCATAAGAATTTTGTACAAAACATTATTTTGAAGAAATTTTGAGCTAAATATTTGTTAATAATTTTACGGCTTCATTTTATTTCGAAGCATATTTAAAATTTAGATATATTAATATTATCGCTTTTGTGAAAAGTCGAAACGCAAGTTTGTTAGCTGCAAGTTGTTTTGTATTGTTCGCAGTGAATTTGGGTACAAATTTTTTAATTTTGGTTTTTGGGTTTTTTTAGTTTGTAGGAGTTTGTAATTTGTGCAATGTTCGTTATTTATGTACATTATTTAAAAACAAAAATTCTTTCAATAAAATTTTAATTTAAACAAATTTGTGTTCTTCAATAAAATTTGTCAAAGAATTTTCGTGAAAATTTTGTTGGGGTTTTTTACGTAAAATACAGAAGTTAATTGGTTTTTTATTTTCTACATTTTTGGGAACATAGCATGTGTGTTTTAAGGTGTATCAATGTATTTATACAATTTTTAAACTTCCTGCAAATAGCATTTCATGTGATCACAACCATTTAACAATAAATTGTGAATTATTGAAGTTTTGTGTATACATAAATGCATCCAAAAGACTTTCTTCTCTGGTTTTACTACGCGCATAGAAACCCTTTCAGTTGTGCGTATTAAAACAAAAGGAAAAAACCAAATACGCGTGGCTGAAGGAAAACAACAACAATAAACGCACAAGTGTTCATGTCACACATTCCTTCGCTTGATCACACAAAACAAGAAATTGCTTGTTTATGATTTACATTCCTCCAGTCGATGGTCAATGCTGGCGCAGTGAATTTCAGAAGGAAAACAATGCGCGAACTAAAAATGTGTGGAGTCTGAAAACCATCCTTATTTTTGTGCGCAATTGGAGGTACTATCTTGCTGCGGCGCGACTTGATCTCGGCGACCATGTCGCGTGGGTGCGTAGACGACCTGTTTACATGTAGAACAGAGAAGTGGGCTCCAATTTTCATGCTGCTTGGGAATTTGCGTGTGTGTTTGGTTTGGTGTTTGGTCACTAACCCAAAACAACTTAAAAAATCCTCGCAAAGAAAGAATTTCTTAGACAACAAAACACACGCGCGAATTCCAACGCAGCAAGAAAATTCGCAGTTCGTCTGCAGTGGTACCTGTAGCGTTCGTTTTGGCATGCGTGTCGTGCTAAACAGTTGTTCCTCATTGTTTCCGCCTTTCAGAGTTCGATACTCCTGCATGTTGCATGTATTCGCGGATAAGGCGGGCGGCTTCTTCCCGTGGCTGGTCGGCGAGGGAGTCTACCACCAAAATGCACGGCATCTGTCCCACGTCTGCTGCTTGCTTCCCGGCTGCTACGTTGGGAAAATATACAATTGTCAGGTTAGTGTCGTTCTCGAGCCGTGCTGTTCCGTTGATTGTACAAGTTGTGGAACAAAAAGCTGCTCATGACGTGGGTGGCGGTTCGCTGTGCACTTGTTAGGGTTTCCTGCCACGTGTGTGCCAGTCCCATGTCGACGATCACGTTGTTCAACCAGCGATCCATAGCCA
Organism: Heteromyza rotundicornis; assembly: GCA_951394025.1. Taxonomy (NCBI): domain Eukaryota; kingdom Metazoa; phylum Arthropoda; class Insecta; order Diptera; family Heleomyzidae; genus Heteromyza; species Heteromyza rotundicornis. The sequence goes on along the minus strand of OX596011.1, from coordinate 46,738,712 downwards.
GCCGGCCGTAGTCCTGCAAACTGATGCTCCACTCCACGCGCCCTACTCGGTAGGTACATAGCGTGGTTGGCCGGCTGTAGTCGGGTGGCGGTGCACGCCCCCATAAAGCCCAGCGACACGTTTGGCTTTTTTGGGTTTGGGTCTGAGGTCGTCGTGGGTCGCGACGTTGCAGCCGCCTGCTTGCGTACCATCTTGCTGGTGGACGGTCCGTCCTCCACTGCAGGCTTTAGAGCTTCGACTGCCGTCTGCGATATTGTGGCCGCGCGTGGCTGCGCCTTCTTCTGGGTGTTGTGAGTGTCGGTAATAGTTTGGGTCTTGCTCGCACCCGATATCTTCCCTGTAGCTCCTCCGTAAAGCCTTCTCCCAGTCTTGCGGCGCCCGGCTTCAAGCTCCTGTTAGCGTTCCCGTGTCCTGCTCCATGTTCAGTTGGTTGTAATATTTTTTTAAAAACATGCGTTGTTCGACTGTTGCTTCTCTAAAGTTCGCGAGGATATTCGACAGCTCGTGGTAAATTCTACTGCGGAAATGACTTTCTCAAATGGCGTCGCAATTAATTTCCGTGTTACGTCTACTGTCTCTTTCGCACACGTTGGCTTGCTTGGTTGTTATGCACTCGTCATCTCGTACTTTTTTCGTTGACCAGTGTTGTACTGCCTAAAAATTTTAATATCCGTTGAAGTTTCTAGGTTGAGGTTAGATTTAAATAATTCAAAGTTTTTTTTCCTAATGCTACTTGTTGCTACGTTGCTACTTGTTAGTAATTGGGTGACAGGTATTTTCCTTCTGTCGTTGCAACCTACCCCGTTCACCCTATACTCTATCTACGTTGCTGCCTCTGTCTCCACCACATCATCTCTTCCATTGAACTCGAGAAATTCTCCAATGTGTGCTGTGCGCACCTGCCCGTCGCCCTGTCTCTTTCCTTGGCTATAAATCTATGACCTGGTATGGTCCATCGTATTTGGGCGCTAGTTTCGCCGCGAATCCTTCCACTGCTTTTGATAGATGGTGATGTTTGACCAACACTAGTTGACCCACCTTTGCTTGCCATTGTCGCCTCCGCAGATTGTAGTGCGGGGCTTGATCTTGTGCCGCCCGCTCCAGATTTCGGTATACCAGATTGAAAACTTCTCTCATCTTGTCCCCTCGTTCGATCGGTGTCTGCTCCATTTGACCGGTCCCCACCGTGGCCTCGTCATATAGTGACTTTGGTAATCTTGGCTCCCGCCCCTGCACCAGGAACGCTGGGCTATATCCTGTAGTCTCGGAAACGCCAGTGTTGATTCCTAACATTACCTCAGCCAGGAGTTCATCCCACTTCCGTTGGTCGGTTTTGGCCAGCTGTGGCACCGGTACCGTGAAATAACTCCCAAATGAAATAAGTCCCCATAAAAAAATGAAATAAATCCCAAAAATTTTGTATACAAATTGGGACTTATTTCATTATGAAATAACTCCCAATGCGATGGGACTTATTTCACAATTTTTTGTTGGGAGTTACTTCATTATGAAATAACTCCCAAATGAAATAACTCCCAACGAAATTTTTGTTGGGAGTTATTTCATTTTTTTATACCATTGGGAGTTATTTCATTTTTGTTGGGAGCTATTTCATTTCACTTAAAAGTACACTCCAATGAATTCTTGTGTTTTTGTAACGGTTCTTAAAAATAAAAAATGGCCGCCAATTTTATATTATTTTCGTTTATCTTGAGAAATACTTAACCGATTTGGATGCGGTTTTCTGCATTGGGTTGGAAATGAGGTCGGGAACGAAATGGGAATGAAACCGGAACGAAATGGAATTGGAACAAAATTTTTAAATGGATCAAGAAACTAAAATTATCGATAAATATTGGAAAATTATCGATAAATATAGGAAAATTATCGATAAAATATCGAAAAATTATCGATAAATTATCGAAAAATTATCGATAAAAAATCGAAAAATTATCGATTTGTATAAAATATGCATAAGCTCACACATAATAAAGAATTAAATGACATTCCATATTTTTGAATTGGGAGTTGTTTCATTTCCGTTGGGACTTATTTCATAGGGAGTTAATTCATTTTTGTTGGGACTTATTTTTCCATTACGAAATAACTCCCAACTATTGGGACTTATTTCATTTTTCTCTTTGGGAGTTATTTCACTTTTTGAAGTTGGAAGTTATTTCATTTTTGTTGGGCCTTATTTCATCGGGAGTTATTTCATTGGGACTTATTTCATTTGGGAGTTATTTCACGGTACCTGTGGCACCATCGTTTTGATTGTTCGGTTGGACCGCTCTGCCGCGTTCTCCTGTGGCGTGTACGGTGCCGTGAACTGGTGTTTCAAGCGTAGAAATAACTTGAACGCCTTACTCGTGAATTGTGTCCCATTATCAGTTACCATGACTTTTGGTACGCCGAATTGTGCCAGAATCCGGTCGCGGAACGCCTTTCGAAGAGTGTCTGTCGTTGCTCTTCGCATCGGGACCATTTCGAGAACTTGTCGACGAAAACGCACATCGTCGTATTTCCATGGGTTGATCGCGCCAATGGTCCCACGAAGTCTGCGCACAGTATTGCCCACGGCTCCTCCGCTATTTGGATTAGCATTTTTCCAGCTGGCTTTTGTTGTTCCGGCTTGTACTTCTGGCAGCTCTCACAACTTCGAATATATCTACCTACTTCACGAAACATGCCTGGCCAGTAATAACGGTTCGCCAACCGTGCGATAGTTTTCCGGACTCCCAGGTGACCCGCTGTAGGGTTGTCATGATTTTCGGCCAGAACTCGTTTCCGGAGATGGGTGCCGACGCATAGCTTCCAGGGTGCGCAGTCCTCATCCCCCACTCGCCGTGGCGGTATAGCTGTTCTCCTTGGATTATGTAGTGACAAACTTTTCGGGATTCCTGAGGACTTCGGCCTTTCGCTTCTCCAACCAGGCGCACTCTACACCTCCTTTTGTGGTCGTTGTCGCGGACAAGAGGACATCTCGGGGTTGTCGTGACAGTGCATCTGCTACTACGTTGAGGGCACCTTTCCTATATATTATAGTATACCTGTACTACTGGAGTTCTAGCGCCCACCGCGCGATCCTGCCCGACGGACTCTCAATCGAGTTTAGCCACTTTAATGACAGATGATCTGTGATGATGGTGAACTCGTAGCCCTCCAAGTATTCCCTCATTTTGCGGACGCCCCGTACGATTGCGAAGCACTTCTTCTCCGTCGGTGAATAGTTAATTTCGGCCGTCGCTAGTCGCCTGCTGGCATACGTCACAACTCGTTCCTGGCCGTCGATATTCTGCGTTAACACCGCTCCTAACCCCTGGTCGCTCGCGTCCGTCTGCAACGTGAACCTTTCCGTGAAGTCCGGGCAAATTAATACTGGTGCCTCCGTGAGTCGTAGCTTTAATTGATCGAACGCGTCCTGTTGCTCTTGCTCCCATTTCCATCGCCGGCTTTTCTTCAACAATGAGGTGAGTGGCTGCACCACTTTCGAGAAATCTGGTACAAAACGGCGATACCACGACGCTATCCCTAAGCATCGGCGCAGCTCTCGCAGATTTGTTGGTGGCTTCAGCTCCTGAATGGCCGAAATCTTCTCCGGGTCCGTGTGGACTCTCTCCGATGTGACCATATGTCCCAGGTAACGTATCTCGTTCTTGAAAAACTCACATTTCTCGGTGTTAATCCTCAGATTCGCGGCCCGCAGCCGTCGGAATACTTCTCGCAGATTGTCCATGTGTTCCTCGATTGATGTACCCATCACGATGATGTCGTCCAGGTAGGCAAAAGCATGTGGCTTCATCTCTGGCTCGATGACTCCATCCAGAGCGCGTTGGAACGTTGCTGGGGCTGAATGCAAGCCGAAGAGCATTACACACCACTGGTAAAGACCCCGTCCGGGCACGTTAAATGCTGTGCACTGCTTACTCTCTGGAGACATAGGCACCTGCCAGTACCCATTCTTGAGGTCCAGCGTGCTGATGACCTTCGCGTTTCGCAACCTGTCCAAAATGTGTTGGATGCGTGGTAGCGGGTAAGCGTCTGGTACCGACTTTGCATTCAGCTGCCTGTAATCGAAGCACAACCTCCACTTACCATTCTTTTTCCTTACCAAGACAATGGGGCGCTGTGCGGGCTCCTGGCTGGCTCGATGCATCCTTGCTCGATGAGTTCATCGATTTGCGCGTTAATAATGCCCATCATGGCAGGATTCTTCGGGTAATAACGCTGCTTAATTGGAGCTTCATCCCGCATTATGAAATCGTGGCAGTTCTTCCTCCAGAAATTTGTTGATTATTCCCTGTTGTGCATCAATCTCCGATTTGTGGCCTATGGGCCAGGATTTTCCGTTGGTAAGTGGTGGTCTGGTCTGGCCTGCTTCTTGTTGCTCCGGGTTGTGTCGAAAAGTGATAATTTCCTCATGTGTCGTTGATCGGTGGTCGGCGCCTCCTGCCGGCTGTATTACTGGTGCAATTCTCCTTTGCGTTAATTCCTCGGGTGTCGTGGTTCTGTTGTCGGCGTCTCCCGCCGGTTGTGTTCCTAGTGCAGTTTCCCTTTGTGTTAATTCCTCGCGTGCAATTTTAATTGTTCCCTGTTCGTGCGAGCAATTTCCCCTGGCATACATCTCGTGTTGCCTCCTGGTGTGTGGAGTGGGCCATTTTCCGTTCGAATTCTGCCAGTCCCTCCTCTTTGAGTGTTCGAGCGTCCTCTACAGCTGGATGAAGCGTGATGGAGATATCACCCATTGTGAGTGTGGCGTGAAGGCGTCCTAAGAAATCCATTCCTAAAAGTCAATTGTCTGTTGCATACGGTAAAAGGAGTAGGGGCATCCGACATCTCCGGTTTCCGATGGAAATTTCCAGTACCATTGCTTCCTCGATAGTTACCACTGAATCGTCTGCCAGTCGAATCGCGGTCCAAACTGGGACCAAATTGTCCGGTGTGCAGAACTGGCGTGCCCACTTCCTGCACAGAAAATTTCTTGTTGCTCCCGTGTCGATTGTAGCCGAGACTTCTTCGCCGTATAGAGCAATGGTGGCGGTGATACGGCAGCCATCACTTTCTAATGTTCGCGTTGCGGGGGGAGTTCGATGACAATCGATTGTCCGGATTCCTCGAGCTCCGCAGTCCCAGCAATGTAGTACCACGGCGTTAGTGCATCGATCAGCGTAATGTCCTAATTCGTCGCAGCGATTGCACGTGCGTCTTGCGGCTGGAGCCTGTGTTGCTGGCTGGATCAGCTGGTGTCTTTGCTCCGGTGCATTTGTCTCGAGGCGTAACCCCTCCATGTTCCGTGCCAGAGCTAGTAGTTCATCCAGATTCTGAAAATCCTTTCTTTTTACATACCAGTGGTAGTCGGATGGCATCGTCCAGCTGCTCGAAATATCTACCTGGCAGGAAAAATCGCAGGAAATCCTCTTTGTACAAACTCCAGGTCCTCCACTGCCGGTTATTATTCCGGTACCAGTTTAGTGCTTTTCCTGTCAGGAGTTCGGGCATCATGCGTGGCATTCAATCCCGAAGTGTTTTTGAAAATCCCCGGATTTGAAATTACAATCCCGGGATCCCGGGATTTGTTCGGGAATTTCGGGATTTTCCAATTGAATACAATAGTTAATATAAAATTAAAGAAAAAAATGGTTGCAACAATATTTTAAGTTTAATTAGACAAAGAAAACATATTTAATAAATATAACATTACACAAAACAAATAATATTTAAATAAATATAGTCAAACAAAAAGTAATTCTTTTTAAATTAGATTGATCGAACAAAGTATTTTTTTTGCCACGCTGAATCCGAATATAATCATAAAATTCTGCCAGCTCCATTTCATGCTAAACACGAAAAACTTACTTTCAGTAGTTTTAGTATTATAGTGGGAACGGATACACCAATTGTTGTTTAAAACTATTAAAATTGGTGTCCATTCAAAAGTAAAACACACACAAAACATTTTATCCAAAAAAAATTGTTTAAATTGAAAAAATTTTATTCAGATCGATAAAAATTTTTTGTCAACCTTTATTTACATAAATGTTGTAAATTTTTATGTGTTTGTAGCACTAAATCTACAAAAGTGGGTTTTGTAAATTTACCAATTAGATAGAAAGTAAATACACGAAAGTATTTTTGTGTAAAAACGTCAAAAATATCTTAAACAATGCATAAAAAATTCATTTTTGAATCCCGGGATTCCGGACTCAAAATCCCGGGTTTCCGGGATTGAGAAAACTTCCGGGATCCCGGAATGAATGCCTTAGTGGCAATTCATCAGCTCCTCCACTTTCTGTACGAACGCTAGCGGGTGCATCCTCCGTCATAGCGCACAGACCACTTTCTTACCTGGTGATGGTGGGTCGTGGCTTCAAGTACCATGACCCTCCGCTGGGCATGTTTGTCGGTGGTTGGGACGCGGGGCTGCTCTCGTGGTGTCCTGGAGTGGCTCTGGTTGGTTCCTCGTGAATATTTCCTCTTATTGTTGGTGTTGGTAGGGCTGCTGGTTCCGTATCCTCTTGCTGATGAATTTCAGTGCAGTGTATTTTCCCTGGTGACCAAATCCCCATGGTCGGCTGTCCAGGTGGGCTTCGTCTTCCTCTCCAAGATCGAGATTTTCGCATCGTCTGCTCCAGTGGATCGCTGAGAAGTCTCTGGCTGCTGGGAGTCCTCTTAGCCGGGCTCGAAATCGCGTGCATGCTTACTTTCCAATGTCGTGAGTCGCTCCATGTGTTCGGCGCTTGTGACCTCGTCCTTCACGAAGGCTGTAAGTCTCCGACGCATGTAGTCTTTACCATGGTGATGTCTTCAGTCGATTTCTTCCGTTCTTAGTAGTTCGCTTCTCTGTGGTGACTCTTACTTGATTGTTGGTGATGATGTTTTTATTGTTATTTCTGCTCAGGGTCCCTGCACGGGTGCCATCTTTAACGTTGCTTATGCTGAGGTAAGGACTCGTCGGATGTCCAGGGCTTCGTACACAGAAAAATTTATAAATTGCAGAGATTTTTTTCAAATTTGAACAGAAATTTTTATTTAATAACAAAATAAAGTAAAAGTTACAGAGTTTTTAAGTTTGGGACGAACAGCGGCATGTGGTCGTCGTTAGTTGGCGTTACAGCTTCTCGTCGACTCGGATGACTGGAGATTATGGTGAATTATTAGGTGTTGAGTGGATATTCTGGACGATGGTGATCGGTGTGACTACCATTGAGTTGGCGATCGAATATTGATGAAACGATGCGTAGACGTGGCAATGGCGGTTGGTGTTGGCTTATGAAACGATGTGTAATGGTGGGCAATAGGACTTTGTGGATACGGCGTCGAGGCGTAGTCGTAGTACGCGTGAAGCGAGCGTGAGTTCAAGGGGAACTTGTGTATGTGATACGTGGACGAACGCAGGCAAAGCCAGGTGTGAATCTTGGGCGTGGCTGAGCGTGAACGAATATAAACGGAACTTGAACTTCCAAAGTGACGTGTAAACTGGGGTTAGGCACCGCAGACCCGATGGCGGGGAAATTCCACCGCTTTCTCGTGGACTCGGTGCGTCGTACAACTTGCAGCTTCAGGAAGGGTGGCGTCTTGCACTCTGCCTCTGAAGGATACGTAGAAACTTGACTTGCTGGGGCACTCGCTTGTGCCGACTGATAATTTTGACTCGAGAAATGTGTGACTCGCTGGTTCTGGTGGTTCACTCGCTCGCTAATGTTCACGACCTTTGCTGTGCCTCTGATTAGTGCGATACTTCTGAAACTGATTCGGAATTCGCGAGAAATGAGCTGATTAATCAGTATTTAGTTTGTTTTTTTTTTATTTATAAAATTTTTTAAATATTCAATGGTCAGTGTTGAAAGATAAAGTGACACAACAGAAGTAAAATATTATTGGAAGAGAAGAATGATTATTTAATTAAATTTTTCCTGTGACAAAGCTTTGTTTTATTAGCATAAATATTGCGATATCAAATATAGAGAATTTAATCAGAAACGTGGGAGTATGACCTGACCGATTGTGACACATACCCATGCCATGCCTCATCCCAGTCCCTGTCGTGGTTAGATTTTTACTTGGAATTAATGCCGAAAGGATTTAGGCAGAACCGTGAGAGTATGACATGACCGATTGTGACACATACCCATGCCATGCCGTCACCCCAGTCCCTACGATAAAAGTTGGTTTAGAATTTACATTGGAGCCGACAGCGCGAGAGGATTCTAGCCAGAAACGTGAGAGTATGACATGACCGATTATGACACATACCCATGCCATGCCATCATCCCAGTCCCTGTCGTAAAATCGAATTTGGTTTGGAATTTACATTGAAGCCGAAAGGCGGGAGGATTCTAGCCAGAAACGTGAGAGTATGACATGACCGATTGTGACACATACCTATGCCATGCCATCATCCCAGTCCCTGTCGTAAAATCGAATTTGGTGTAGAATTTACATTGGAGCCGAAAGGCGAGAGGATTCTAGCCTGAAACGTAAGAGTATGACATGACCGATTGTGACACATACCCATGCCATGCCATCATCCCAGCCCCTGTACTAAATCGAATTTCTATGCAATCATAATTATCCAAATTATTCAAACTAAATGCCAAATATTACCAAAATTCTACGAGTGAATTCGCGAGAAATGAGACCGAATCAGGGTCGTCCACCGTTTTTATACCCTCAACTTTCAAAAGTTAGGAAGAAACGTGATTAAAATTAAACTTTTACTTTTTACTATTTGCATGATTTAAACATAAAAATAACTATATATTAATTAATTCCATGGTATTTCGAGAAACATTTTTTTTATCATTACAACATAAGTAAACTCCACAATGAACGAATAAGGCTTCGATTGGATTTTATGCTGCAGAGTTCACATCAATTGAAAACAATTGGTTTTTAATTTTGACAAATGCTAATTGGTTTTGTTCCTCAAACTAGGGACCTCCAAAAACCGGTATCGGAACCAAAAAAAATTTGCCGATTTTAATTTTTAACACGAATTTGTGATCAGCGACCCCGATTTACCCCTGAGCCACTATCAACACCCCAGAATTATTCCAAAAGATTTCATTTGTGGAACGGTGTTAGTCTTTTAAAATTGATTTTATTTTTAAATAAAATAAAAGTCTCAAGATCTATTCGATTCATTCTGAATGAATGCTGTAACGACGCAAAGGCTGGGGTATGAACACGTCGGATGTCCAGGGCTTCGTACACAGAAAATTTGTAAATTTCAGAGACTTTTGATTAAAACAGATATTTCATTTAACAAATTTCAAAAGAAAGTTACAGATGTTCTATATATATATTTGGGCGAACAGTGGCGGTTGGCCGTCGATAGTTGCCTATATGGCTTCTCGGCGACTTGGGCGACTTAGTGGGCGTTGACGGGTACTTGATGACTTGACCGGTGGATAAGGTCGATGCAATATCGACGAGCGTTGCGTGGACATGATCGATGAGCGAAATATGCGTAATTGATGCGTAGGATAAATATACTCGTACACTGAAAGAAAAAACATGTTTTAAAATAAAACATTTTTTTTTCAATTTACATTTTAAAACATTTCTTTTTTTTTTGCAGTACATTTACGTTTTCATTTTTAAAACAAATGCTTTCAATTTCAATCGTCTTGCTCTATCGTTAGTCATTTGAAATTGATAAAACTGTTTTCATTTTCTATTTCAAAAAATCAAAGCATAGTTTAGTACAACAAAGTATGCTTTAGTACAACATTTGTATATATAATACACTAGCATTAGATTGAGAATCTGAAAATTTCAATTGTCTTTTAATATTAGTCTCATGAACACCGGCTATTTTCTGTTTTCTAAATTTTGGTTCTTCCTTATGTCTAAGTGATTTATAGATTTTTATGAAGCCTTCCGCTCGATTTTCTGTATAATTTTCCCTAGTTCTGTTGGATTTTTCTATCATCTTTCGTTTTTTTTCTTTGATTCTATTTTTTATTATTTTGTGGTCCGCCAAATTATTTTGAACTTGTTGTGGTGTTGCTTTTCTTGTCGAATGATAACAATTGTTGTAAAAAATTGTTGGAAGATTTTCGTCTAAATTTAAACTTCGAATTCGTTCAGTATTGTTTATTCGTTCAACATCGGAATTTCCCGTGAGGCTATCTAGGTTTGGTAATGTGATATTTTATATTTTCCTTACTTGAAAATTCCTTAACGTTTTTTGATTTGAATTCGTTATCGAAAATAATCTTTTTTACATGTCCTTTTATTGCCAAAACTGGGCGAATTTTTTCAATTATTGTTTGATTATTTCTATCCTCTAAATAAAAGGTAACAACATGCCTTGAAAATTTATCAATAAATATCATAAAAGAATGCTTACTATTTATGTAAGTATCCACATGTATTATTTCGTTTGTTGTTGAGGGTGTTTCAGTAAATCTAAACTTTTTATACCCTGTACACTGGAAATGTACTTTGGTCTATTTTATGGTGATTCTCAAAAAATTTCGGCTCTAGCAACTGTAATCCGTGAGCTGGACAATTTACAAAAAACCTCTATAAATCATGTTTTTTACATGCACGTATTTCTTTATATTGCTTTGGATCAAATAGCGGCCATACAAAATGGCCGCTAAATTTGTATTATTTTCGTTTATCTTGAGAAATACTGAACCGATTTGGATGCGGTTTTTTGCATTGGGTTGGAAATTAAGTCGGGAACGAAATGGGAATGAAACCGGAACGAAATGGAATTGGACCGGAACAAAATGGAATTGGAACAAAATTTTTAAATGGATCAGGAAACTAAAATTATCGATAAATATTGGAAAATTATCGATAAAATATCGATGAAAAATCGATAAAATCTCGAAAAATTATCGATAAATTATCAATAAATTATCGAAAAATTATCGATAAAAAATTTAAAAATTATCGATAATAAATTATTATAGCTTCTTTCAGACCGAAGAATTATCGATAAAAAATCGAAAAATTATCGATAAAAAATCAATAAAATATCGAAAAATTATGAATAAAACATCGAAAAACTATCAATAAAATACCGATTTTCGATCACATTACTAACATATGGTCTCAGAATGTATCGTGCTCGCATGTGCAGGGTATTATAGCTTCGGTCAGACCGAAGATATAATACCCTTACTAGTTTTTATTGGATTTCGATCATACTTAGCACCAGAACATATATCGCAATTGTTAATAATTTCATGTATTTTTGTTCCTAATTCTGGATGATAAATCTTACGTTTCATACCCTCATAAGTGGGGATTATTCCCGAATGACCTGTTTCGTTTTTATGAAACAGTAAAATTTTTTTAGTTAACCCTTTCGAGAATTTGTTACCATATGGCAACATCACACTTTAAGACTACGTGGACCAGCCTCGGTACAATTTACAAAAAAAAAATGAATGCCATTTTTTTCTTTGGTTTACTAGAAGTATTTCTGTATAAACATTTTTTTTTTTCGGTTTGTTGAATAGCAACAATTTCCGTTTTTTATTGCACCATATTGACGCGAGAAATTTATTACCGAAAACATAATTTAAGAAATTTAAATTTAATTGTTTAAAAAAAATTATTTTAAAGAATGTGTTTATGCAATAATGTAAAAAAATAGTCATACTACATGTTTGCATTTTTAAAAATTCAAAAATTTAATTCTCGTAGCTGTGGCGATTTTTTAAAATGCAATTCCATTTAATGGTATATTTTTTTGTAAGTGTCTAAATTTTAATTTTGCGACAGTTGCTACACGTTCTATGAAAATATACTTATAATTTTGTCCTTCTTATTTTTTTCAGCATTTTTATATTATATAACTATTGTATGCATTATATTATATGTATTTTATGTAAAAAAAGTTTATGTTAAAAAAAAAAATTTATTTTGAGCTCTCATGAATAAAATTGATGTAAATAAATGCACACTTACAATGAATTTGACTTTGATTAACTTTAATATATAAGTAAATGTAAATATATTTAATGTATTTTTTAGGAAAAAAAATTTTTTTGTTAAAAAATTCATTTTTAAATGTAATACATAAACTTATATAAATTTAAGCACATATGCAATAAATTTGATATTGAAAATTTTTAGACCGTTAAGCAAATTTGTTGCCATATGGCAACATTCCAAAAAACTACTTTCAAATAACTTTTTTTTTCAAATTTTGATTTTTTATCACTATTAGCATCATTAACAGCAATAATTAACGGATAATAGATTTTTAAGGCTCGAAATGAAAAACATGTAGCGCAAGGGTTAAGTTATATGGATCTTCTATATCATTTGCGAAAAAACTACATCTGACAAACGTAGCATTTTGGTTGTGTGAAAACATATCAATTAGTGTTTTTTGTAATTTATTGTATTCATGATCATGTAATTCAGAAAAAACTCAAATTTTACCTTTAATAACATGTCTTCGGACGATATTAGTAACATTTTCGTTAGGTAAATCTTGTTTGTCGATAAAAATTCTTTTATTTTCTTTCAAAATTATTTGTGTTTTAAATCGGTTAACTACTGTATCAAGGATAAAAAAATTGTCATTTAGATTTTCTTTTTGGGAATATGCAGTATGCACTTCGAGTGATTCGTTATTTTCGTCTTCTATTGCGTTCAAATTTTCCACACAACTGTCAGACATTTCAAGATGTTGTCCACTCATGTTTTCACTTTCATTTATTCTACTTAAAAAATCACCAACGGTGTTTTCCTTCCCTTTAAGGTAATCGATTTTTATATCGTACTAGCATTTCTCCGTGGCGTTGCCCACGTCAAAAATACAGACATTCACAGCAGAGAAGCGAAATGGAAAATTTCACCTCCTGCACACAGAGCTCGAAATTCCACGCAAAATGGGTAATTCCCCACATACTAACATCCCTGATCATGGTGAATAAAAAGAGAGAGAGAGAGAGAGCACAAAAACTCCATATCAAAAAAATAACTCTCCATTTTCAGCGATCTATACGCAGAAGAGAGTGGAAAGCAACATTAAATAATGTTTTGCAAGCACAGACTATGTCAATGCAATCGAACGGAAATCTCTAAGCATACGATTGAATGTTCAATAAAACTTAATACCGAAAATTAAGATATTTACCTTTCGAAAATAAAAAAAAGCAGGGTGCGGAAAAACTCGCCAACGATCGATTAAAAATTCCATCTTCTCGCGATCAATTCATTTTGTGATGATAAATTGACGTGATAAATTCACTAGCGTCTATCCGCGAACGAACACATTTGTACGCTCGCTCGTTAAAAATGTGTATACGTGCAATTTTTTTGTGAACGCTCGTTTTCTAATGAATTTATCACGTCAATTTATCATTGCAAAATGAATTGATCGTGAGAAGATTGAATTTTGAATCGATCGTTGGCGAGTTTTTCCGCACCCTGGTTAAGGGATTTGTAGGAGTGCGTGTATTCAGTCCAAGTTGGTATCACAGTAGTGTTTATTTACAGCATTCTTCAAGTCTTTTTTATTACACGAATTTTGTATAAGTTGAGGTGACTTGACAGCAAGTTTTGTGGCTTTGATTGAATTTTGAATCGATCGTGAGCTTGTTTTTTAAAGTTCGTGGGTTAAGCGCTGGTGTAAAAAGTAAACAACAATTTAATCGAAAAAGTAAATTTTTTAATTGAAAACCCTTTTCTTGTTATTGTTTAAACTTTTATCTTTAATTTTAAGTAATTTTTTTTTTATTATGGAATTTTTTTATTGTTTAACAATAAACATTTTATTTTATTAATAAAAATAATGTTATAAAAACCCTCAAGTGTCGTTATAACTTGCCTGCTTTGAAAACAAGTCGTTGAGGATACAACATGTTTACTGTAAAAATACGCTCGCGATTAATTCGCGAATAAATCATTACCATACAAATGAACGAATCAATGAGTGAATCAATCGCCGATTCTTGCAGTGAAGATTTTTCGTTCGTGATATATACGAGCTTTTCTTTCGGTTGCGAGCGATCGTAAATGCTTTTGTTCGCTGAGTAACTTTTTCACTCATGAGTTATTGAAAGCAACGAATTATTAGGGCGATTAATTTTGAGAACAATTGTATTTTGATCGTTCTGCGCACCCTGAAAAAAAGTATCCTATTATCTTCCTTGGCACAAATAGGATGTTTTAAAAAAGAAATTATGAAAATCGTATTGCAAGTTTTTGCTCCTACCCGTTACAAAAAAATTGGCGTTCTAATTTTATAAATAGTAAAGATTTAGACCCTGTTAAATAATGTTAACAGTAGACCAACCTGTTGAGCGTTTAACGCGCCATTCAAACTCTGTAGACGTTGGTTCGAATCCCGGTATCGAATTTGAGAAAATAAACAGTTAACTAAATATAAATAAATAAAATAATCCAAAAAAAAAACAGAACATTTTTTTTTTTTTTTTAAAAAATGTTTTAAAATTGAACATTTGCGTTTTAAAATTCGTTTTTAGCACACGTGTTTTAAAATTGAAGAAATCTGTACAAAGCTCTGTTTTAAAAACAAAATCGTTCTATTTTAAAACATTTTAAAACATTTTCCTATCTGTGTACTCGACGCGAGAAATAGGCATGAACCTTCAGCAAATTTGGACGTTGCCGTGCCTTGAATATGGGGGAATGGAAGACCACCAGCGGGGCACTATTCAACCACTTTCCGTGGAATCGTGGAATCGCAGATCAGGAAGCGGACTACAATCTACCGCTCTCCTCGACTCGACGTATCGCAAAACTTCGATTTCAATGAGGTCGTGGAGGGACATTCGTAGTTCAAGTAACGGGTTGTAATCTACCGTTCTCCTTGACTCGACGTGTGGCATAACTACGACTTGACTTGACGTTGTGGTTCACTCCCAGACCAATAACGATGGAATCGACATGACGCGCACCAAATGACTTCAACTTAACTTCTCTCAACTGATTTCAATTTAAATTATCTCGACTAACTTCAGCTCAACTTCTCTCGACTGACTTCAACTTAACTTCTCCCAACGTGGTGTTCACTTGCTCTGTGCTCCTCACTGCCTTGCCGCTGCGTCTGAAAAGATATCCGTATTCGAGTGTTCGTAAAAGAGCACTGATTCGGATTTTCGCAAGAGACTAGGGATGGGCAACACCGACCGGTGTTTCGTAAAACCGGTGTTTTTGAGTTTTGAACACCGGTTTTTTTTTTGCAAGCCAAAACACCGCTGAATGGTAGAAATTGCAGAACACCCTTTTTTTTTTTATTTACTATATTTTAAACTTTTTTCATCAATTTTCATTAGTCATTGTATTTTCGTTTTCGATATATCGCTAAAAAATATCGATTTTAATGGCATGAACCGATATATCGCCCATCCCTCTTACAAAGAAAAAACCAATTTGTGAAATTTGTGTATGAAAAGCCTGAAGTAGGGAGGTGGGACATCGAGCCTCCTCCAGCATTTGGTGAGCCGCCATTCTGTTAAAAATTGTTTACTTTGAAATGATTTAACACCAAAAAGGTAAATATTTAGAAAAATAAATATAATATAAATATTTAAATATTATATATTTTAGACGGTTTCAGACTACAAATGACATCCTTATAGTTTTGCCGTAGCCAGAATCAATTCCAGTGTTAAAAAAAAGTTTCGGTGTTTAGCAAAACCGGTGTTTTTGGAACACCGGTTTTTAAAAGCCGGTGGTTTTTCAAAACTGCCCATTCCTACAAGAGCTTTTATACACGTTTTTATACCAATGCTCGTTGGTGCATTGTAGCATCGGTTTCTGTAGTTTCACGTGGTGATTTCTTGCCGTGTTACTACTGTTGTATCTCTCTCTCTCTCGTATTATCGTACCATCGTCGTCCTTTTCGTTTTATGTCGTGCGTTGGTGTATGACATTGTTCTATTGTTGAACCTGGGTGGCCATTTCACCACAGTTCGCCCTTATTAAGAACTACTAATGTATGTTTAAAAGATATTAAATTATTATTTATGTTTAGTACTTATGAGTAGAGACCGACCGAAATCGCTTTTTTTAATTTCGGCCGAAACCGAAATGGCCGAAATTGTTTATTTTTTCTTTCGGCCGAAACCGAAATGGCCGAATTTTCATTTTTTTAATTTCGGCCGAAACCGAAGCCGAAACCGAAAAAATAAAAGAAACAATTGTGAGTTTTAATGTAATAAAGTGGTACATAATTAAGCTTATCAGTAGGCTGAAATCGATGGCGCATATTCATAGTCAAATTTAGTAGCTGCTAAACTTTAGAACCAGCTTAGTAGCTGCCAGTTCAGTGTATTATCTGTCAACTTAGTAGATTACTAAAGTTAAGTTGGAGCTTAGTTTGACTATGAATATGGGCCGATCATTTTAAGTTCAGATCATAGATTAGATGAATTTAGAAGCAAACTATCAAATGCGTGGAAATCAAGAGTAGTAGAAATTACTTTCAGGGTAGTAGATTTCAAGAGAGGGGAATAGATATGGGTTTATGCGTAGAGTACTAGAAATTCTACGAGAGTAGTAGAAATTTCTGTCGGGGAAGCAGATTTGTAGAAAGAATAGTACTTTTGCATTGTATGAAACTCACATAATATTTTGAGGAGTAGATTTCTTACCATAGCAGTAGAAAATATCTTGAGGAAAGTAGAAAAATCTGCTACCGAAGTACAGGAGTAGAAATTTATAAATCATCGCGAGAGTAGTAGATCTACTCCGATAGGACATGTCTTCTTTGTCGCTTCTGATTCTTCGAAACGATGATCAATGCTTAAATTTGTGTTACATACCGCTTTTATCCACTTGGTTGTTCCTTATGTATTTTGATACGCTAAATCCGAAAATATTTAATTAAATTTGAATTCAGGTTTTGAATTTTTTTAAAATCGGAGCACATTTTGATTACTAAACATTCTTTTGCAACGATTTTTTATTATTTTTTTAAATGAAAATGTGAGACTGAATATTTTTCAATGGCGACATTTGAATGCACTATGGAAAAAATACAATTTCATTCTAATTGGACAATTCTGAAGTATTGCACCCAAACATATGCTATTCCCAGTTTTAGTTTTGTCCAGCTCTCTCATTCGAAACACTCTGCATCTTGTTAAGCATCAAAATTCCTTAAAAAGCAATAAGCCTGCTTCGTGGAGTTTGTAAATTTAAAAGAACTCTTTTTAACATTACACCCCATATGCAAAATACTCTTGTTTCGGCTCAAATTCTAAAAAACTAAGTGAAACAAAAATTTAATCCCCATTCTTTTTTCCCCCTTTCCATACAAATTATTTCGCTTTACTGAAACCCGATTAACTGAAAAGCCCGGTTAACTGAAACAAAATTGCATTCCCAAATCAATAGTTTATACCAATTTAACTCCGCATAAATGAAAAACGGCCTGAAAATATAGTTTTAATTGAAATTTTTTTTTCAATACAAAATGAAGTTTATGAAAGTAAATTTAAAGTGTATGTTAAGGAAAATACGTTGGTGTCTCATCTATCCACAAATTATACGAACACAAATGTGTGAAGAAATGAAATCTTGGCTTTGCCTTTGGCACTATCCCATTTATGAGGAAACAATTTGGAGAAAAACTGATTTTTGTTATGCTGAATTCGCTAAAGTGAAATATTTTTCAATTATCCGAAATCGCTTAAGTGAAAAACCCGCATAACTGAAACAAAATGTCTTACAAATTCTAGTTTCAGTTAAGAGGGTTCGACTGTAGTGTATTTGTGCCTTGCAATACACTGAGAAAATAAGTTAGGGCCCAATTACGGTTCGAAACTTAACGCAGTTCGTTTGCCATATTGCCACCATGATTACATTTCGAAAACCGATGATGTGGTCAGAGATGCCAGATATTTTTCATACCTGGTCGCCATTTCTACGTTTTGAAGTCGCCAAAAGTCGCTAAATTTAGTTTTGGGTTTTTTAACAAAAAAAACTTTATTTAGGGTACATTCATTTCATGGATACGCTGAATCCAGTACCAATAAAATTATTCGTTATTTGATAAATAATAAGATATTGATTTAACAAAAAAAAAAAAATTCATTAATATTACAATTGTTTTAAAAACGGTCAAAAAACCGTTTACTTACTTAAAACAAAACATGAAAAAAAATGGAGTCTCGGAAAAAGTCGATACATACATCTGTGGACATTTGAGACAAGAACACTTCTCTCGAGATAGGACAATTTTCCTGGTTTTGTATATAAATATGGAATTTTAATACTCTTCTTCATATTTTTACGACTTTTATTTTTACGCGCAACTCGTATAGTAAGTTCCACTCTATTAAATCGAACACTGTGTTACACAGTGTCAATAGTTGTATTCTTGAAGTACGGTGTTGCACGGTACTTCAAGACAAAACTGAATGTCGAATTGAAAGAATGACTGCTTGGTTTCAATTATCTGATTTAACTCGCCGTTCTTTATTTAATTGGTTGCTTATATATAACAATATTGCTGATAACAACATTAATATTTGCAATGACAATTGCTATGCAAAAACATTATGCAGCTTGGATTGGCACGCGTGACCCAAATACAGCTTATATGCTGAGTCAGGCGACTGGTCGTTGACTTCTGCTGGGAATACAAACTGCATTTTTTGTTGCATAGCAATTGTGAGTCAAGCTTAATTCTTACAACATTTGACAATTTGTTTCCAAGTTAGGGCGAGGACTCAAAATTCTGGCCCCTTTTGAAGTCTTCAACTTTGAAACTAAAGTCCTCGCTACATGGTGTTCTGGAGTTCTTGTGAAGTATTCCTTGTGCAGGTTTTAACAGTTGAGGACGTCTTGGTGTTGGTTGAAATGAATGTCTTCTTCTGATACATTTGAGTCCTAAATAAACAAAGACTGATAGTATAAGGCCCATTCTTGTATAATATTTTCAATATAATATGTTTTGGTCAGTTGGCCCTACTCTATTGGTTGGATGTTTAAAGCGGTCCTCCGCTGCCATTTATGCTTGGCGAAGACGCCGCAATTAGTGAAATGAAAGATGTTTTCGATGCCATTTAAGTGAGTGGGAACAGCAGTGTTGTTGCAAATGAAGGTGATGAGTTACTGCTTGTATAATGAAAACAACCACTGATTTGGCGTTTGTAACTGTATCCATGAATTGTGTGGTGGCATACTGTTTACCATGCATGTTGTCCGAGCTGGGTGCTGGAGGAATAGCTCAATTTCACAGGTGGTTGACTGCGGATTTTTGATCTTAATTGGATGTTGTTGCTCATCGTTAACTTGATCGCTATGACTGAATTCGAGTGAGGTCATTAAGTAAAATTGATCTCGGTATAAGTTCGTAAGTAACACTTCGAACTGACTGGTAATGGCAATAACGGAAGTTTTAACTATTGATGGTAGTGGAACCAGCTTATATATGTCGGTATAAGTTCGTAAGTAACACTTCGAACTGACTGGTAATGGCAATAACGAAAGTTTTAACTATTGATGGCTTATATATGTCAAAGTCCGTTGACTGCAATAGCGGTAGCGTTATTCCGAATATAATGAAATTGTTCACCACTCGATAATGGATTTTCATTAATCTGTAAATGAGTGTTATTTCAATGAGTCCGTTGTTTGTAGGAAGTACCGTGTTCGGAGGAAGATGTTCCTTTATATACGCTAATTCACTCTGAAGCTGGGAGGGAGCGATGACGAGAGTGTTGGCACGGTTATGATGAGTATCCGTGATTATATCTTGAATAGCTCCTTGAGTAAATTTACATTCTTGTATTAGTGACGCTGCTAGAATTGACAGTGTATACAAATTTTGGATTGATTTTTGTTGCCTTGATTCCATGCTCAAGTTTCGTAGTTTCTCATACACAATGTCTAACTCCTTGTTGATTTCCTTTGTTTGATTTCCTCTTTCTGCTTCAGTTTTTCGTAAAATGTTTGTCGTTGTTTCGAGCACCGATGTCTGGTTTTTGATCAGTCCGTATGATCTTCATTGTTTTTTATCTTCTGGATTATCTTGGTCTGCTGAGTTTCGTACTCACTGTCCAGAGTTCCAAACAATGTTGCCTACGATGTCCAAGGGTGCTCGCTTGCTGCGTCTTGGAAGTGACCTTGTTGAGTCCTGTATTACTAGACTATTACGTAACTCGCTCGATTGGTGAAAATACTGCTCGATGATTTCCAATAAATGGCCTTTGTAGTTAATACCCGTTGATAATTTCCTGAGGTGCCTTAAGATGCTGTCAATTGTATCCAATGTAGCCCAGTAACCTCTAAGATCGTGATAGATGAGAATATTCCAATGGTTCGATGAGATGCTTGACGAGTGTACCTGCCTTGATGTTTGGAAATGACTTAGTCCATTTCGCTCGTGCTTGCAGTTGTACAGATATTCGTCATGCCACCGTTTCCAGAACTTATTTTTTAGATGACTCACCAGTGCCCATCTTGATAGTAATGACATCTTAGTATCAGTGTTATGTGTGTTGACAGATGCTGTCATTGGCTCTCCAATCAAAAAATGACCTGGTGTTAGAGCTCTTAAATCATTAGGATCTGACGACATTGGTGTAAGTGGCCTGGAGTTCAGGACAGCCTCGGCTTCGGCAGTGAGAGTGCATAATTCTTCATAAGTTGGTGAGGCTGATGCTAGAGTTCGACGCAGAAGAGTCTTGGTTGATTTCACTGCTGCTTCCCACAGACCACCGAAATGTGGTGCTCTTGGCGGAATAAAATGAAATTGAATCCGATTGTTAGAGCAAAGGCTTGATATTTTCTCCTTTGATTTGTAAGTCGTCATGATCTTCTCTATTTCCTGCAGTTGATTGCGAGTGCCGACGAAGTTAGTAGCATTGTCTGAATAAATATTTTCACACATGCCCCGTAGCGCTATGAATCGTTTTAGAGCTCCTAAAAATCCTTCAGTTGTGAGGTCCGAAACCACCTCCAGATGAATTGCCTTGGTAGCGAAGCAACAAAATACGGAAATATAAGTCTTTTGTGGCCGTTTTCCCCTTATTTTGAAGTGAGTGTATAATGGACCGCAGAAATCTACGCCACAATTGCTGAAAGGACGTGCTCTTCGGACTCTGTCTGTGGGTAGGTTGCCCATCTATTGTTGGCAGAAGCGTGGACGAATTTTGGCACAGAAAATGGAAATTGCATGTAGCGCCTGAGGTCCTCCATGTAAATGTCTATTATGTATGTCGATCATAATCAGCTTTGCCACAAAACTGTTTGCTGGCAGTAATAATGGGTGTTTTGAATTGTACCCGATATCGGCTGCTTGTAATCTCCCACCGACTCTGAGAAGTCCTTGGTCATCGATGAATTGAGCTAAAGTGGCTAATTTGCTTGAGTTGAAAATTTGTCCTGACCCTCGAAGCTGTTTTATGTCATCGCTGAAGCTTACTCGTTGCACCTCCTTGATGATTTCGTTGGTAGCTTTTTCTAACTCTCTTGGTGATAACCATTCTTCGCTGCTATGGCTCTTGTTTTTAAGATGGTTGATGTATCGACGAACGTATGCCATTACCCGTTGCAACTTTTGAAATGAATTACCATGATTGATGCAGTATAATGGATGTCGGTTTTCAGAGTTCGTCACGGATAGTATGCATTTTAGTTGTTTTTCCTCAACTTCCAGTCGCACCGTGTGTTCTGGATTTTGTGGCCAGCCTGATCTTGAATGTTTAAGGAAGCTGGGCCCTTCAAACCACAGTTGTGATGCTATTAATTGTTCTGGATACAGTCCTCGTGAAACAAGATCTGCTGGATTTTGTGTTGTACTAACATATCGCCATGAACCCGTTGTAGTTAGTTCTTGTATATTTGCAATTCTATTCGCGACGAACGTTTTTAGTAGCGCCGAATCTCCTTGAATCCATGAAATGACGATTTGAGAGTCAGTCCAATAGAATATTTCGTCGAGCTCAACGGTTAGGATGTCCTTAATGCGATCGACAGTCTGAGCCGCCAGTGCAGCAGCGCAGAGTTCCAATCTCGGAATCGTTGTTGGCTTAACAGGAGCTACACGAGATTTAGCACATAGCAGTCTCACAACGACAGCACCAGAGCGATCTGTTGAATTTAACTCCGCATAAATGAAAAACGCCCTGAAAATATAGTTTTAATTGAAATTTTTTTTTCAATACAAAATGAAGTTTATGAAAGTAAATTTAAAGTGTATGTTAAGGAAAATACGTTGGTGTCTCATCTATCCACAAATTATACGAACACAAATGTGTGAAGAAATGAAATCTTGGCTTTGCCTTTGGCACTATCCCATTTATGAGGAAACAATTTGGAGAAAAACTGATTTTTGTTATGCTGAATTCGCTAAAGTGAAATATTTTTCAATTATCCGAAATCGCTTAAGTGAAAAACCCGCATAACTGAAACAAAATGTCTTACAAATTCTAGTTTCAGTTAAGAGGGTTCGACTGTAGTGTATTTGTGCCTTGCAATACACTGAGAAAATAAGTTAGGGCCCAATTACGGTTCGAAACTTAACGCAGTTCGTTTGCCATATTGCCACCATGATTACATTTCGAAAACCGATGATGTGGTCAGAGATGCCAGATATTTTTCATACCTGGTCGCCATTTCTACGTTTTGAAGTCGCCAAAAGTCGCTAAATTTAGTTTTGGGTTTTTTAACAAAAAAAACTTTATTTAGGGTACATTCATTTCATGGATACGCTGAATCCAGTACCAATAAAATTATTCGTTATTTGATAAATAATAAGATATTGATTTAACAAAAAAAAAAAAATTCATTAATATTACAATTGTTTTAAAAACGGTCAAAAAACCGTTTACTTACTTAAAACAAAACATGAAAAAAAATGGAGTCTCGGAAAAAGTCGATACATACATCTGTGGACATTTGAGACAAGAACACTTCTCTCGAGATAGGACAATTTTCCTGGTTTTGTATATAAATATGGAATTTTAATACTCTTCTTTTGGTATAATCGTCATATTTTTACGACTTTTATTTTTACGCGCAACTCGTATAGTAAGTTCCACTCTATTAAATCGAACACTGTGTTACACAGTGTCAATAGTTGTATTCTTGAAGTACGGTGTTGCACGGTACTTCAAGACAAAACTGAATGTCGAATTGAAAGAATGACTGCTTGGTTTCAATTATCTGATTTAACTCGCCGTTCTTTATTTAATTGGTTGCTTATATATAACAATATTGCTGATAACAACATTAATATTTGCAATGACAATTGCTATGCAAAAACATTATGCAGCTTGGATTGGCACGCGTGACCCAAATACAGCTTATATGCTGAGTCAGGCGTCTGGTCGTTGACTTCTGCTGGGAATACAAACTGCATTTTTTGTTGCATAGCAATTGTGAGTCAAGCTTAACTCTTACAACATTTGACAATTTGTTTCCAAGTTAGGGCGAGGACTCAAAATTCTGGCCCCTTTTGAAGTCTTCAACTTTGAAACTAAAGTCCTCGCTACATGGTGTTCTGGAGTTCTTGTGAAGTATTCCTTGTGCAGGTTTTAACAGTTGAGGACGTCTTGGTGTTGGTTGAAATGAATGTCTTCTTCTGATACATTTGAGTCCTAAATAAACAAAGACTGATAGTATAAGGCCCATTCTTGTATAATATTTTCAATATAATATGTTTTGGTCAGTTGGCCCTACTCTATTGGTTGGATGTTTAAAGCGGTCCTCCGCTGCCATTTATGCTTGGCGAAGACGCCGCAATTAGTGAAATGAAAGATGTTTTCGATGCCATTTAAGTGAGTGGGAACAGCAGTGTTGTTGCAAATGAAGGTGATGAGTTACTGCTTGTATAATGAAAACAACCACTGATTTGGCGTTTGTAACTGTATCCATGAATTGTGTGGTGGCATACTGTTTACCATGCATGTTGTCCGAGCTGGGTGCTGGAGGAATAGCTCAATTTCACAGGTGGTTGACTGCGGATTTTTGATCTTAATTGGATGTTGTTGCTCATCGTTAACTTGATCGCTATGACTGAATTCGAGTGAGGTCATTAAGTAAAATTGATCTCGGTATAAGTTCGTAAGTAACACTTCGAACTGACTGGTAATGGCAATAACGGAAGTTTTAACTATTGATGGTAGTGGAACCAGCTTATATATGTCGGTATAAGTTCGTAAGTAACACTTCGAACTGACTGGTAATGGCAATAACGAAAGTTTTAACTATTGATGGCTTATATATGTCAAAGTCCGTTGACTGCAATAGCGGTAGCGTTATTCCGAATATAATGAAATTGTTCACCACTCGATAATGGATTTTCATTAATCTGTAAATGAGTGTTATTTCAATGAGTCCGTTGTTTGTAGGAAGTACCGTGTTCGGAGGAAGATGTTCCTTTATATACGCTAATTCACTCTGAAGCTGGGAGGGAGCGATGACGAGAGTGTTGGCACGGTTATGATGAGTATCCGTGATTATATCTTGAATAGCTCCTTGAGTAAATTTACATTCTTGTATTAGTGACGCTGCTAAAATTGACAGTGTATACAAATTTTGGATTGATTTTTGTTGCCTTGATTCCATGCTCAAGTTTCGTAGTTTCTCATACACAATGTCTAACTCCTTGTTGATTTCCTTTGTTTGATTTCCTCTTTCTGCTTCAGTTTTTCGTAAAATGTTTGTCGTTGTTTCGAGCACCGATGTCTGGTTTTTGATCAGTCCGTATGATCTTCATTGTTTTTTATCTTCTGGATTATCTTGGTCTGCTGAGTTTCGTACTCACTGTCCAGAGTTCCAAACAATGTTGCCTACGATGTCCAAGGGTGCTCGCTTGCTGCGTCTTGGAAGTGACCTTGTTGAGTCCTGTATTACTAGACTATTACGTAACTCGCTCGATTGGTGAAAATACTGCTCGATGATTTCCAATAAATGGCCTTTGTAGTTAATACCCGTTGATAATTTCCTGAGGTGCCTTAAGATGCTGTCAATTGTATCCAATGTAGCCCAGTAACCTCTAAAATCGTGATAGATGAGAATATTCCAATGGTTCGATGAGATGCTTGACGAGTGTACCTGCCTTGATGTTTGGAAATGACTTAGTCCATTTCGCTCGTGCTTGCAGTTGTACAGATATTCGTCATGCCACCGTTTCCAGAACTTATTTTTTAGATGACTCACCAGTGCCCATCTTGATAGTAATGACATCTTAGTATCAGTGTTATGTGTGTTGACAGATGCTGTCATTGGCTCTCCAATCAAAAAATGACCTGGTGTTAGAGCTCTTAAATCATTAGGATCTGACGACATTGGTGTAAGTGGCCTGGAGTTCAGGACAGCCTCGGCTTCGGCAGTGAGAGTGCATAATTCTTCATAAGTTGGTGAGGCTGATGCTAGAGTTCGACGCAGAAGAGTCTTGGTTGATTTCACTGCTGCTTCCCACAGACCACCGAAATGTGGTGCTCTTGGCGGAATAAAATGAAATTGAATCCGATTGTTAGAGCAAAGGCTTGATATTTTCTCCTTTGATTTGTAAGTCGTCATGATCTTCTCTATTTCCTGCAGTTGATTGCGAGTGCCGACGAAGTTAGTAGCATTGTCTGAATAAATATTTTCACACATGCCCCGTAGCGCTATGAATCGTTTTAGAGCTCCTAAAAATCCTTCAGTTGTGAGGTCCGAAACCACCTCCAGATGAATTGCCTTGGTAGCGAAGCAACAAAATACGGAAATATAAGTCTTTTGTGGCCGTTTTCCCCTTATTTTGAAGTGAGTGTATAATGGACCGCAGAAATCTACGCCACAATTGCTGAAAGGACGTGCTCTTCGGACTCTGTCTGTGGGTAGGTTGCCCATCTATTGTTGGCAGAAGCGTGGACGAATTTTGGCACAGAAAATGGAAACTGCATGTAGCGCCTGAGGTCCTCCATGTAAATGTCTATTATGTATGTCGATCATAATCAGCTTTGCCACAAAACTGTTTGCTGGCAGTAATAATGGGTGTTTTGAATTGTACCCGATATCGGCTGCTTGTAATCTCCCACCGACTCTGAGAAGTCCTTGGTCATCGATGAATTGAGCTAAAGTGGCTAATTTGCTTGAGTTGAAAATTTGTCCTGACCCTCGAAGCTGTTTTATGTCATCGCTGAAGCTTACTCGTTGCACCTCCTTGATGATTTCGTTGGTAGCTTTTTCTAACTCTCTTGGTGATAACCATTCTTCGCTGCTATGGCTCTTGTTTTTAAGATGGTTGATGTATCGACGAACGTATGCCATTACCCGTTGCAACTTTTGAAATGAATTACCATGATTGATGCAGTATAATGGATGTCGGTTTTCAGAGTTCGTCACGGATAGTATGCATTTTAGTTGTTTTTCCTCAACTTCCAGTCGCACCGTGTGTTCTGGATTTTGTGGCCAGCCTGATCTTGAATGTTTAAGGAAGCTGGGCCCTTCAAACCACAGTTGTGATGCTATTAATTGTTCTGGATACAGTCCTCGTGAAACAAGATCTGCTGGATTTTGTGTTGTACTAACATATCGCCATGAACCCGTTGTAGTTAGTTCTTGTATATTTGCAATTCTATTCGCGACGAACGTTTTTAGTAGCGCCGAATCTCCTTGAATCCATGAAATGACGATTTGAGAGTCAGTCCAATAGAATATTTCGTCGAGCTCAACGGTTAGGATGTCCTTAATGCGATCGACAGTCTGAGCCGCCAGTGCAGCAGCGCAGAGTTCCAATCTCGGAATCGTTGTTGGCTTAACAGGAGCTACACGAGATTTAGCACATAGCAGTCTCACAACGACAGCACCAGAGCGATCTGTTGAACGTAGGTATAACGCGCATCCATACGCCCTTTCGCTGGCATCTGCGAATGCATGAAGTTGAATGTTAGTTGTATTGGAATTGCTGAACATGTATCTCGTAATTTTGATTTCGCTTAATTTGTCGAATTCCTTTCGAAACCTGATGACCGTAGTTCGACGGGCAACTCGTCATCCCGGTCAAATTTTTGTTTCCACAGTTGCGGCATGAATATTTTACTCATGACGACTACAGGATTTACTAGTCCTAATGGATCGAATATCTGAGAGGCTTCTGCAAGAATTGTTCGTTTTGTGACGTTCTTGAAGGTCCGCACTGTTGAGGTGACAGAAAAGATGTCAGTAACTGGATGCCAAACCAATCCAAGTGTTTTCACGTGCTCATCGTCTAGCTCGTAGAAGTTGAGTTGTATCTACGAATGTTGTTTTGGTATATCGGCCACCAGCCTCGGGTGATTGCCCCACCATTTGCGTAAATCGAATCCTGCTGACATAAGTAGTGATTTAAGCTGTTTCTGCTTATCAACTGCTTCTTCCAAATCATTGCTCCCTGACATTACATCATCAACGTAAAAGCTTTTTATTGCGGCGGCTCCCAATGGATACGGCTTCTCGCCATCTTCCGCAAGTTGTTGAAGACATCTTATAGCGAGATATGGTGCGGATTTGGTGCCGTATGTCACCGTCTTGAGTTGATAATATTTAACAGGGTCAGACGGCTGTTCCCTCCACATGATTAGTTGGAGATTTCGATCTACTGGTGCAACGATGATTTGTCTATACATCTTGGCGATGTCTGCTGTAAACACATAACGCCTCATCCGAAACCGAAGTATGATTGTGAATAAGTCGTCTTGTATCCTTGGGCCATTTAATAACAAATCATTTAGTGACAGGTTGTTTGACGTCTTTGCCGATGCATCAAACACCACTCTTAGTTTTGTTGTCGAACTTGTTGGTTTGAGGACGAAGTGGTGAGGCAGGAAACAGTGTGGAACGGTGAGATCCTCCTGTCTTACTTCTTGCATATGGCCCAGTTCTCGATATTCAGTCAAAAATTTATTGTATAGTTTCCTGTTATCCTCCTCCTTGAGAAGCTTTCGTTCGATGCTTAGTAATCGTTTAAAGGCAATCTTTTTAAATCTGCCGAGTAACTGTGGATCACTCAGCATCGGTAGGTTGACAACATACCGTACGTTATTGTTGCGGAAAGTTGTTGATATAAAAAATTCTTCGCATTTACCATCTGATGATGAAATTAAAGGTCTTGCTGACGGATACTCTTCTATCTCCCAAAAATGTTGAAGTTGTTTGTCAAGATCAGCATTCGTCAATCCGCAGAATCGCTGATCATTGTACGCCGAAGACACTTTTCCAAGTACAACCCATCCAAACACCGTGTTCTGAAGCATTGGAAGTTGTTCATGGAACTTATAGCGGCCGTTCCGAGTTAGTTCGCCATTATATGCTGCTCCCAATAATAGGTCACATCCCTGTGGGGCATTGAAGCTGGGGTCTGCCAAGACCATATTTGCTGGTATCTTCCAATCGTCGATGTTCACGTGTATTTGAGGATGGTGAGAAGCAATTTCCTTGATGGTGTTCACCTCAACTTGTGTTGAAAAATTGTTGAGTCGAGATGTAATTGTTATGATGTTAACGTTCGGATCTGTTTTGACTTCAGTATTTCCGACACCGTTAATAGATTTCGAGAAGTCTGTATATGGCAGTCTTAATCTCCTGCGAAGTCGATCCGTGATTAAATTCATCTGGGCGCCCGAATCGAGAAGAATTCTGCATGGAATCTGTTGTCCATCTTTGCCAAGTATACGGACGGTCGCTGTTGCTAAAAATACGTAACCAGATCCTTGGTCAACATGTTCTGCTCCCAGATTTGTTATTGATGTAGTAGCACCGGATTTTGGTGTTTTGTTTGCTGACTCGGATGTGGCGCTGCATGTTGACCCGCATGCTGAGCTAGATGCCGACTCGGGTGCCGTCTTGATGATTGATTCCTGATGCAACAATGTGTTGTGTTTTTTGTTACATCTTGAACAACTGCGGGAAGTGCAATCCTTGAATCCATGCCCTTTTCTTAAGCAATTGAGGCATAAATTCAACTCCTTGGCTCTTGAATATTTTTGGCTTGTGTTGAGTGCCAAAAAATTCTCGCAGTGATAAATTGCATGTTTTAGTTTGCAATGCGGGCACTCCATCATTCCTTCCTTTTGCCCTGTTAGAACGCATGGATCTGCCGCATGATACGAAAGTGTTTGCCCTTGCCCAACTTGTGGCCAAATATTTCAAGAGACTGGAACCGGCCTTCCAAAAACGATAAGAAGCATTTTATTGTTGGTAAATCATTCGGATGCTTAATTGACTGCTCATATAGCATATGCGTTGATCGATCCAACTTCTTTACCAAAATGTGTAGTAAAAGTGGGTCCCATGAAGTGGTTTCAAATTTTCCAAAGCTTGAAGACACTCGTTTGTGGTATCGTGTGATCCCTTGATTGATGCTGAAGTTGATGTGGTGGCTGATTGTGCCAACAATTTCTGTATTAGTGTAGACGTTAGCACTCGTAAGTTGTTGTACCGATCTTGTAAAGTTTTCCATGCTGTTTCGTAATTGTCATCAGTTAGTGTAAGATGACGAATTAGTAGCTCTGCTTCTCCGGAAAAGTTGGTTTTTAGATACCACATCTTTTGAATCCTTGGTATTGCCTGGGTATGGATCATTTGATTAAAGATATCAAAAAATTGCCGCCACTTCAGGTAATCTCCGTCAAAATTGGGAATGGTCACCCTAGGCAACTGTAAACATCTGGTAGCGCCATAGTTGTCTCCAGTCATCGGTCCCTGGTGTTCCGTACTGGTTGTTATGCTGACCTTTACTGCTAAGTCAACCAACAGCTCCTGGACCATGTCTTCGGTGCTATTGTACAGTCGTATCCGACGGCTGCGGGATCCACGTGCTGCTCCCAAATTACAAGATTGAGCTCCTCAATTTGTTGCCACATCCGATTCAACGTTTTTATTTTGATATCGTAAAATTGAATCGGATGCTCGCCGTCGGTAAACAGTCCACTGCTGATTCGGCGTACAGACTTTAATGCCTCCTTAGATTCCGTGTTGACCCTTGCTTCGATGGCCAATTTGGATGCTTCGAATTTCTCCTGGTACTCGCTGACCAAGTTCCTGATTTCGTTGTAATATTCCTTAACAAAATACTTGTGCTCCATCTGTAGCACCGGCACAGTTCTAATTTGATTGTCGGTAGTCTTGAACCGAGTCCATCCCTCATCCAGTCGACGAATTCGTTCTTCAAAATAACCTGCCGACTGCTTTCTGGATTCCGCATCTTTGTTAAAGTTGCGGATTATCTGAAATCTGCCATCACTTCAAAGCGCTGTGGTTCTCGATGATGATTTGTAACACTTTCGTACTGTATTCTCGCGGCGCGTATCGAATTGTTAGCGCTTGTCGAATTGTAGGTGCGTGTTGAATTGTCGGGGTCACCAAAATGTTTCGCTTACTATACGAGTTGCTCGTATAGTAAGTTCCACTCTATTAAATCGAACACTGTGTTACACAGTCTCAATTGTTGTATTCTTGAAGTACGGTGTTGCACGGTACTTCAAGACTAACTGAATGTCGAATTAAAAGAATGACTGCTTGGTTTCAATTATCTGATTTAACTCGCCGTTCTTTATTTAATTGGTTGCTTATATAGAACAATATTGCTGATAACAACATTAATATTTGCAATGACAATTGCTATGCAAAACATTATGCAGCTTGGATTGGCACGCGTGACCCAAATACAGCATATATGCTGAGTCAGGCGTCTGGTCGTTGACTTCTGCTGGGAATACAAACTGCATTTATTGTTGCATAGCAATTGAGAGTTAAGCATAATTCTTACAACATTTGACAATTTGTTTCCAAGTTAGGGCTGGGACTCAACATAAAAGATATATCGTAGACAAATCAATCTCTTTCCAGTTTCTTTTTCAAAATTGCATTTGAAAAACAGCTTCTATCGAACAGGTTAAAGTGGAAGAATTCGAGAATTCGATGGAAAAAGTCGTTACATCCAATGTATATTCTTTTACACTCAAAACCATTTGTAGTTGTATTTTTTTTATAAATACATTTTACGAAACACATTCGTTATTTTGTATCCCTTTTTTTTTTTAAAAAAACCCTTGCTCTTAGATGCCAAAAAATTATTAAGGAATTCGTGCACAATATCAAACCTGAACATTCTTTAAATTACTTCACACATTTTGTGTCTAGAATCTGTTTTCTCGCTCTCCTGAAATGTTGGCAAATTCGAAAAAGGGTGATTTGTCAAATGTCCACAGATATGCATAAATAGTTTACCGGGACGTAAGTTCACAAGGTCAGTTACACGTTTAAATAAAATTGAGAAAAGCTTAAATTCTCAACAAAAATTAAAACAAGTGAGTAAGTTTCTGTCGGTCTAGCCGACTTATATATACCCTACACCTACTTTTGGATCGGCCATCTTGAATTTTGAAAATGCGACATCAAATTCGAAATCAGCGACCACGAAAACCCCACTATACAAAATTTCATGTTGTTTTGATGAAATCATAAAATTTCCGTAGAAACACGATTTTCACTTATATGAGAGGTAGGCGTGGCAGTCGACCGATTTCGCCCATTTTCAATACCAACTCCTTCTAGGCCCTAAAAAGGGTAAATCCAAAACTTGGGACCCCTAGCTTTCTTCTAGCTCCTGCAGTCGTGTTTACAAGAAAAGAGGACGGAAAGACATGGAGGTAGGCGTGGCAGTAGACCGTTTTCGCCCATTTTCAATTCCAACTCCTTCTAGGGCCCAAAAAGGATAAATCCAAAATTTGGGATCCCTAGCTTTCTTCTAGCTCCTGCAATCGTGTTTACAAGAAAAGAGGACGGACAGACGGATAGGGCTAAATCAACTCAGGAGGTGACGCTGATCAAGAATATATATACTTTTCCATACCGGACACGTCTCCTTCTTGGTGTTACAAACATCATACCAAAGTGAATATACCCATACCTCATGAGGTGTAGGGTGTAAAAATGTTAGGGAAAAATGAAATCGCCGCAATATCGCCAAATAGAAATACAGATCGCCAAAAAGTCGCCATGTCGCCCAGGCCTAAAATTCGTCGCTCAATCGATTGCGAAATCGCCAAAAGGGCGACAAATTGCAAGATCTGATTACACTGGATGGCATTTACATGCCTATTCAAATTTATTATACCCTACACCTCATGAGGTATGGGTATATTCACTTTGGTCTAATGTTTGTAACACCAAGAAGGAGACGTGTCCGGTATGGAAAAGCATATAAATTCATATATTCACGATTGCAGGAGCTAGAAGAAAGCTAGTGATCCCAAATTTTGTATTTATCCTTCTTAGGCCCTAGAAGGAGTTGGTATTGAAAATGGGCGGAATCGGTCGATTGCCACGCCTACCTCCCTGTATGTCCGTCCTATTTTCTTGTAAACCCAATTGCAGGACCTAGAAGAAAGCTAGGGATCGCAAATTTTGGATTTATCCTTTTTAGGCCCTAGAAGGGGTTGGTATTGAAAATGGGCGGAATCGGTCGACTGCCACGCCTACCTCTCATATAAGTGAAAATCGTGTTTTTACCGAAAATTTAAGATTTCATCAAAACAGTATGAAATTTTGTATAGTGGGGTTTTCGGGTCGCTGATTTCGAATTTGATGTCGCATTTTCAAAATTCAAGATGGTGGATACAATATGGCCCAATTGGTGTAGGGTATACATAAGTCGGCTTGCCCGACTGAAACTTACTCACTTGTTTTTATTACAATTCCATATTAAAACAAGTGAGCAAGTTTCAGTCGGGCAAAGCCATATATAAGTCGGCCTTACACCCAGTGATGCCGGGTTGACGTAATTTTGACGTTTTTCGACCCAAATGACTTTTTCACTTTTTTCGCCTAAAAATTACGTTTTTCAAGACTTTTTGACGTTTTTTGGTTTAAAAATTACGTTTTTTCATGTTTCAAGATTGAAAAATATAATAAACTAGTTGAATACCCCGGCGTTGCTCGGATTTATACTTCAAGTAGTGAAAGTACCCTCCCGTGACCCAAAGAACACCAGAGCATAACATAAAAAATTGCAGAACTCTAGGTTCAATCATTCCATCAATCGGGACAAACACTTTTGTATTTGTAATTGCGTGTCGCCTGATTTGAAGTTCTAATTTGTACAAATTTGTTTTAAATCAAAATTTTTTTGTTTGTTTAGTTTAGTTTTTTTTTGTCAAATGCTTGACCATTGTCCAATTTTTCTCATTGAATTGCACTTTTGAAATAAAAAGCATAATACCATGTGTGCTGGAAAGTATCCCAGGTATATTTTGAAGTAATACTTAAATTGTCTTAAATGGTCGAATCTATTCATATAGAGTAGCAAAACCCTCAATGGATTTTTCAAAGTTAGTTTCCTTTCAAAAGATACAGTCGTTTAAATTTTTCTTGCTTTGCTGTATTTTTCAAATCAATATTTTTTGTTACCTTTTTCAGCAGTGTAATGTAAACAGATTATGTTAACAAATTATACTAAACAAATTGTAACGCGTTAGCAATTCGGTGACCAAAATTGAAAATACTTTAATTTTTTTAATCAAAAAGGTTCTGTTTAATTTTAATTTTTGTTCTATAAAAAAGCATATCTATTGTCAAAAAAGCTATGTTAGAGGTAACAATTGTCAACCCTTTTTGATGCAGTTGGGAGCTCAATACCCTTAGAATTTATAAAAGTTGCAAGTTGTGGCAGAAAAATTAATTTGAAAAGTACAGCAAATCATGAAAATTTTAAACCGCTATATCTTTGGAAAGGAAACTAACTTTGCAAAACCCATTGAGGGAATTGCTACTCTATATGAATGCTTTCAACCCACCTTGACCAATACCAGGTCAGATTCCATAACCTTGAAATTGTCGCACAGTGTTATTTATCTTTTTGGCCATTTCCATGATATTAACCTATCGCTAAATAAACAAAAAGGGGGCGACCGTAGGAAAATCAAATTGTGTGTTTTTTGCAGTATTATTGTGGTTTTGAAACAAATTTTCATTATTTTACGTTTGTATGGTTTTGGTAAAGTTTAGACCGTACACGCACCTATAAAACATTATGCGATCACCACCCAAGATTTTGTAGGAAGGTTTTAGACCAACAGAAAACGTATTTCGCGCTGAAGTAAAAAATAAAAATTTTTTCTGCTTCCAGATAAAAATACATATCTCATGAGACCCCCTCGCATCCTTATATGCAAAATTTGCACAGAAATCACAGCTACAACATATATTTTTTTCAAATTTAAAAAAAAAAATAAATTAATTTTTTCAAAAAAATTTTTTAAAAAATCACATTTTTTACATTAAAAAAAATTATTTAAAAAACTAGAGAGTGGACTATCTTCGGCTATACTGAAGCTGAAATATCCCCACACAGTAGGACGTAGTTCCTCGAACATAAAAAAATGTGGTCTCAAGACCTTGTTTTGACCCAATTATAGGTGCTTTTGGAGCCCGGACCATGTCCAAAATCCGTTTCTAAAAAATTCCAATCCACAAAAAAAAAATTAAATTCTCAAGACCCGATTTAGACCCTTATATATGTGGCGTCGGAGCCTCGGACCATGTCAAAAAACGTTTCTAAACATTTCCAATCGAATACAACAATAAAAAATACTTCAAAAATGTTGACCTTTTCTTTCTCAAACTTGATCTCAGTAATCACGAGAAAGTGTACCCAAAGTTTCAAGTCGATATCTCAAAAACTGCGACCGCTATCGTGCGGACGGACCGACGGACAGACAGACGGACATGGCTGATTCGACTCAAGTGGTGATGCTGATCAAGAATATATATACTTTTCCATACACGCCTCCTTATGGGCGTTACAAACGTTGTGACAAAGTTAGTATACCCTGCCAAAGTGTGTGTGGGGGTATAAAAACTTAATTTTTTGGGAGGCGGTAAAATAGTCTATTAGTGTGTTTTTTTTTCAGAATTTTTCTTTGAACCCGTTTCAAAATACTTAATTATTAGGAAAATGATACTTTTATCTTTTTTTTTACTGTACAATCCAAAATATGGCATGAAAAAAGCTCATATTTTGTATTTCTTCAATAGTCATGCTCCTCTATCGACCCACCTAATTGAAGCAAATTTTTAACGAGCGAGCGTACAAATGTGTTCGTTCGCGGATAGACGCTAGTGAATTTATCACGTCAATTTATCATCGCAAAATGAATTGATCGCGAGAAGATTGAATTTTTAATCGATCGTTGGCGAGTTTTTCCGCACCCTGATTTAATCGACCTTGTTGCGGAAGGGTCAAACGATGACCCTTTTTACAAGTTTGCATTAATCTTCTACTAGCGTAAACCACATTTCGATTAAAAAATTCCTCACTCATGAGCAGCGAGGAAAAAAACTTAAATCAAATTCCTCACTCATAAGCAGTGAGGAACATTTTTTTTTTTAAATTCCTCACTTATGAG
Source organism: Heteromyza rotundicornis (assembly GCA_951394025.1). Taxonomy (NCBI): domain Eukaryota; kingdom Metazoa; phylum Arthropoda; class Insecta; order Diptera; family Heleomyzidae; genus Heteromyza; species Heteromyza rotundicornis. Next base: position 46,703,385 of record OX596011.1, on the reverse strand, counting down.
GAATGAGTGAGCGTGAGTGAGGAAATCCGAAATCTGCAAATTAGTTATCTCTTATTTATTTTCTAATATATTTTCCTCGGAAAATCTTACCGCCTTTTATTGGCTGCTGCTTCGTATGGTCTTCGATCGAGAGTAACTATGATTTCAAAAAGCCGAGATCGCCATACTTGAAAGCAGATTCCGCCACAGAACACAGCGCCCCCTACATTTAACAAATTTATATAAGGTGGCGGTCATATTTACGAGGTTGGCGTGAACATTGCCGCCGGCCTTGCAACATCACTGCAACTAAATCTGCTAGTAAATTACAAAATTTCATATTTATAAAAAATGCAGGGCGAACATTTATAAGAATGGTGATCAGCGCAATATTAATTAAATTCAAATACAATAAAAATTACATTTGGTAATTTCCTCAAATATAGACCTTGTCCTCTGCCCAAAAATTCGGCATTGGGCGAAAGTGCCGTTGCTGTTCAAAGGCGCGCTGGGATTGTGTAAAAATATTTATTTATTTATTTATTTAAGCCAATGATATAGATATCTACAGGCTAGATTTAACAGTATAAAATATTGAATTCAATAAGAGACCTAATAAGCGGTTGATTTACAGCATAATTTGTTTTATAGAGTTTAACAGCAAAGTTCTGATTGGAACAAAAAAATTGATCTGGCTCAACAACATTGAGCAATCGATGTTACCACAAATGATATCATAGACAAACATAAATGGATTAATAATTCGCCTACTCACTAACGATTTCAAATCGATGAGTAAACAGCACGATTTATATGAAGGAATCGGTTTCTGGAAATTAAGGGAAAAAAGCGCAAATTTTAAGATTTTCTTTTGTACCCTTTCAAGGCGATTTGTATGAATAGCATAAAACGGGTTCCAGATAATTGCAGCGTATTCCAGCCTTGATCGAACAAATGCTGTGAAAAGAAGCTTACACTTATAAGGGTCTCGAAATTCGGAACTATTACGACGTACAAATGCTAACATTGCATATGCTTTTGGTAGAATGTAATTTAAATGATTTACGAAAGTTAACTTGGATTCACACTAAACTCCTAGGTCCAACATTTCAGTTAGAACCTTTAAACGAGAACTCGAAATAAAAAAGACGATGCAATATTGCTGTTGAGCTTAGAGAAAGTGACGTGAAAACACCCTTTAACATTTAAAGCTAGACAGTTTGTAAGGCACCATGTATTTAGTCTATTTAAATAATTCTGTATATCATACACATCGGATTCACAATGAACTTTTAAAAAGATCTTGAGATCATCCGCATATAAAAGATAATTACAGTTCCAATGACATGATCCAATATCATTAATAAAAAGGAGAAAAAATAGCGGACCAATGATACTTCCTTGGGGAACACCCGAAGTAGCAACAAATGATTTAGATTTAATACCATCCACAACAACATGGCATAGTCTATCATGCAGGTATGATTCTATCAATTTCAAAAAGGTTGAATGAATTTCAAAAGCTGAAAAAGAATACGCTGAGAAAACCATTAAATTAGTAACAGTCGACTGTCCAACAACAAAACCATGCTGTTGGGAAGAAATAATTATTTTAAGTGGAAATACCAGGCTTTCCTTCACAATAATTTCAAACAATTTTTAAATAGATGAGAGTTTAGAAATGGGGCTATAATTAGAAAAATTATTTTTACTACCACTTTTGAAAACAGGGTTAATTTGCTCAATTTTCCATCTATCAATGAAGACACTAGTAGACAAAGACATATTCAAAACATGGCACAATGGGCAACAAATTGTAGAAGCACAGTTTTTCAAAAACAACGGAGACATTTTTAAATGTTGAATACCTCTCATTACATCACTTTCACAAATGCTCAAGGAGCCAAAATCAATCGAAGAACTAATTTCAGCAATTTCGATTTAAAATTAAGGGCTCTTGGCTACTTTCCTCCTAATATCATTGCAGATTTTGAAGTCGCCATAAAAACCTTAATTTTAAATCGAAATTGCGGAAATTAATTTAAAGGAAATTTATTTTCTGCTTTTTAGTCGGTTAAAGGGTTATATTTTAAAAAACTTTTTTATTAGAAAATATATAGCTCCAATCAGTACTCTTAATAATAGAATTTATATTATCAAAATTAAATAGATTAAAAATAAAGTTTAGTTTGTTTGAAATTTTAGGCAAATTTGAAAACTGATACAACTCAACTTGGAGGACGAGTGGAATATGATGTCTGACGGAGAAATCGGAAACATACACTCTTCCAATTTATAATTGACTGTATCGCTAATGAAAATTAAATCTAAAATGCGATCCAATTTATTAGCAAAGTGGTTGAAGTTGCATACTTTCTCAATGTTCGGAAATGTACCACTTTTTGGAAACTCTTCAACTGGTTTTTCTTTTTGTACAATTTCAGAAAAACTGTTTACCACATATTGTTTGTCTATAAAAAAAAAACTAGTAAGAGAATTATCTTCGGTCTGACCGAAGCTATACTATACTGCACATGCGAGTACGATACATTCTGAGACCATATGTTAGTAACTTTATCGAAAATCGGTATTTTATTGATAGTTTTTCGATATTTTATTCATAATTTAATAAAATATCGATTTTTTACCGATAATTTTTCGATAATTTATCGATTTTTTATCGATAATTTATCGATTTATTATCGATAATTTTTCAATAATTTTTCGATAATTTTTCGACTTTTCATCGATAATTTTTTGATTTTTTATCGATAATTTTTCAAGTGCCTGTGCAACAACATATTCTCGGGATTAAACATTGGCGCCCCCGGGTGGACATAACCACCAAACCACATACAAGGAAGTAATTGAACGTATCCATCAAACCACATTGAAGGAAGTTCTCGGCACATCGCAACAAACCACATAGAAGGAAGTCATTGAACGTATCCATCAAACCACATTAAAGGAAGTTCTTGTCACATCGCAACAAACCACATAGAAGTAAGTCCTTGAACGTATCTATCAAACCCTATTGAAGGAAGTTCTCGGCACATCGCACCAAGCCACATACAAGGAAGTCCTTGAACGTATCCATCAAACCACATTGAAGGAAGTTCTCGGCACATCGCAACAAACCACATAGAAGGAAGTCATTGAACGTATCCATCAAACCACATTGAAGGAAGTTCTCGGCACATCGCAACAAACCACATAGAAGGAAGTCCTTGAACGTATCTATCAAACCCTATTGAAGGAAGTTCTCGGCACATTGCAACAAACCACATAGAAGTAAGTCCTTGCACAGAGCCACTAAATCATGACGACAATCGATGAACTGGTGCTTCAGAAGATGACAACGCTATCAATCTGCAGAAGGCGATCGCGAATTACAAGAAGGCATCGAAGGATCGGAAGACACTCGAATACGTCGAGAAGAAGGCCGAAAAAATCGATGAGCTGTGGCGAGAATTCCAGCATATTGACAATGTCATACGAAGGGACCCTGCAGCTAAAGACGATCACCCGTACTTCAAGAAAGTCCTTTACACATCAATGGAGGAAAAATACAGCGAAGTCCGGGAAGAGATCAAGGGCACAATCAAAGTCCTGAATCGACAAAAGGCCGAAAGGCAAGGCGCCGAACAACAAAAAACCACACAGCCACACCCAAAGCCAGTGGTTCAAGAGCAAAAATCTACCTTGCCAATTGTCCTAAAACAAAAAAGGATAATTGTCATTGTGGAACGGATGATGATAGACGTACTGAACGACAGCACAGAACACCCGATGCAATACTATAAGGCTAAGGTAAAAATCATTGAACAACATTGGAGTACTGTGCAAGGATGGCATGACCAAATAATGGATTCCATCGACGACCTGGATTCAGACGACTACAACTTTGAAGCATACCTGGAAACCGAAGCACGGATCAGCGATGGAGTAATGAGAATACAAGGGAAGGGATCAAAGATGGTACCAGAAACGCAAGGTGAAGCAGTAGCCCACTATTCGGTTGCAAATCATCATTTGCCTTAAGGGACTACCTTAAGTGGCGTCAGTTCTACGATGTGTTCAACGAGATGATCCACAAGTCCACACTTCCGGTAGTGACGAAGATGTTGCACCTAAAAAGAAACCTGGTCGGAGAAGCGGAAAAACTGATTGGACACTTAACAACAACGACAGAAAACTATACCACAGCCTGGACCATTCTACAGGATCGCTACAACAATTAGCGAGTAGTTACTGCAGCTCTGATGGACAAGTTACTAGGACAAGCAAAGCACCCAGCAGACAATCCATCAGTGGCAGCTTTGAAAGGTCTTCATGACACCACGAATGAAACTCTAAGGGCATTGGAAAACTTGGGCGTGGAAACAACATCATGGGATATAATAATACTACATATCTTGGTCAAAAAACTTGACAGGTGTACTCATATACTTTATGAACAATCCTTGGCCAATCCTAGAGAACTGCAGTCTCTTCAACATTTTTTGAAGTTTCTGGAAACTAGAGCCCGACCGATAAGCATTTTCAGGCCGAAGCCGATGCCGAAGATCATTTGGCAGCCTATTACTTCGGCCGACGCCGAAGGCCTATAGCCGATACTTAAGTAAAAACCCTTTAAAAACTGTTTTTTTTTGTGTTTTTTCATTCAAATTAGAGTATATAAATACACATTTAGTTTTTTTAGGAACTAAAAATTTATTTAAATAAATAATAAAAGTAAAAAAGAATTCACAAACAAATTTGGGCCTCCTAGGTCAAAACTAACAGTAAGAAAAATTGGATTTTTTAAAATCATTTTTAAAAATTTGGAGTATTTAGTAGAAATGGTAGAGAATTCTTCAAAGAATAAATCCATCTAAGTAGCTATTTTTTAAGAACTACCCAAATCCGCCAGGTGATGGGCAAAGGATTTTCTAGTTGATGGTAAAAACCACCTGTGAAGCTTTGAACTTTAAATGTAAATTGTTGGCGCAGCAATTTGGGCTACATTTCCAAAAGGTAGAATCCTTCAGTGAGCCTCCTACCCCTATATTTGAAATTTCATACAGTTTACCAGAACTCCTTTTAACATAGACATCAGAGCAAGTAGTAAGCTTCTAAATATATATTTAAAATTCAGTAATCCACCCAGAAAATGTCCAAGGATGTACTTTGTGGCAGCTGTAACCCCGTGTCACGCAATTTGAGGCGAGATTCACTCAATATTCGATGATTACTAAGTTAAATTTTATTCATATTTTTTGTTTTGTGGGCCTCTTATGTCCCATTGTGAATTCCATCAATTACATAATTTTACATTCAAGTTTCAAGAAAATCAGTAAGACCCTTTAGATGTGATGTGGGCTAGAAAATCGTATCGTAAAAAATTAGTTTTATTTTTCGGTGTCGCAAAAATAAGAAAAAAAAATTGAAAAGCTTCGGCCAAAACTTCGGCCATTTTTAAAAAAAAAAACCGAAGCCGAATGTGCATTTTCGGCCGATAACGGCCAAAGCCGATGCCAACGCCGATTAATCGGTCTGGCTCTACTGGAAACAACATTCCAATCGCTGGAAGCGGTAGGGCAAAAGAACAAACCTTCCTCTACCTAAGCACTGACGTCAATGGCAACCTCAGAATACAAGAAGAAGTGCAAATGTTGCAACGAAGATGTACACCAGCTGTTTGCATGCCAGAAGTTTCAGAAGCTGTCAGTTAATCAGCGGATACAATTCCTTCAATCAAACAGATTATGCATAAACTGCATGAGACCAAGCCACTTCGCAAGGGATTGTTCTTCAGGAAAATGTTCCAAGTGTGGACGCAAACATAACACTCTCGTACATTTAGAGAACTCGAAAAATCGTGCACCGGCTCAGGAAAACACTGGAAAAGGGTCTGAAGATGATACAGCTAAGCAATCCACAACCTTGGCAGCCTCAAAAGATTCTCATCAAAATGGATACGTCCTTCTCAGCACCGCAGTTGTAACGCTTACCGCTAACAATGGTCAAGCGGTAGATTGTAGAGCGATTTTGGACTCAGGGTCTCAGGTCAATTTAATGATTGAAAGAATGGCCAAAAGGCTCGGACTGTCATTGAAACCCACTGTAATGCGAATTGAAGGCATAGGTACTGGAAAAAGTGAAGCCCGCAGTCGCGTAAATGTGGAGCTCCAATCAAGAATCAACAAATACTCAACGCGACTGGAAGCGTACATTCTTCCTCATATTGTATCACAACAACCATTGGTGGAGTTGGACACATCATCTTGGGCAATACTAAAAAATGTCACCTTTGCAGACCCATACTTAAATTGTCCTGGAAAGATCGATATACTCATCGGTGCAGAGTTTTACTAAATTCTGTTGTCCACTGGAAAAATCCACCTGGATGAAGGACTCCCAACTCTACAAAACACAGTATTTGGGTAGATTTTGGCCGCAAAGATACGCGACGAAAATTAAAATTGGGCTAGATGCGGAATATGCATTGAAGACGACAGCCTAAACCAAAAAATTTAAAGGTTTTGGCAGTTATAAGATATACAGCAGGATCACAACGTGCTAACAACTGCCGAAAAACTTTGTGAATCTCATTTTGCGATGAACACTACTCGGAGTAATGAAGGACTATTCATAGTTAAGATTCCATTTGCAGAACTCACGGCATCACTGGGGGAATCAAGACGAATCATTAGGCCACATGACCAAGGTTGATATCAGCAAAATATCAACGCCATACTATGTGATCCCACGCCATTGCGTCACCAGACCTGAAAGCAGAACCACAAAACTGAGAGTAGTATTTGATGCATCATCAAAAACGTCGACAGATTTAGCACTCAATGACCTCATGTATACAGGTCCTACCATTCTAAGCGAATTTTTTTCAATACTTCTTCGGTTCCGCTGCAGACTATTTGTTTTTACTTTTGACATACAAAAAATGTACCGCCAAATCCTGATTAGCAAAGAAGACCGAAAGTACCAGCTCATCGTATGGCGTAAGGACGAAAAGGAAGACTTGCTGTATTATCAATTAAACACAGTGACATATGGGACGCGATCAGCACCATACTTGGCTATAAAGTGCTTACAACAGTGAAGCAAAGAGTACAGTGCCAAATATAATCTTGGCGCTGAAGCAGTGATGAATGATTTCTATGAAGACGATTGTTTAACTGGCTCGGACAGTTTGGCCACTGCAATGGAAATTCAGAATCAACTAACAAAAATTTTAATGACTGGAGGTTTTCGATTGCGGAAATGGTGTGCCAATCACCCAAGGTTACTACAATCAATTCCAGCAGAAGACCAGGAAGTCGACCTCTACTTTTGCAGTGATGTCAACAATGCCATGAAAACATTGGGAATGACATGGTTGCCTAAAACAGACCAGTTATGCATCAAGGTGAATCTGAAGTCAGTCACTCACAGTACAAAGCGAACAATTGTGTCCGACGTAGCCAGAATTTTCGATCCATTAGGAATTCTCGCTCCAGTGGTGGTCACAGCAAAAATTCTGATTCAGCAACTGTGGCAAACCAAGTTATCATGGGAAGGATAACCTAAAGAAACTTAATAACGCACACGTACCCAGACACATCTTTCACCAAGGCGTAAAAGATACACTACAACTTCAAGCATTCGCAGACGCTTCACAGTAGGCATACGGTGCTGCAATTTATGTCAGATCTATTACCAAGAACGGAGTTGTAGTGGTGTGACTTTTAGGTGCAAAATATCGCGTGGCGCCTCTAAAAGCACAAAAAATACCTCGGCTAGAACTTTGTGCAGCGCTTTTTAGCGCACAGTTAATGGCTCGTGTGAAGGAAGATTTACATATCCAAGAAGCCACCGCATACTTCTGGACGGATTCGAAAGTCGTTCTAGCCTGGATCAACTCAAGCTCGACATCATTCCAGACATTCATAGCCAACAGGACTGCAAGAATTCAAGAACTGTCCTTGGCCAGCCAATGGCGACACGTACAATCAAAGGACAATCCCGCAGACATCCTATCGAGAGGTTTGTTGCCTTCAGAAATAATGACAAGCAACTTATGGCTCTACGGGCCCAGGTTCCTCCATGGAAAAATGAATATATGGCCAAGGATCTACGACCCGGAAGAAGCTAGTGGAAACACCATAGAGAGAAAGCTAAAAGTAGTCCATGAAAATATAGCCATCAAGAACGATTTAGAAGATTTTATTTACCAAATCAACCACGGAAACTCATTCAGAACATTACTACATATCGTGGCATACATGCTTAGGTTCATAGAGCATGCCAAAAAGGGAGCAGGTGATCGAAGACAACATATTTCAATCACAACTGATAAACTAAAAGAAGCCCTTAATGTCATAATTAGGGCCATGCAGCTGTCAAACTTTAAAGACGAAATACAGTCCCTCAGCAAACACAAATGCGTAAGCAAAACAAGCCAAATCAGTGGGTTCAACCCTTTTCTCGATGATAACGGAATCATTCGTGTTGGCCTAAGGCTGGAGGCGGCAAACGTGACATACGATGCCAAACATCCAATGGTTATTCCATACAACGACCCATTGTCCAAACTGTTGTTGAAATGTTTTCATGAAGAGCACCTTCACTGTGGACCACAAACCCTTTTGGCTCACATTCGACAAAGATTTTGGCCCATCAAAGGGAAATCTATGTCTCGATCAGTCGTACAACACTGTGTTCGATGCTCCAAGGCGAAGCCAAAATAATGTCAACAAATAATGGGAGGATTGCCAGCGACAAGAATTCAGCCAGCTAGACCGTTCACCAATGCCGGAGTAGACTTCTGTGGTCCTTTCTGGATTCATTTCAAAGCTCGAGGAAAACGTCCACACAAAGCATATGTCACCAAGGCGGTTCATTTAGAAATCGTCAGTGATTCTCACGGTTCATCGGACGACGGGGACGATGTCAGAACTAAGGCATTCAATCCCGGGATCCCGAATCCCGAAATCCCGGGATCCTGGAAGTTTTCTCAATCCCGGAAACCCGGGATTTTGAGTCCGGAATCCCGGGATTCAAAAATGCATTTTTTATGCATTGTTTAAGATATTTTTTACGTTTTTCCACAAAAATATTCCTTGCATTTACTTTCAATCTAATTGGTAAATCAAAAACACCCACTTTTGTAGATTTAGTGCTACAAACACACAAAAATTTACAACATTTTTGTCAAAAACGGTTAACAAACAATTTTTATCGATCTGAATAAAATTTTTTTAATTTAAACCATTTTTTTTTTACAAAAAAGATATATGTTAAAATTATTTTGTTAACTGTATATTGAAAACTTTACGAATTGGATAAATGGTTTTGTGTGTGTTTTACTTTTGAATGGACATCAAATTCAATAGTTTTAAACAACAATTGGTGTATTTGTTCCCGCTATAATACTAAAACTACTAAAAGTAATGCGTGGTTTTCATTATGTTAAAATAATGGCAATTGTTGTCATATGTTGTGAGAACAGGTTGGCATTTCGTTGTCAATTTAACGAACTGAGGTAAAATATCGAAAAATGTATATGAGGTGACGTCACCGTTTGTCATATACGTTGGTATATGCCAACATGCTGGCAAATTTATTTGCATATGGCACGGGCCAGCAAATTCAGCACTTTGCTGAATCGTTGTCAGTTTGTGATGCCATTGTTTATGACATAATGAAAACCAGGCTTAAGTTTTTCGTTTTTAGCATGTAATGGAGCTGGCAAAAATAATTTGTTCGATCAAACTAATTTAAAAAGAATTACTTTTTGTTTGACTATATTAACTATTGAATTTAATTGGAAAATCCCGAAAATCCCGAACAAATCCCGGGATCCCGGGATTGTAATTTCAAATCCCGAAATCCCGGGATTTTCAAAAACACTTCGGGATTGAATGCCTTAGTCAGAACCTATATTGTGACAACGCGACAAATTTTGTTGGCGCCAGAAACCTGATCGACCTAAAGAACACGCTTCACACGGAGAAAGCACAATTGTGGTAGTGAGACTGTTGTTCTTGGTCGGGCAGAGTTTGCCTTTGACCAAACTATATTATTCAGCTATAATTGTGTTTCCACAGAGCATGAATTTGAAGTATGAATTAAACACTGGCTTTAGTAGTTCAATCTAAACCCTTCTTTATTTTGGCATTCCCGCCTTTTATATTATTTTTATAACTGTTATACTTAACTCTATTTTAATACTATCCCCTTTTTTAGATTGTGCTAACCACCGAGCTATCGATCGCATTGAGTCGGTACGATAGGTCGATGTTCTACTTTTAGATGCATTGAGTGCATTTGTAGCATGGTCAGCTAAAATGTCACTCATTGCATTTCTTTGTATGTCTAGCAAGCAAGGGTCGGCAATGTACATTTATATGGTTACACTACACCCTTACCCTTAAGAGAAAAATTAGGGGGTTTACAATAATTTTTCTTAAAACGTTAATATAAATGTGTTATAAAGTATATGTATATAATTTTTTTTTATAATTTTTGTCTAATTTAATATTTGATTTTTACAACAATTTTCTTAATTTTTATGTTATATAATTTTTATATGTATATATTTATTTACTTATTTTATGTTTTTTTTTACATATCTGATTTATATAGCTTTAATTGGTTGTTGTGTACTTTCTTATGTGCTCCATTATAGTCTATTATAGTATTAACTCCTATTCTATCTAAAACTGTATATGGTCCTTTATATGGATTCTGATTTTTCTTTCTATTTTCTACTTTTAGTAGAACTAAATCTCCTATTTCTGCATGTAGTGCATTTGTGCGTTCTAAATTTTTCTCAGTTCGTTTTGTTTTTGCTGACACGAGCATATCGTTCGCTTTGCTTAAGGCAGACTTTAGTCTGGCTCGCATCTCATTTAGGTAGTCATCAAAATCATAAATTTTGGTTTTTGATTCTAAGATGTCATTCGATAAGTATGGTAATTTTCCATAAACTAGTTCGTATGGTGTGTATCGGGTGTCAATGTGTGGGGTCGTGTTGTATGCAAAAGTAAAGTATGGAATCCACTTATCCCATTCATTGTCGGTCGTTGTTGTCAAAAGGAATTCATTCAGAACCCTATGATTACGTTCAAGTGAGCCTATTGTTTCATGGTGGTAAGGTGTTGAAAATTTTTGTTCGATTGTCAAAAGTGTACATATGTTATGCATTAATTCGTTTTTAAATTCCGTCCCATTGTCTGATTTTAAAATTTTAAAGTGTCCGTATTTTAAAATAAACTGTTCAACTAATGTCCTTGCAGTCGTATTAGCGTCTTTTGTTGACATTGGATGTGCAATTACCAATTTTGTGAGTTCACATTGCATTGTAAGTATGTAGCGGTATTCATTTGAAATCCTTAATGGCCCTACGGTATCTATTGAAATGACCTGAAAACTGTTATCTGGTGTGTCTGTCAGCGTGAGTGGCTCTTTAGTGTGTTGTGTTTGTTTACTTCTTGCACATTTGTCACAATGGGTAATAAAGTTTTTTACCATCTTGTTCATATTTTTCCATACGTATCTTTGATTCAACTTCATTAATGTTTTTCTAACTCCTAAGTGCGCGGTACAATGGAATTCATCAATTAGTTTGTATTTTACGAGGTCATTTTGTATTCTTTTCGGTGGGTCATAAATTAATATTTTTAGTTGAGGACTTTTATTATTCATTATATTCGTAAATTTTTCTTTTAATTCTTCCTTTGTATACATTTCAAATATTCTATCATCCTTTGCTAGCGCTAGCTCTTTGATATTTTCTTTCTCCATTTCAGATATTAGTTTCCTCAGTATCGAATCTAGTTTCGATGAGTTATCACTAAATCTTGCATGCTTATTAAAAACTTTGGGTTGTAGCTTCTTCATGGACGAAACTGGTTTCGCTGAATTGTCACTATGTCCCACGTGCACGATATCTTTTTTTATATATATATCTATATTCTCTATATACTCCTTAAACTGCAGTTTCTTTATATTTCTCACTTCACTAACGGAGGTGCATTCCCATATTTGAAGTTGATCAGGCTTCTGAGAGCTACATTTATCCATATCTTCGTCTAAAACATTCCCACTATCTGCCTCTTTGTTTTTATTTGCCATGCCTCTTGTTATTACTAAAGTCTTTTTTACTTTTTCATCATTTTCTTCATCATTTGTTTTAGTGTGTCAGGGTCAATTTGAATTCTTGAAAGTGCATCCGCGTTTGTATTCATTTTTACTTTTTTTGTAAATTATATTGTAATCATAATCGCTTAAATCCAATCGAATTCTTGTCATTTTTGAAGACGGGTTTTTGTGTGAAAATAAAGAAATTAAAGGTCTATGGTCCGTAACCACTGTGAATTTCTTACCATAGAGGTATGGTTTAAAAAAATTAATTCCCAATGAATTGCTAGTAATTCTTTCTCAATAACTGGTTTATTCAAGTCGTGCTTTTGCAATGCTTTGCTGGCATAAGATATCGGTAAATCATCACCTACTTCACCTTGTGATAAAATTGCTCCTAGTGCATAGTTTGATGCATCAGTGGTGAGTATGAATGATTTATTCAAATCTGGGTACTGTAATAGAGGGGGTTGAATGAGTTTTTCTTTTAGGGTTTCAAATGATGTCTGGCATTCTTCCGACCAAACAAACTTAATTGATTTCTTCAAAAGTGCGTTTAGACTCTTAGCAATATCTGCAAAATTTGGTATGAATCTTCTATAGTAATTGCAGAATGCAACAAATCTTCTAACTTCGTCTACATTCTTAGGAATTGGATAATTCTTTACAGTCTCGTATTTAGACGGGTCAGTTCTGACTCCTTCATTTGTAATCAAATGTCCTAAATATACGACTTCTGGTCGTAGAAAACAACATTTTGCAGCATTCAATTTTAGATTGTAACGTTGCAACCGGTCTAAGACGTTAATTAGATTTTGATTATGGTGATTTAGACTGCATCCATGCACGATAATGTCGTCTACATATAGAAAAGCATTCGATTCTAAACCAGAAAGTGCTATTGTAAGCATTCTTTGGAAACTATTTGTGGAAATTTTTAATCCAAAGGGTAGACGTTTAAATTGATAATGCCCATTTGCTGCTGAAAAAGCTGTCAATGGACGTGAATCATTTTCTAGTCCTATTTGATGAAATGAACTAGTCATGTCCAGTGTTGAAAACCATTTTGCCCTTCCTAATTTGTCTAAAATGTCCTCTAGTCGGGTTAACGGAAATTTGTCATTTACAACTTTATCATTAAGTTTTCTATAATCAACTAGCAGTCTCCATTTTTTTTTGTCTTGAACATTCTTTTTTGGTACTAGCAAAACGGGAGCATTGTACGGGCTAACTGATGGTTCAATTATGTCATTCTGCAACATTTTCTGTACCTGTTCATTCACTACTTCTGTGTGTGTATGAGGTATTCTGTAATTTTTTATGTATACCGGAGTGTTGTCTGAGGTCGTGATATTTTGTTTATAGAAATTATTTACTGTCAACAATTCATTTTCAAGGTGAAATACATTTTGATACTCTTTAATAATTTTGTTGATTTCCTCCTTCTATTTATGTCGGTATTGAAGTTCATTTAGGTAATCTCGCGACCACAAATCTCGTTCCAAAATTCGTGCTTTAGTTGCACCATTAATTTCCATCTTGTGAGCAACGACCCCTTGGTGGATGTTGCAGTTGTATCAATTTGTGCCGTTAGCGGTTCACCAATCAGAAAGTGTCCGGGTGTCAAGGCGTTTCAATCATTCGGATCGGCTGACAGTGGTGTCAATGGTCGTGAGTTTAAGATTGCTTCTATCTCCACCATCACTGTCTCTAACTCTTCGTAAGTCAATGAGGCGTTTGAAACATTTTTAACAAATAGATTCTTGGCAGATTTTACAGCTGCTTCCTATAAGCCGCCAAAATGAGGTGCTCTTGGAGGGATGGAATTGAATGCCTTTGTCGCTGCAGGTCCTCATAATGACTTATTGTGCTTTCTCCGTGTGAAGCGTGTTCTTTAGGTCGATCAGGTTTCTGGCGCCAACAAAATTTGTCGCGTTGTCACAATATAGGTTCTGACATCGTCCCCGTCGTCCGATGAACCGCTTTAGGCATCCAATGAACGCTTCTGTCGTGAGATCACTGACGATTTCTAAGTGAACCGCCTTGGTGACATTTGCTTTGTGTGGCCGTTTTCCTCGAGCTTTGAAATGAATCCAGAAAGGACCACAGAAGTCTACTCCGGCATTGGTGAACGGTCTAGCTGGCTGAATTCTTGTCGCTGGCAATCCTCCCATTATTTGTTGACATTATTTTGGCTTCGCCTTGGAGCATCGAACACAGTGTTGTACGACTGATCGAGACATAGATTTCCCTTTGATGGGCCAAAATCTTTGTCGAATGTGAGCCAAAAGGGTTTGTGGTCCACAGTGAAGGTGCTCTTCATGAAAACATTTCAACAACAGTTTGGACAATGGGTCGTTGTATGGAATAACCATTGGATGTTTGGCATCGTATGTCACGTTTGCCGCCTCCAGCCTTAGGCCAACACGAATGATTCCGTTATCATCGAGAAAAGGGTTGAACCCACTGATTTGGCTTGTTTTGCTTACGCATTTGTGTTTGCTGAGGGACTGTATTTCGTCTTTAAAGTTTGACAGCTGCATGGCCCTAATTATGACATTAAGGGCTTCTTTTAGTTTATCAGTTGTGATTGAAATATGTTGTCTTCGATCACCTGCTCCCTTTTTGGCATGCTCTATGAACCACGATATGTAGTAATGTTCTGAATGAGTTTCCGTGGTTGATTTGGTAAATTAAATCTTCTAAATCGTTCTTGATGGCTATATTTTCATGGACTACTTTTAGCTTTCTCTCCATGGTGTTTCCACTAGCTTCTTCCGGGTCGTAGATCCTTGGCCATATATTCATTTTTCCATGGAGGAACCTGGGCCCGTAGAGCCATAAGTTGCTTGTCAGTTCTTGAATTCTTGCAGTCCTGTTGGCTATGAATGTCTGGAATGATGTCGAGCTTGAGTTGATCCAGGCTAGAACGACTTTCGAATCCGTCCAGAAGTATGCGGTGGCTTCTTGGATATGTAAATCTTCCTTCACACGAGCCATTAACTGTGCGCTAAGAAGCGCTGCACAAAGTTCTAGCCGAGGTATTTTTTGTGCTTTTAGAGGCGCCACGCGAGATTTTGCACCTAAAAGTCACACCACTACAACTCCGTTCTTGGTAATAGATCTGACATAAATTGCAGCACCGTATGCCTACTGTGAAGCGTCTGCGAATGCTTGAAGTTGTAGTGTATCTTTTACGCCTTGTTGAAAGATGTGTCTGGGTACGTGTGCGTTATTAAGTTTCTTTAGGTTATCCTTCCCATGATTACTTGGTTTGCCACAGTTGCTGAATCAGAATTTTTGCTGTGACCACCACTGGAGCGAGAATTCCTAATGGATCGAAAATTCTGGCTACGTCGGACACAATTGTTCGCTTTGTACTGTGAGTGACTGACTTCAGATTCACCTTGATGCATAACTGGTCTCTTTAGGCAACCATGTCATTCCCAACGTTTTCATGGCATTGTTGACATCACTGCAAAAGTAGAGGTCGACTTCCTGGTCTTCTGCTGGAATTGATTGTAGTAACCTTGGGTGATTGGCACACCATTTCCGCAATCAAAAACCTCCAGTCATTAAAATTTTTGTTAGTTGATTCTGAATATCCATTGCAGTGGCCAAACTGTCCGAGCCAGTTAAACAATCGTCTACATAGAAATCATTCATCACTGCTTCAGCGCCAAGATTATATTTGGCACTGTACTCTTTGCTTAACTGTTGTAAGCACTTTATATCCAAGTATGGTGCTGATCGCGTCCCATATGTCACTGTGTTTAATTGATAATACAGCAAGTCTTCCTTTTCGTCCTTACGCCATACGATGAGCTGGTACTTTCGGTCTTCTTTGCTAATCAGGATTTGGCGGTACATTTTTTGTATGTCGGAAGTAAAAACAAATAGTGGGCAGCGGAACCGAAGAAGTATTGAAAAAAATTCGCTTAGAATGGTAGGACCTGTATACATGAGGTCATTGAGTGCTAAACCTGTCGACGTTTTTGATGATGCATCAAATACTACTCTCAGTTTTGTGGTTCTGCTTTCAGGTCTGGTGACGCAATGGCGTGGGATCACATAGTATGGCGTTGATATTTTGCTGATATCAACCTTGGTCATGTGGCCTAATGATTCGTCTTGATTCCCCCAGTGATGCCGTGAGTTCTGCAAATGGAATCTTAACTATGAATAGTCCTTCATTACTCCGAGTAGTGTTCATCGCAAAATGAGATTCACAAAGTTTTTCGGCAGTTGTTAGCACGTTGTGATCCTGCTGTATATCTTCTAACTGCCAAAACCTTTAAATTTTTTGGTTTAGGCTGTCGTCTTCAATGCATATTCCGCATCTAGCCCAATTTGAATTTTCGTCGCGTATCTTTGCGGCCAAAATCTACCCAAATACGGTGTTTTGTAGAGTTGGGAGTCCTTCATCCAGGTGGATTTTTCCAGTGGACAACCGAATTTGGTAAAACTCTGCACCGATGAGTATATCGATCTTTCCAGGACAATTTAAGTATGGGTCTGCAAAGGTGACATTTTTTGGTATTGCCCAAGATGATGTGTCCAACTCCACCAATGGTTGTTGTGATACAATATGAGGAAGAATGTACGCTTCCAGTCGCGTTGAGTATTTGTTGATTCTTGATTGGAGCTCCACATTTACGCGACTGCGGGCTTCACTTTTTCCAGTACCTATGCCTTCAATTCGCATTACAGTGGGTTTCAATGACATTCCGAGCCTTTTGGCCATTCTTTCAATCATTAAATTGACCTGAGACCCTGAGTCCAAAATCGCTCTACAATCTACCGCTTGACCATTGTTAGCGGTAAGCGTTACAACTGCGGTGCTGAGAAGGACGTATCCATTTTGATGAGAATCTTTCGAGGCTGCCAAGGTTGTGGATTGCTTAGCTGTATCATCTTCAGACCCTTTTCCAGTGTTTTCCTGAGCCGGTGCACGATTTTTTGAGTTCTCTAAATGTACGAGAGTGTTATGTTTGCGTCCACACTTGGAACATTTTCCTGAAGAACAATCCCTTGCGAAGTGGCTTGGTCTCATGCAGTTTATGCATAATCTGTTTGATTGAAGGAATTGTATCCGCTGATTAACTGACAGCTTCTGAAACTTCTGGCATGCAAACAGCTGGTGTACATCTTCGTTGCAACATTTGCACTTCTTCTTGTATTCTGAGGTTGCCATTGACGTCAGTGCTTAGGTAGAGGAAGGTTTGTTCTTTTGCCCTACCGCTTCCAGCGATTGGAATGTTGTTTCCAGTAGAGCCCGACCGATTAATCGGCTTTGGCATCGGCTTTGGCCGTTATCGGCCGAAAATGCACATTCGGCTTCGTTTTTTTTTTTTAAAATGGCCGAAGTTTTGGCCGAAGCTTTTCAATTTTTTTTTCTTATTTTTGCGACACTGAAAACTAAAACTAATTTTTTACGATACGATTTTCTAGCCCACATCACCTCTAAAGGGTCTTACTGATTTTCTTGAAACTTGAATGTAAAATTATGTAATTGATGGAATTTCCAATGGGACATAAGAGGCCCACAAAACAAAAAATATGATTAAAATTTAACTTAGTAATCATCGAATATTGAGTGAATCTCGCCTCAAATTGCGTGGCACGGGGTTACAGCTGCCACAAAGTACATCCTTGGACATTTTCTGTGTTGATTACTGAATTTTAAATATATATTTAGAAGCTTACTACTTGCTCTGATGTCTATGTTAAAAGGAGTCCTGGTAAACTGTATGAAATTTCAAATATAGGGGTAGGAGGCTCACTGAAGTATTCTACCTTTTAGAAATGTAGCCCAAATTGCTGCGCCAACAATTTACATTTAAAGTTCAAAGCTTCACAGGTGGTTTTTACCATCAACTAGAAAATCCTTTGCCCATCACCTGGCGGATTTGGGTAGTTCTTAAAAAATAGCTACTTAGATGGATTTATTCTTTGAAGAATTCTCTACCATTTCTACTAAATACTCCAAATTTTTAAAAATGATTTTAAAAAAATTCAATTTTTCTTACTGTTAGTTTTGACCTAGGAGGCCCAAATTAGTTTGTGAATTCTTTTTTACTTTTATTATTTATTTAAATAAATTTTTAGTTCCTAAAAAAACTAAATGTGTATTTATATACTCTAATTTGAATGAAAATACACAAAAAAAACAGTTTTTAAAGGGTTTTTACTTAAGTATCGGCTATAGGCCTTCGGCGTCGGCCGAAGTAATAGGCTGCCAAATGATCTTCGGCATCGGCTTCGGCCTGAAAATGCTTATCGGTCGGGCTCTAGTTTCCAGAAACTTAAAAAAATGTTGAAGAGACTGCAGTTCTCTAGGATTGGCCAAGGATTGTTCATAAAGTATATGAGTACACCTGTCAAGTTTTTTGACCAAGATATGTAGTATTATTATATCCCATGATGTTGTTTCCACGCCCAAGTTTTCCAATGCCCTTAGAGTTTCATTCGTGGTGTCATGAAGACCTTTCAAAGCTGCCACTGATGGATTGTCTGCTGGGTGCTTTGCTTGTCCTAGTAACTTGTCCATCAGAGCTGCAGTAACTACTCGCTAATTGTTGTAGCGATCCTGTAGAATGGTCCAGGCTGTGGTATAGTTTTCTGTCGTTGTTGTTAAGTGTCCAATCAGTTTTTCCGCTTCTCCGACCAGGTTTCTTTTTAGGTGCAACATCTTTGTCACTACCGGAAGTGTGGACTTCTGGATCATCTCGTTGAACACATCGTAGAACTGACGCCACTTAAGGTAGTCCCTTAAGGCAAATGATGATTTGCAACCGAATAGTGGGCTACTGCTTCACCTTGCGTTTCTGGTACCATCTTTGATCCCTTCCCTTGTATTCTCATTACTCCATCGCTGAGCCGTGCTTCGGTTTCCAGGTATGCTTCAAAGTTGTAGTCGTCTGAATCCAGGTCGTCGATGGAATCCATTATTTGGTCATGCCATCCTTGCACAGTACTCCAATGTTGTTCAATGATTTTTACCTTAGCCTTATAGTATTGCATCGGGTGTTCTGTGCTGTCGTTCAGTACGTCTATCATCATCCGTTCCACAATGTCAATTATCCTTTTTTGTTTTAGGACAATTGGCAAGGCTTTGGGTGTGGCTGTGTGTTTTTTTGTTGTTCGGCGCCTTGCCTTTCGGCCTTTTGTCGATTCAGGACTTTGATTGTGCCCTTGATCTCTTCCCGGACTTCGCTGTATTTTTCCTCCATTGATGTGTAAAGGACTTTCTTGAAGTACGGGTGATCGTCTTTAGCTGCAGGGTCCCTTCGTATGACATTGTCAATATGCTGGAATTCTCGCCATCGATTTCTTCGGCCTTCTTCTCGACGTATTCGAGTGTCTTCCGATCCTTCGATGCCTTCTTGTAATTCGCGATCGCCTTCTGCAGATTGATAGCGTTGTCATCTTCTGAAGCACCAGTTCATCGATTGTCGTCATGATTTAGTGGCTCTGTGCAAGGACTTCCTTCTATGTGGTTTGTTGCAATGTGCCGAGAACTTCCTTCAATAGGGTTTGATAGATACGTTCAAGGACTTACTTCTATGTGGTTTGTTGCGATGTGACAAGAACTTCCTTTAATGTGGTTTGATGGATACGTTCAATGACTTCCTTCTATGTGGTTTGTTGCGATGTGCCGAGAACTTCCTTCAATGTGGTTTGATGGATACGTTCAAGGACTTCCTTGTATGTGGCTTGGTGCGATGTGCCGAGAACTTCCTTCAATGTGGTTTGATGGATACGTTCAATTACTTCCTTGTATGTGGTTTGGTGGTTATGTCCACCCGGGGGCGCCAATGTTTAATCCCGAGAATATGTTGTTGCACAGGCACTTGAACCTGGGCAACTTATTCAGGATGTGTTCGATATGGCACTTGAATCACTCGAACGGAATGTTGAATGAACTGATTCTACTACGCCAACTTGCGTTTGTAACAAAAACACCTTTAACTGTTTAAAGTCAATAAACAACTCGTTTCATTATTGATTTGTGGCTTCTTTTATACTTATAATTTGATTAATTTAATTGTCGCATTTTTAATTTAATCGGCAGCGCTAGCATTTTTCAGTCGTGCAAACGGGAGCGACAAAACTTGTGCGCCAATTATGCTAACTGTGCATTTGTTCAATGCATTGTAGTGGATTCATGGCCAAGGCCAATCGACTAGAGTGCATTAACCGTCAAAGTTGCGGTGATAATTCAACAACTTCTTTTATTATTTACGGGTTATCTATCCGTTTGGGATTCAACATTTTCTGTTCTCTTCACTTATGCATGTGAATATGTTTAACTTGTAGAATCTGATAAAAAAATAAAGGCCAGATACTATCGGATGAAGCAGTGAAGGGTTTTAATTTTTTTTAAAGTAGCTATTCACATTTTACTTTAAAATTACTTTTACTTAAGAATCCAAATTTCAATTCGAAATCAACTTTTAATTAGGTATTCACCTTCTACTTCAAATTAAGTATTTTTAATCAATGTTTAATTAGGTATTTCGACTCACTAATAAAAATAATTTTAAAATTTTATATCTTTGAGTTTAGATTTAAGTAACTATGGTAGTTATTAAGTCGTTTTTCCATCGAAATAGGTATTTAGTAACATACTATAGTATTTAGAAGTAGAGCATACTTAGAATTAAGTACAATTTTAAATTAATTTACGTACTAGGGTGAGTTTTAGGTAGATTTATAAAATTTACTGAGATTTTCGGGGGGGTTTTCCATACAAAAATAAGTTTTTTTTTCACAATGGAACCAATTAACATATCGTGATACGATAGTTTATGAATTTCCTCATATTTCTATTTGTAAGTAGGCTTTCGTTGGAGTTTTATAATTTTCACTTTTTTTGGGTTATTTTTCGATTTATCTGTGTGGTATGGTGACACGGCGAGGAGTTGTTGTCGTAAGGGGGAATTCCCCTTGATTTTGGCTGGCAACTGCCAGGGCGTGCCTATCTGGTCGCCTACCTCGTGGCTCTATTAGATGGGAAAGTATCAGACTGGGAAATAATATTTCTCTGGTAGGGCTTACCTATTAGCACTTTATGAAAATTTAATATTATTTTCCATAAATCTTAGGAGATTAAGCTGCTTCTGATGGATTGCAATAGGAGCTGACTCCAAAATTCCGTGGACAGAATACCGTCTCTTGTATCACCACGAGATAACACAGTTTTCCTAGTTTTGTTTGTGAATCGTTAGCTTGTTTTATTTTTCTTGCTTTATTAGTATTTTAACATATTTAATTTGATTTTAATTGAATTTTAAGCTTTAAAACTTTGCCACTTTGAACATCATTATCATTAAAAGAAAAAATTGGAAAATTGACCCTCACAAAACAGATTCATTTCCAAGGTAGGTTAGGTTAGGTTAGAGGGTAGATGGCACCATTGGAGCATAAATACTCCAGTGCCATCACACTTGGACCAAAAAAGTTGACCCATTGTGATGCCCGTACTTTAAGAGGTGGGATAGGCTCACACTCGTCAAACCATAAGTTGGTAATCCAACCACCCAGAATTTCTTACAAAGGCGAGCATATCACGAAGGGGTTTATCAGATAACTCCGCCAGGTCATCGAAAAAGTATTCCCCAAGGGTTCTGCGCCTGAGATGTTGTTGACTTGGACATCGACAGAGGAAGTGGTGGGTATCTTCCTCGACTTCCTCGTCCCCACAGCCCCTACAAACGTCATTTTGGGTAAGACCCAGTCTCCTAGCATGAGCTCCTAAAAGGTTGTGACCCGTTAATGTGCCCATGAGGACAGATATGGATTTCCTACCAAACTGCAGGAGCTTGACCGTACGTCCCTCATTGCGTTGTGGCCATAGTTTGCGAGAGGTCTCACAGGTTGAGAGTTGTCTCCATCTGATGTTGGCCTGCCTCTCAAACTGTTTTTCTAGTCGTTCCCTAATACTACAGAGTGGGATTTTAACAGAGCGGTCCGCTAGGTCAGCACTGATTGCCGACCCTTTCCGAGCTAATTCGTCGGCTGCTTCATTACCAGGTATTCCCTCATGCCCCGGCACCCAGCAGAGCCTAACGCGATGCTGTGAGCCAAGAACCTGCAGCTCTTCGCGACAGCGCCTGACAAGCTTTGACTTGATGTAGACGGCAGATAACGCTTTTATTGCTGCCTGGCTATCAATGAAAAAGGTGATATCATCGTGTGGTATCTCCACCATTGAGGTCGCATTGGCCGCCTCCGCCACTGCCAGTATCTCCGCTTGGAAGACACTGCTGTTGTCTGTTGTACCGCGCACTTAGGAGTTAGAAAAACATTAATGAAGTTGAATCAAAGATACGTATGGAAAAATATGAACAAGATGGTAAAAAACTTTATTACCCATTGTGACAAATGTGCAAGAAGTAAACAAACACAACACACTAAAGAGCCACTCACGCTGACAGACACACCAGATAACAGTTTTCAGGTCATTTCAATAGATACCGTAGGGCCATTAAGGATTTCAAATGAATACCGCTACATACTTACAATGCAATGTGAACTCACAAAATTGGTAATTGCACATCCAATGTCAACAAAAGACGCTAATACGACTGCAAGGACATTAGTTGAACAGTTTATTTTAAAATACGGACACTTTAAAATTTTAAAATCAGACAATGGGACGGAATTTAAAAACGAATTAATGCATAACATATGTACACTTTTGACAATCGAACAAAAATTTTCAACACCTTACCACCATGAAACAATAGGCTCACTTGAACGTAATCATAGGGTTCTGAATGAATTCCTTTTGACAACAACGACCGACAATGAATGGGATAAGTGGATTCCATACTTTACTTTTGCATACAACACGACCCCACACATTGACACCCGATACACACCATACGAACTAGTTTATGGAAAATTACCATACTTATCGAATGACATCTTAGAATCAAAAACCAAAATTTATGATTTTGATGACTACCTAAATGAGATGCGAGCCAGACTAAAGTCTGCCTTAAGCAAAGCGAACGATATGCTCGTGTCAGCAAAAACAAAACGAACTGAGAAAAATTTAGAACGCACAAATGCACTACATGCAGAAATAGGAGATTTAGTTCTACTAAAAGTAGAAAATAGAAAGAAAAATCAGAATCCATATAAAGGACCATATACAGTTTTAGATAGAATAGGAGTTAATACTATAATAGACTATAATGGAGCACATAAGAAAGTACACAACAACCAATTAAAGCTATATAAATCAGATATGTAAAAAAAAACATAAAATAAGTAAATAAATATATACATATAAAAATTATATAACATAAAAATTAAGAAAATTGTTGTAAAAATCAAATATTAAATTAGACAAAAATTATAAAAAAAAATTATATACATATACTTTATAACACATTTATATTAACGTTTTAAGAAAAATTATTGTAAACCCCCTAATTTTTCTCTTAAGGGTAAGGGTGTAGTGTAACCATATAAATGTACATTGCCGACCCTTGCTTGCTAGACATACAAAGAAATGCAATGAGTGACATTTTAGCTGACCATGCTACAAATGCACTCAATGCATCTAAAAGTAGAACATCGACCTATCGTACCGACTCAATGCGATCGATAGCTCGGTGGTTAGCACAATCTAAAAAAGGGGATAGTATTAAAATAGAGTTAAGTATAACAGTTATAAAAATAATATAAAAGGCGGGAATGCCAAAATAAAGAAGGGTTTAGATTGAACTACTAAAGCCAGTGTTTAATTCATACTTCAAATTCATGCTCTGTGGAAACACAATTATAGCTGAATAATATAGTTTGGTCAAAGGCAAACTCTGCCCGACCAAGAACAACAGTCTCACTACCACAATTGTGCTTTCTCCGTGTGAAGCGTGTTCTTTAGGTCGATCAGGTTTCTGGCGCCAACAAAATTTGTCGCGTTGTCACAATATAGGTTCTGACTAAGGCATTCAATCCCGAAGTGTTTTTGAAAATCCCGGGATTTCGGGATTTGAAATTACAATCCCGGGATCCCGGGATTTGTTCGGGATTTTCGGGATTTTCCAATTAAATTCAATAGTTAATATAGTCAAACAAAAAGTAATTCTTTTTAAATTAGATTGATCGAACAAATTATTTTTGCCAGCTCCATTAAATGCTAAAAACGAAAAACTTAAGCCTGGTTTTCATTATGTCATAAACAATGGCATCACAAACTGACAACGATTCAAAGTGCAAAGTGCTGAATTTGCAGGCCCGTGCCATATGCAAATAAATTTGCCAGCATGTTGGCAAATACCAACGTATATGACAAACGGTGACGTCACCTCATATACATTTTTCGATATTTTACCTCAGTTCGTTAAATTGACAACGAAATGCCAACCTGTTCTCACAACATATGACAACAATTGCCATTATTTTAACATAATGAAAACCACGCATTACTTTTAGTAGTTTTAGTATTATAGCGGGAACAAATACACCAATTGTTGTTTAAAACTATTGAATTTGATGTCCATTCAAAAGTAAAACACACACAAAACCATTTATCCAATTCGTAAAGTTTTCAATATACAGTTAACAAAATAATTTTAACATATATCTTTTTTGTAAAAAAAAAAATGGTTTAAATTAAAAAAATTTTATTCAGATCGATAAAAATTGTTTGTTAACCGTTTTTGACAAAAATGTTGTAAATTTTTGTGTGTTTGTAGCACTAAATCTACAAAAGTGGGTGTTTTTGATTTACCAATTAGATTGAAAGTAAATGCAAGGAATATTTTTGTGGAAAAACGTAAAAAATATCTTAAACAATGCATAAAAAATGCATTTTTGAATCCCGGGATTCCGGACTCAAAATCCCGGGTTTCCGGGATTGAGAAAACTTCCAGGATCCCGGGATTTCGGGATTCGGGATCCCGGGATTGAATGCCTTAGTTCTGACATCGTCCCCGTCGTCCGATGAACCGTGAGAATCACTGACGATTTCTAAATGAACCGCCTTGGTGACATATGCTTTGTGTGGCCGTTTTCCTCGAGCTTTGAAATGAATCCAGAAAGGACCACAGAAGTCTACTCCGGCATTGGTGAACGGTATAGCTGGCTGAATTCTTGTTGCTGGCAATCCTCCCATTATTTGTTGACATTATTTTGGCTTCGCCTTGGAGCATCGAACACAGTGTTGTACGACTGATCGAGACATAGATTTCCCTTTGATGGGCCAAAATCTTTGTCGAATGTGAGCCAAAAGGGTTTGTGGTCCACAGTGAAGGTGCTCTTCATGAAAACATTTCAACAACAGTTTGGACAATGGGTCGTTGTATGGAATAACCATTGGATGTTTGGCATCGTATGTCACGTTTGCCGCCTCCAGCCTTAGGCCAACACGAATGATTCCGTTATCATCGAGAAAAGGGTTGAACCCACTGATTTGGCTTGTTTTGCTTACGCATTTGTGTTTGCTGAGGGACTGTATTTCGTCTTTAAAGTTTGACAGCTGCATGGCCCTAATTATGACATTAAGGGCTTCTTTTAGTTTATCAGTTGTGATTGAAATATGTTGTCTTCGATCACCTGCTCCCTTTTTGGCATGCTCTATGAACCTAAGCATGTATGCCACGATATGTAGTAATGTTCTGAATGAGTTTCCGTGGTTGATTTGGTAAATAAAATCTTCTAAATCGTTCTTGATGGCTATATTTTCATGGACTACTTTTAGCTTTCTCTCTATGGTGTTTCCACTAGCTTCTTCCGGGTCGTAGATCCTTGGCCATATATTCATTTTTCCATGGAGGAACCTGGGCCCGTAGAGCCATAAGTTGCATATTCCGCATCTAGCCCAATTTGAATTTTCGTCGCGTATCTTTGCGGCCAAAATCTACCCAAATACGGTGTTTTGTAGAGTTGGGAGTCCTTCATCCAGGTGGATTTTTCCAGTGGACAACCGAATTTGGTAAAACTCTGCACCGATGAGTATATCGATCTTTCCTGGACAATTTAAGTATGGGTCTGCAAAGGTGACATTTTTTGGTATTGCCCAAGATGATGTGTCCAACTCCACCAATGGTTGTTGTGATACAATATGACGAAGAATGTACGCTTCCAGTCGCGTTGAGTATTTGTTGATTCTTGATTGGAGCTCCACATTTACGCGACTGCGGGCTTCACTTTTTCCAGTACCTATGCCTTCAATTCGCATTACAGTGGGTTTCAATGACATTCCGAGCCTTTTGGCCATTCTTTCAATCATTTAATTGACCTGAGACCCTGAGTCCAAAATCGCTCTACAATCTACCGCTTGACCATTGTTAGCGGTAAGCGTTACAACTGCGGTGCTGAGAAGGACGTATCCATTTTGATGAGAATCTTTCGAGGCTGCCAAGGTTGTGGATTGCTTAGCTGTATCATCTTCAGACCCTTTTCCAGTGTTTTCCTGAGCCGGTGCACGATTTTTTGAGTTCTCTAAATGTACGAGAGTGTTATGTTTGCGTCCACACTTGGAACATTTTCCTGAAGAACAATCCCTTGCGAAGTGGCTTGGTCTCATGCAGTTTATGCATAATCTGTTTGATTGAAGGAATTGTATCCGCTGATTAACTGACAGCTTCTGAAACTTCTGGCATGCAAACAGCTGGTGTACATCTTCGTTGCAACATTTGCACTTCTTCTTGTATTCTGAGGTTGCCATTGACGTCAGTGCTTTGGTAGAGGAAGGTTTGTTCTTTTGCCCTACCGCTTCCAGCGATTGGAATGTTGTTTCCAGTAGAGCCAGACCGATTAATCGGCTTTGGCATCGGCTTTGGCCGTTATCGGCCGAAAATGCACATTCGGCTTCGTTTTTTTTTTTTTAAAAATGGCCGAAGTTTTGGCCGAAGCTTTTCAATTTTTTTTTCTTATTTTTGCGACACCGAAAACTAAAACTAATTTTTTACGATACGATTTTCTAGCCCACATCACATCTAAAGGGTCTTACTGATTTTCTTGAAACTTGAATGTAAAATTATGTAATTGATGGAATTCACAATGGGACATAAGAGGCCCACAAAACAAAAAATATGAATAAAATTTAACTTAGTAATCATCGAATATTGAGTGAATCTCGCCTCAAATTGCGTGGCACGGGGTTACAGCTGCCACAAAGTACATCCTTGGACATTTTCTGGGTGGATTACTGAATTTTAAATATATATTTAGAAGCTTACTACTTGCTCTGATGTCTATGTTAAAAAGAGTTCTGGTAAACTGTATGAAATTTCAAATATAGGGGTAGGAGGCTCACTGAAGGATTCTACCTTTTGGAAATGTAGCCCAAATTGCTGCGCCAACAATTTACATTTAAAGTTCAAAGCTTCACAGGTGGTTTTTACCATCAACTAGAAAATCCTTTGCCCATCACCTGGCGGATTTGGGTAGTTCTTAAAAAATAGCTACTTAGATGGATTTATTCTTTGAAGAATTCTCTACTATTTCTACTAAATACTCCAAATTTTTAAAAATGATTTTAAAAAATCCAATTTTTCTTACTGTTAGTTTTGACCTAGGAGGCCCAAATTTGTTTGTGAATTCTTTTTTACTTTTATTATTTATTTAAATAAATTTTTAGTTCCTAAAAAAACTAAATGTGTATTTATATACTCTAATTTGAATGAAAAAACACAAAAAAAAACAGTTTTTAAAGGGTTTTTACTTAAGTATCGGCTATAGGCCTTCGGCGTCGGCCGAAGTAATAGGCTGCCAAATGATCTTCGGCATCGGCTTCGGCCTGAAAATGCTTATCGGTCGGGCTCTAGTTTCCAGAAACTTCAAAAAATGTTGAAGAGACTGCAGTTCTCTAGGATTGGCCAAGGATTGTTCATAAAGTATATGAGTACACCTGTCAAGTTTTTTGACCAAGATATGTAGTATTATTATATCCCATGATGTTGTTTCCACGCCCAAGTTTTCCAATGCTCTTAGAGTTTCATTCGTGGTGTCATGAAGACCTTTCAAAGCTGCCACTGATGGATTGTCTGCTGGGTGCTTTGCTTGTCCTAGTAACTTGTCCATCAGAGCTGCAGTAACTACTCGCTAATTGTTGTAGCGATCCTGTAGAATGGTCCAGGCTGTGGTATAGTTTTCTGTCGTTGTTGTTAAGTGTCCAATCAGTTTTTCCGCTTCTCCGACCAGGTTTCTTTTTAGGTGCAACATCTTCGTCACTACCGGAAGTGTGGACTTGTGGATCATCTCGTTGAACACATCGTAGAACTGACGCCACTTAAGGTAGTCCCTTAAGGCAAATGATGATTTGCAACCGAATAGTGGGCTACTGCTTCACCTTGCGTTTCTGGTACCATCTTTGATCCCTTCCCTTGTTTTCTCATTACTCCATCGCTGATCCGTGCTTCGGTTTCCAGGTATGCTTCAAAGTTGTAGTCGTCTGAATCCAGGTCGTCGATGGAATCCATTATTTGGTCATGCCATCCTTGCACAGTACTCCAATGTTGTTCAATGATTTTTACCTTAGCCTTATAGTATTGCATCGGGTGTTCTGTGCTGTCGTTCAGTACGTCTATCATCATCCGTTCCACAATGTCAATTATCCTTTTTTGTTTTAGGACAATTGGCAAGGCTTTGGGTGTGGCTGTGTGGTTTTTTGTTGTTCGGCGCCTTGCCTTTCGGCCTTTTGTCGATTCAGGACTTTGATTGTGCCCTTGATCTCTTCCCGGACTTCGCTGTATTTTTCCTCCATTGATGTGTAAAGGACTTTCTTGAAGTACGGGTGATCGTCTTTAGCTGCAGGGTCCCTTCGTATGACATTGTCAATATGCTGGAATTCTCGCCACAGCTCATCGATTTCTTCGGCCTTCTTCTCGACGTATTCGAGTGTCTTCCGATCCTTCGATGCCTTCTTGTAATTCGCGATCGCCTTCTGCAGATTGATAGCGTTGTCATCTTCTGAAGCACCAGTTCATCGATTGTCGTCATGATTTAGTGGCTCTGTGCAAGGACTTCCTTCTATGTGGTTTGTTGCAATGTGCCGAGAACTTCCTTCAATAGGGTTTGATAGATACGTTCAATTACTTACTTCTATGTGGTTTGTTGCGATGTGACAAGAACTTCCTTTAATGTGGTTTGATGGATACGTTCAATGACTTCCTTCTATGTGGTTTGTTGCGATGTGCCGAGAACTTCCTTCAATGTGGTTTGATGGATACGTTCAAGGACTTCCTTGTATGTGGCTTGGTGCGATGTGCCGAGAACTTCCTTCAATGTGGTTTGATGGATACGTTCAATTACTTCCTTGTATGTGGTTTGGTGGTTATGTCCACCCGGGGGCGCCAATGTTTAATCCCGAGAATATGTTGTTGCACAGGCACTTGAACCTGGGCAACTTATTCAGGATGTGTTCGATATGGCACTTGAATCACTCGAACGGAATGTTGAATGAACTGATTCTACTACGCCAACTTGCGTTTGTAACAAAAACACCTTTAACTGTTTAAAGTCAATAAACAACTCGTTTCATTATTGATTTGTGGCTTCTTTTATACTTATAATTTGATTAATTTAATTGTCGCATTATTAATTTAATCGGCAGCGCTAGCATTTTTCAGTCGTGCAAACGGGAGCGACAAAACTAGTGCGCCAATTATGCTAACTGTGCATTTGTTCAATGCATTGTAGTGGATTCATGGCCAAGGCCAATCGACTAGAGTGCATTAACCGTCAAAGTTGCGGTGATAATTCAACAACTTCTTTTATTATTTACGGGTTATCTATCCGTTTGGGATTCAACATTTTCTGTTCTCTTCACTTATGCATGTGAATATGTTTAACTTGTAGAATCTGATAAAAAAATAAAGGCCAGATACTATCGGATGAAGCAGTGAAGGGTTTTAATTTTTTTTAAAGTAGCTATTCACATTTTACTTTAAAATTACTTTTACTTAAGAATCCAAATTTCAATTCGAAATCAACTTTTAATTAGGTATTCACCTTCTACTTCAAATTAAGTATTTTTAATCAATGTTTAATTAGGTATTTCGACTCACTAATAAAAATAATTTTAAAATTTTATATCTTTGAGTTTAGATTTAAGTAACTATGGTAGTTATTAAGTCGTTTTTCCATCGAAATAGGTATTTAGTAACATACTATAGTATTTAGAAGTAGAGCATACTTAGAATTAAGTACAATTTTAAATTAATTTACGTACTAGGGTGAGTTTTAGGTAGATTTATAAAATTTACTGAGATTTTCGGGGGGGTTTTCCATAAAAAAATAAGTTTTTTTTTCACAATGGAACCAATTAACATATCGTTTTATAATTTTCACTTTTTTTGGGTTATTTTTCGATTTATCTGTGTGGTATGGTGACACGGCGAGGAGTTGTTGTCGTAAGGGGGAATTCCCCTTGATTTTGGCTGGCAACTGCCAGGGCGTGCCTATCTGGTCGCCTACCTCGTGGCTCTATTAGATGGGAAAGTATCAGACTGGGAAAAAATATTTCTCTGGCAGGGCTTACCTATTAGCACTTTATGAAAATTTAATATTATTTTCCATAAATCTTAGGAGATTACGCTGCTTCTGATGGATTGCAATAGGAGCTGACTCCAAAATTCCGTGGACAGAATACCGTCTCTTGTATCACCACGAGATAACACAGTTTTCCTAGTTTTGTTTGTGAATCGTTAGGTTGTTTTATTTTTCTTGCCCGACCGATTAATCGGCTTCGGCATCGGCTTTGGCCGTTATCGGCCGAAAATGCACATTCGGCTTCGGTTTTTTTTTAAAAAAGTGGCCGAAGTTTTGGCCGAAGCTTTTCAATTTTTTTTTTTTATTTTTGCGACACCGAAAACTAAAACTAATTTTTTACGATACGATTTTCTAGCCCACATCACCTCTAAAGGGTCTTACTGATTTTCTTGAAACTTGAGTGTAAAATTATGTAATTGATGGAATTTCCAATGGGACATAAGAGGCCCACAAAACAAAAAATATGATTAAAATTTAACTTAGTAATCATCGAATATTGACTGAATCTCGCCTCAAATTGCGTGGCACGGGGTTACAGCTGCCACAAAGTACATCCTTGGACATTTTCTGGGTGGATTACTGAATTTTAAATATATATTTAGAAGCTTACTACTTGCTCTGATGTCTATGTTAAAAGGAGTCCTGGTAAACTGTATGAAATTTCAAATATAGGGGTAGGAGGCTCACTGAAGGATTCTACCTTTTAGAAATGTAGCCCAAATTGCTGCGCCAACAATTTACATTTAAAGTTCAAAGCTTCACAGGTGGTTTTTACCATCAACTGGAAAATCCTTTGCCCATCACCTGGCGGATTTGGGGAGTTCTTAAAAAATAGCTACTTAGATGGATTTATTCTTTGAAGAATTCTCTACCATTTCTACTAAATACTCCAAATTTTTAAAAATGATTTTAAAAAAATTCAATTTTTCTTACTGTTAGTTTTGACCTAGGAGGCCCAAATTTGTTTGTGAATTCTTTTTTACTTTTATTATTTATTTAAATAAATTTTTAGTTCCTAAAAAACTAAATGTGTATTTATATACTCTAATTTGAATGAAAATACACAAAAAAAACAGTTTTTAAAGGGTTTTTACTTAAGTATCGGCTATAGGCCTTCGGCGTCGGCCGAAGTAATAGGCTGCCAAATGATCTTCGGCATCGGCTTCGGCCTGAAAATGCTTATCGGTCGG
This sequence comes from Heteromyza rotundicornis, assembly GCA_951394025.1. Taxonomy (NCBI): domain Eukaryota; kingdom Metazoa; phylum Arthropoda; class Insecta; order Diptera; family Heleomyzidae; genus Heteromyza; species Heteromyza rotundicornis. The sequence continues at coordinate 46,671,580 of OX596011.1, read as the reverse complement.
GCTCTAGTTTCCAGAAACTTCCAAAAATGTTGAAGAGACTGCAGTTCTCTAGGATTGGCCAAGGATTGTTCATAAAGTATATGAGTACACCTGTCAAGTTTTTTGACCAAGATATGTAGTATTATTATATCCCATGATGTTGTTTCCACGCCCAAGTTTTCCAATGCCCTTAGAGTTTCATTCGTGGTGTCATGAAGACCTTTCAAAGCTGCCACTGATGGATTGTCTGCTGGGTGCTTTGCTTGTCCTAGTAACTTGTCCATCAGAGCTGCAGTAACTACTCGCTAATTGTTGTAGCGATCCTGTAGAATGGTCCAGGCTGTGGTATAGTTTTCTGTCGTTGTTGTTAAGTGTCCAATCAGTTTTTCCGCTTCTCCGACCAGGTTTCTTTTTAGGTGCAACATCTTCGTCACTACCGGAAGTGTGGACTTCTGGATCATCTCGTTGAACACATCGTAGAACTGACGCCACTTAAGGTAGTCCCCATCGAATTTTGGCAGATCCACCTTCGGCAAATGATGATTTGCAACCGAATAGTGGGCTACTGCTTCACCTTGCGTTTCTGGTACCATCTTTGATCCCTTCCCTTGTATTCTCATTACTCCATCGCTGATCCGTGCTTCGGTTTCCAGGTATGCTTCAAAGTTGTAGTCGTCTGAATCCAGGTCGTCGATGGAATCCATTATTTGGTCATGCCATCCTTGCACAGTACTCCAATGTTGTTCAATGATTTTTACCTTAGCCTTATAGTATTGCATCGGGTGTTCTGTGCTGTCGTTCAGTACGTCTATCATCATCCGTTCCACAATGTCAATTATCCTTTCTTGTTTTAGGACAATTGGCAAGGTAGATTTTTGTTATTGAACCACTGGCTTTGGGTGTGGCTGTGTGGTTTTTTGTTGTTCGGCGCCTTGCCTTTCGGCCTTTTGTCGATTCAGGACTTTGATTGTGCCCTTGATCTCTTCCCGGACTTCGCTGTATTTTTCCTCCATTGATGTGTAAAGGACTTTCATGAAGTACGGGTGATCGTCTTTAGCTGCAGGGTCCCTTCGTATGACAATGTCAATATGCTGGAATTCTCGCCACAGCTCATCGATTTCTTCGGCCTTCTTCTCGACGTATTCGAGTGTCTTCCGATCCTTCGATGCCTTCTTGTAATTCGCGATCGCCTTCTGCAGATTGATAGCGTTGTCATCTTCTGAAGCACCAGTTCATCGATTGTCGTCATGATTTAGTGGCTCTGTGCAAGGACTTCCTTCTATGTGGTTTGTTGCAATGTGCCGAGAACTTCCTTCAATAGGGTTTGATAGATACGTTCAAGGACTTACTTCTATGTGGTTTGTTGCGATGTGACAAGAACTTCCTTTAATGTGGTTTGATGGATACGTTCAATGACTTCCTTCTATGTGGTTTGTTGCGATGTGCCGAGAACTTCCTTCAATGTGGTTTGATGGATACGTTCAAGGACTTCCTTGTATGTGGCTTGGTGCGATGTGCCGAGAACTTCCTTCAATGTGGTTTGATGGATACGTTCAATTACTTCCTTGTATGTGGTTTGGTGGTTATGTCCACCCGGGGGCGCCAATGTTTAATCCCGAGAATATGTTGTTGCACAGGCACTTGAACCTGGGCAACTTATTCAGGATGTGTTCGATATGGCACTTGAATCACTCGAACGGAATGTTGAATGAACTGATTCTACTACGCCAACTTGCGTTTGTAACAAAAACACCTTTAACTGTTTAAAGTCAATAAACAACTCGTTTCATTATTGATTTGTGGCTTCTTTTATACTTATAATTTGATTAATTTAATTGTCGCATTATTAATTTAATCGGCAGCGCTAGCATTTTTCAGTCGTGCAAACGGGAGCGACAAAACTAGTGCGCCAATTATGCTAACTGTGCATTTGTTCAATGCATTGTAGTGGATTCATGGCCAAGGCCAATCGACTAGAGTGCATTAACCGTCAAAGTTGCGGTGATAATTCAACAACTTCTTTTATTATTTACGGGTTATCTATCCGTTTGGGATTCAACATTTTCTGTTCTCTTCACTTATGCATGTGAATATGTTTAACTTGTAGAATCTGATAAAAAAATAAAGGCCAGATACTATCGGATGAAGCAGTGAAGGGTTTTAATTTTTTTTAAAGTAGCTATTCACATTTTACTTTAAAATTACTTTTACTTAAGAATCCAAATTTCAATTCGAAATCAACTTTTAATTAGGTATTCACCTTCTACTTCAAATTAAGTATTTTTAATCAATGTTTAATTAGGTATTTCGACTCACTAATAAAAATAATTTTAAAATTTTATATCTTTGAGTTTAGATTTAAGTAACTATGGTAGTTATTAAGTCGTTTTTCCATCGAAATAGGTATTTAGTAACATACTATAGTATTTAGAAGTAGAGCATACTTAGAATTAAGTACAATTTTAAATTAATTTACGTACTACGGTGAGTTTTAGGTAGATTTATAAAATTTACTGAGATTTTCGGGGAGGTTTTCCATAAAAAAAATAAGTTTTTTTTTCACAATGGAACCAATTAACATATCGTGATACGATAGTTTATGAATTTCCTCATATTTCTATTTGTAAGTAGGCTTTCGTTGGAGTTTTATAATTTTCACTTTTTTTGGGTTATTTTTCGATTTATCTGTGTGGTATGGTGACACGGCGAGGAGTTGTTGTCGTAAGGGGGAATTCCCCTTGATTTTGGCTGGCAACTGCCAGGGCGTGCCTATCTGGTCGCCTACCTCGTGGCTCTATTAGATGGGAAAGTATCAGACTGGGAAATAATATTTCTCTGGCAGGGCTTACCTATTAGCACATTATGAAAATTTAATATTATTTTCCATAAATCTTAGGAGATTAAGCTGCTTCTGATGGATTGCAATAGGAGCTGACTCCAAAATTCCGTGGACAGAATACCGTCTCTTGTATCACCACGAGATAACACAGTTTTCCTAGTTTTGTTTGTGAATCGTTAGCTTGTTTTATTTTTCTTGCTTTATTAGTATTTTAACATATTTAATTTGATTTTAATTGAATTTTAAGCTTTAAAACTTTGCCACTTTGAACATCATTATCATTAAAAGAAAAAATTGGAAAATTGACCCTCACAAAACAGATTCATTTCCAAGGTAGGTTAGGTTAGGTTAGAGGGTAGATGGCACCATTGGAGCATAAATACTCCAGTGCCATCACACTTGGACCAAAAAAGTTGACCCATTGTGATGCCCGTACTTTAAGAGGTGGGATAGGCTCACACTCGTCAAACCATAAGTTGGTAATCCAACCACCCAGAATTTCTTACAAAGGCGAGCATATCACGAAGGGGTTTATCAGATAACTCCGCCAGGTCATCGAAAAAGTATTCCCCAAGGGTTCTGCGCCTGAGATGTTGTTGACTTGGACATCGACAGAGGAAGTGGTGGGTATCTTCCTCGACTTCCTCGTCCCCACAGCCCCTACAAACGTCATTTTGGGTAAGACCCAGTCTCCTAGCATGAGCTCCTAAAAGGTTGTGACCCGTTAATGTGCCCATGAGGACAGATATGGATTTCCTACCAAACTGCAGGAGCTTGACCGTACGTCCCTCATTGCGTTGTGGCCATAGTTTGCGAGAGGTCTCACAGGTTGAGAGTTGTCTCCATCTGATGTTGGCCTGCCTCTCAAACTGTTTTTCTAGTCGTTCCCTAATACTACAGAGTGGGATTTTAACAGAGCGGTCCGCTAGGTCAGCACTGATTGCCGACCCTTTCCGAGCTAATTCGTCGGCTGCTTCATTACCAGGTATTCCCTCATGCCCCGGCACCCAGCAGAGCCTAACGCGATGCTGTGAGCCAAGAACCTGCAGCTCTTCGCGACAGCGCCTGACAAGCTTTGACTTGATGTAGACGGCAGATAACGCTTTTATTGCTGCCTGGCTATCAATGAAAAAGGTGATATCATCGTGTGGTATCTCCACCATTGAGGTCGCCTTGGCCGCCTCCGCCACTGCCAGTATCTCCGCTTGGAAGACACTGCTGTTGTCTGGCAGACGGATGTATCCCGTGATCCCTAATTTTTCGCAGGTGTAGCCCGCGCCGGTACCAATGTTCATTTTGGACCCATCAGTGAAGACTGATATGGGTACGTTTCTTGATAGGTCATGTCCCTCCCACTCTTTCCTGGTGGGAAAGTGACTGGAGAAGGGAATATTGAAGTCTGGGTATGGCAGCAGGTAGTCAGAGCTGATGTCGTTCCCAAGATGTCGTTGCATTATGTCTGAGTGCCCCGTCGAGTTTCTATGCCAGGTTTCTGTCTGGCTTATTCTTAAGGCACTTTTTGCTGCATATTCTTGTGTAAATAGGTCTAGAGGCAGAAAATTAAGAATTGTCTCGAGTCCTGCCGTCGGTGAAGATTTCATCGCACTAGATATTCCTATACATGCTATTCTTTGTATTTTTGTCATTGTTTTCAGATTAGTGGTCTTGCTGGCTGATTTCCACCACACGAGACAACCGTATGTCAGTATTGGTCTAACGATGGCTGTATACATCCATGAGATGATTTTGGGGCGTGGGCCCCACCTTCGTCCAAAAATTCTACTACAGGTGTAAAAGGCAATTGACGCTTTCCTAACCCTTTCTTCTATGTTTAATTTCCACTTCAGTTTCCTGTCTAAAACGAGACCCAGATAGCGGGCGCTTTCTGAGACTCTGAGAGGGATCCCCTCTATAGATGGTGGTCTGAATTGTGGAATCGTTCGTTTGTTCGTGAATAGGACAAGTTCGGTTTTTTGGGGGTTAACCCCCAGTCCACATTTCTTAGTCCAGTCGCTCAATTGTTTCAGTGCTACTTCTAGTATATCGCTGATGGTCGGAAGGAATTTACCCGTTGCTAGTAGTACAACATCGTCCGCGTATGCGGTCACCTTTATCCCACTCTTCTCAAATTCAATCAGTATTTCATTTAGTACCAAGTTCCACAGAAGTGGTGAGATGACACCGCCCTGCGGGGTACCCCGAGAGGCGGTCGCCTCCATGTTCGTGTTCCCAAGTTCCGTTCTGATTTTCCGCTGGCTTAACATACTAACGATCCAGTCTGTTAGGGCAGGCTCGATATTCGCGTGTGTTAGCGCCCTACTAACCGCACTTACGTTGACATTGTTGAATGCGCCCTCAATGTCTAAGAATGCAGCTAAAGTGTACTCTTTATAAGAAAGATTCTTTTCAATGGTGCTGACGACGCAATGCAGCGCCGTTTCCACACCCCTCCCTTTCGTGTATGCATGCCATGCCGAGGATATATCACAAGGTCTCAGCCTGCTACGAATATAAAAGTCTATGAGTTTTTCGAAAGTCTTCAGTACGAAAGACGTCAGGCTGATGGGCCTAAAATCCTTCGCTAGTGTGTGGCTGGCTTTGCCCGCCTTGGGAATAAAAATAACATTAACTTGCCGCCAAATTGCTGGAATGTGCCCGAGCTTAAGGCTGCTCAAGAACAATTCCTTAAGAATTGGTGTTATAACATTCTTGGTCTTCTGCAGCATTATCGGGAGTATCCCGTCACTACCAGTAGATTTATAGGGCGAAAAAGAGTCAATCGCCCAGTTTATCTTTTCCTCAGTAACTAAACCTTCAGGTATACCATTACTTGTGGTCGCTGTTCTACTCGCGCCCGCATCTTCCAGATTAATATCACAACCTGGGAAATGCGTTTCCAGCAGAAGCCGTAGAGTCTCAGAGCACGATTCGGTCCATCGCCCATCGCTTCGCTTAAGGAATCCAGGTATAGCTGGTGCTTTCGAGATAAGTTTTCTTAGCCTTGCTGAGTCAGAGGAATGTTCCAAACTACTACAGAAATCCTGCCAAGACGTTCTCTTGGCGTTCCTTGTAGCGGTTTTGAATTTCCTTGTACTCGTTTTGTAGTCGTCCCAGTCAGTGGATACATTGGTTCTCATAGCCTTATTAAAGAGCTTGCGTGCGGCACTTCTTAAGACCCTAAGCTCCTCTGTCCACCACGGTGCTGATTTCTTTACCTTGGCTGTCCTTAACGGACATGCCTTACAATACGCCTTACTAAGGAGAAGCCCTAGCGACCTGGCAGAATTGTCTATCTCATGCGCTGATGTCAGATTTTGCGCCTGCAGTGTATGTATTCCATTCCCTACCTCACTTACAAAAGAGTCCCAGTCCGCCTTTCTTGGGTTTCTATATGGGGGTAATGTATTCTTTGGTATATCTATTTCGAATTCTATTATTCTATGATCAGAGAATGAGGCCTCAGGGGAGACCATCCACTGGTTTATAGATATAGAGTCCGAATTATTCGTTAATGTCATGTCAAGTACCTCCCTCCTATTTCTAGTAGTAAAGGTGGGCTCTCTGCCCTTGTTCGCAATAATCAGATTCTTTTTGATTATATATTCAAATAAAGACTCACCCCGTACATTTGTGTCACTGCTACTCCACTGAACATGGTGTGCATTGGCGTCACATCCGATGAGAATGTCCCATCCTTCCTGCTCGGCCTTCACGATCAGTGAGTTGGTGTCATTCGACGGCGGTGAATTCACTGAGTCGTACGGCATATATGTGGAGGCGATGACGAGGGAAGGAGACCCGCGCCTTTCGCACATTACTGCCGTCTGATCAGGGGTGCTAAAAGAAGGAAGGAGATATACGTTGATTTGTCTCCTAGCTACTATACAGGTTCTGATTTTAGTCTCACTGTTTAATGGTTTGACGCTGTATGTGGTCAAACCTTTGTCCGCAAGCCCGCATATGTTACCTCGGAGTAACCAAGGTTCCTGTATGAGGGCGACGTCTACGTTCTTGCTCGCCATTAGCGAAACAAGATTTGCGCTAGCCGCTTTGCTGTGGTGAAGATTAACTTGTATTAGCTTCATGGCAGTAGTGGCATTGTACTTACTTTTCTGGGTGGCTCCACAACTGGCCTCAGTTTGCATCGGGTGACCCCTATGCGCACCTTGAAGTTGCATTTCCGTAGAAGTGGCATCGACTTGTGGCTAACGAGTACCACAACCTCTGTGCCCGCCTCCGTTCGCTCAGCAACCTCCACGATCTCCCATTCAAGGCTTTTCAGCTCAGGGTTCAGGTGGCGTAGGTTGCGTTCAATACGTTCCCTTGGAAGATGTGGTCCCGGGATCATCAGTTTGAACTTCTGTCTGGCGAAGTCCAGGATCGCATTTTTGTCGGCGACGCGCAGGTCGGCATGAGCCCACGGTGCGGTTGTGTTGGCGACAAATTCCTCGAGCCATTTCAGCGTGTCCGCATCATCACACTGAAGCATCTTAAAACCCTTGATTGTGGTCAGCTGGCCGAAGAGAGGGATATGCTTCCCCTTCTTCAGGATAGCATCATTCACACCCTCAAGGATTCTGAGCTCTATCAGCTGCCACTGGTCCTCTGTCAGTCGACGTTCGGGGTTCCCGTAGTCAACCACAGCGACCCTAAGACCGTCCTGTACGACGTCTGCAACGGTTTTTCGCTTTTTGTTGCAGGCCACCGGCGGCGACACCGTATCGTCGTGCCTGCCCCTTTTTGGAGTTCCCGCCACTGCGCCCGATTTCTCTGGAGCAGTAGTGGTCCACCTGAGTTTACCCGCCGCTGAGGTCGGGGGCAAAGGGCCTCCATTCCTCAGACACGCGCGATATGGGTGCCTTCACCGTCTCCTCCGCCGCCGTTAGCATCTGGCGTTCCCTTTCCGTGTAGGAATTCGGGTCGCGCTTCTTCATCCGTCGTATCAAGCGTTTGGCGTTCAGCCTCTGCTTGACGGTCTTCCCCACGTTTCCAGCACTCCCTGCCTTGCACCCCTCAGCGACCATTGGAACATCGGGTTTCCCCGAGCCATGGTGGTGTTGCTTCGGGTCCCTCGGCAGGGTGCCCCCCAGTCCCGAATACTGCCCCGCTTTCACGCCATCCTGACTCACCTCAGCGGCCATTGGAACATCGGGTTTCCCCGAGCCATGGCGGTGCCTTGATTTGCCAGAAAGAGCGATCACCGTACAGCAGCTGTCCAGAGTGGTATCACCGTCCGGGACCATTTCAGGACCAGTCGCGACAGACGCAGGTTGCGAGTCAGCTGGGCTGGCTGAGCCTTCGCTCGAGCCGGGCTTCGTATCATCAACAACCTTCGTCTTTTCAGACCGCACACCACCCTGATCCTCCCCCGAACAAGATTGAGCGGGGAGCTCATTACATCGTTCGGGTTTGCATCCAGTGGTGCCCGGTCGCATTCGCGGTGGTCCCATAGGCTCCACATCGCCCCGGTCTCCAGCAGGGGCCATCTCTGCGTCCGTTTTATCGGTCGCTGAGGATAGCCCCTGTAGGAAGGCCCGCGCGTTATGCAGCCTTTTACGGTCCCTTTCGTTGAGTTCATCCCAGGTCTTGTTACCCAACCTTCTAACTGTCAACTTGCTGTTTGCGATCCTCGTACGAGTCGAAGCTGTTGACATGGTTGACAGCCCGGATGAGCTGGCGACAGACATATTATCGTCCTCACGAAGAAGCAATTTCTCCATGTTGACGGCAATATTACCGCCGCCTACCTCACCGACACTAATCGATTCATTGTCCGTTGTCGCGCATTGGAGAAGAAGGTTCTCCTCCTCCTCCGTCATGTCCGTCGTCGTTTCTAAATTTTTTAAAGTTTTTTCTTTTTCGGAATTCATTTTTGGTTTCACGAGTGTGGGGGAAGGGCGGTCATCCTGCACTCACCCCCAGTATGCAGGAAAGGGGAGTTAGGTTAGAACTAGAGGTCCCCAGGTATCTAGAGCTCGCATACTAAAGACCAGGCTCCCTCCTGGCCACGCATCCCTCGGCGTATGAAGCTCCACCTTGGATTAGGGGATTTTAAGGAGTTACCTCTCCTTCGCCCGACTATGTTGGCCAGACCCAGACAGAACTATGTCCGTGTCGGGAACTGTTACCGGCGGTCACCAACGTGGAGGTCATAGTCGCACTTCCAAACAGCTCTCACAGTTACGGCACGCACCATCTGTTCACCAGAATGATTACGTGTTTATCCCCCTGCACAGAGCTGAATGACTAACCACCCAAGGTAACATAAAAAATGAAACTGAACACAGGTACCAATTTACCAGATATCCTTTGCATGGAATATGCCAACATTACTACCCTCACAATCGTCTAATTCGTAATAAGCGTTTCCTAATTTCTTGGTCCCGCGCGCTTTTATCCCCGTAGGAGCCAGTTTCGCGTTTAAATGCTTTATTAGGCTACTTTGTGCAAAATTTCGTCTTATAACATTCTATCCTACACTAAAATTTCGAACTTTCGATCGGGGGTTATATGTATGAACATTTTTCTCATACGATTCTTTCATTTTTGCTCTAATGGAATCGCTTAGTAATGCAAAGGTATCCATGCGCTCTATTTTTACTTCCGGTTCAGACAACAATTTTACTTGCGTCAGCAAGGTATAATCGATACCATGAGTAATCTTGTTTTGGCCAAAGAATATTTATGGAAATGGTGCTATAAGGTCTAAATAAAGTCATTGAAATGGTCTCTCAGATTCAGCCATATTACCCATGGGAGGTCGCAATACATGAGTGGGTGTTTTTGACGTTTTACATAATTCGCAATTCACTACATATTTTCGAACATCCACCACAAGACCTGGCCAATAGAAATGCCTACGTACTCTCTCGACCGTTTTGGCGATTCCACCGTGAGCAGATGATGGGACATCATGCTTTACGCTTTTTCGAGGGCCAACGGGAACCCAGAGTTTCCATGAATGCGATTCATCACCGTTCCCCTGCGAAAACTTATCTCGAAAGTATATAAATTTATCTATCACTTTAAAATCAGGCAACTCAACCTTAAGAAATTTTTCTCTTAACTGCTTATATTCTCCTACATCAAAACATTCCGAATTTAAATCAATAATTGGCAAACTTCCTACCTCAACCAATTCCACAGCAACTTCACCTTCGAATGTGCGTGACAATGCGTCAGCAACGATATTTTCGCTACCTTTTCGATGCTCTACTTTAAAATTAAACCCTTGAAGTTTAAGTGACCATCTGGCCAATCTCCCGCTCAAGTCCTTTTGACTCATTAGCCATTTAAGACTTGCATGGTCTGTCTCTACTTTAAACTTATGTCCTTCGATATAGGGGCAATACTTTATGATCGCTAGCATTCCAGCTCAGTGACGGTGTAGTTTCTCTGCGCTTTATTCAATTTTTTTGACATGAAAGCTATTGGCTTTTCATCACCGTTTTCGTCTATCTGCGCAAGAAGACCACCGACACCCCACTGACTGGCATAACATTGGACAATGAATGATTTCGTGTAATCAGGACGAGATGAAATAAGTTTGTTTATTTTTAAGTTTTAAATTGAAAACAAGTTTGTTCGTAGTTGTTTCTAAAATTTCCAACTTTACCAGACTTTCATTAACGTTTCTACTTGTTTTAAGGTGGTTATTTTTGATTTTAGGTTGTTTTTTCTCTGGGTGTAGTTATCAATAAATCTCCTATACCACCCAGTCATACCGAGGAGTTGACGAAGCTGGCGTACAGTCTTCGGGATAGGATACTGAATAATCGCTTTTATTTTATCATCATCGGCTTTTAGAGACCCCTTTCCGACAATATAACCTAAATAATTAACTTGACTCAAGCCGAATTTTCTTTTCTTTATATTAATTGTTAAACCTGTAATCACCAAAAGTTTATAATGAATACCCGGATCATACCAAAAATAATGTTTAAAGAAAATTATTCTCAGACCTTTATTTTCGGATGCGTTTGGATACGGTTGCACGTGATGGTTTGCCTATGCTAGCAGTTCGGTAGTTTAGGGGGGATCTTGTATCCATTCGCTTTCCAACAGCTTTCCAAATTTATTTCACGTGCGAAGAGAAAAAAGTAACACAACAAAATGGATGGTAAAGTAATTGAAAAAAAAAACTGAAGCTAATAACAAAAGGGATTGTTGCAACTAATTGCTAAAGATGTGGAGCATTGATGTTGTTGCTCTGGCCACTACAATTCCCACCCTACCGTGTGACTTCAGAAAATGGCATTAATGTGTTCTGAAATCCCCTAATTTGTGTTTGCTACTTCAGATCAATTTAAAGAAAAACTAACGCATATTTAATTTTTAATTTTTAATTCCTTAAAATGTATTTTTATTATACAACCAAAGTTGCATTGTATTTTTTTTTTTTCTTTTACTTTTTTATTCTTAATTAAATTCTTAAATTTTCATATATATTATTCATATATATATATTTTTTGTTTTTTTATTCTAACAAATTGGTTTTTATTATATTAGTAGTTTTAATTAATTTCTAAGTAAGAACCTATGTATGTGCAGTATAATCTAAAAGAAATGGTTATGCTAAATGTATTGTTGTTCAAAAAAAAAAACAGGTATAAAGACAATGTTTACTTTATCATTGTTACTTATCGCGAGAATTTAAACGCCAAACATTAAAAAGCAAAAATTAATGTTTGCGAATTTGTGCATGCAACACTCAAAAACTCATTTCTAATTCAATTCTTCTTTATTAGCTTAGTAAAATACTGATTTTGGAGAGCAACCAAATGAGCACATTTTATCGCATGCGAGAAAAACTTTGCAATTTCACTATTTTAATTAATTTTTCGATTTTTTTCTCACTTTAAAGCTTATACCTCTTTTCGTATCAACAATTACATTTATTTATTTTTTTCTTTCTTTTGTTTTAAGAACGTTAACTAACGACGATCTCAAGTACACAAGTACTAATTATGCTGATGCAAAAGCCTGATGGGGAAGAGTGGTTGACGCCACTTTTCACCGATGAGAGCGTAGTTTATATTCTTCGTTGCTCGATTTCAATCCGATGAGGCAGCTGTCGAGCCCTACTTTAGCTTTCCTAATCTTATAAGATTTGCATTCATTTTTGTGTAACTGTACATATATGTATACGAATCCCTAAATGCAACAATACTGACATTAGAATTTGTTATATATAAAAAAAAAATTTAGAATACTACCTTATAGGGGGGGGTCTCTATAAGGAACTAGATTTAAAGTTGTACTTCTTTTTTTTTTATAACCCTTATATTAACTTGCTTTGGGCGGACTATATATATATATATATATATATATATATATATATATATATATCCTCAAATCTGCGGCGAGCTTTTTCATACACTTCCACATGAGCTAGAGAGCTGAAATTTGGAACACTGATAGAACTCCGGTGACAATGCATTCTATTAAATTTTTGGGTCCATCAGAGGCGTAGGGGGCCGTGGGGGGACTCAAACCTTTTTTTTTTAAACATGACATAACTTCCGATTCCTTCAAGCTACAATGATGAAATTTGGTAGGTGGGTTCTTATTGACAAAATGATTTTTTATACCCTTTGGAAAGGGGGGTGTGGGGGCAAAGGGGAGCGGAATGGAGCCAATTTAAAGTTCTAACTTTCGTATTTTTAAAGCTACAGGGCTGAAATTTTTTACTTAGGCTAGCATTGGGGAAAAAGAGTAAAAAAGGAAAAAAAAGGGGGGAAAAAGGGGGGAACAATTTTTTTTTTAAATCAAAAAAAATTTTTTAAATGTAAAAATTTAAGAAGAAAAACTATACGGGCAAAATATAAATAAGAAAGAAATATACCGAAAAAAAAATTTTTTTAAAAAAAAGGGGAAAATAAAAAAAGAGTAAAAAACAAGTTTTTTAAAATATAACCCTTTAACCGACTAAAAAGCAGAAAATAAATTTCCTTTAAATTAATTTCCGCAATTTCGATTAAAAATTAAGGGTTTTTGGCTTCTTTGTTCCTAATATCACTGCAAATTTTGAAGTCGCCAAAAACCCTTAATTTTAAATCGAAATTGCGGAAATTAATTTAAAGGAAATTTATTTTCTGCTTTTTAGTCGGTTAAAGGGTTATATTTTAAAAAACTTGTTTTTTACTCTTTTTTTATTTGTTTTTTGTAAGAAATGAAATGAAGAGTGCTTGACGCCACTTTTCACCGATGAGAGCGTAGTTTATATTCTTCGTTGCTCGATTTCAATCCGACGAGGCAGCTGTCGAGCCCTACTTTAGCTTTCCTAATCTTATCAGATTTGCATTCATTTTTGTGTAACTGTACATATATGTATACGAATCCCTAAATGCAACAATACTGACATTAGAATTTGTTATAAATAAAAAAAAAATTTAGAATACTACCTTATATGGGGGGGTCTTTATAAGGAACTAGATTTAAAGTTGTACTCCTTTTTTTTTTTTGTTGTAAGAAATGAAAAATTTGCTCAAAAGCAAAGAAATGTATGCATAAAAAAAATTCAAGTAAAAACTGGAAAACACAAAAAAAATTTTATAAAAAAAAATATAAATAAATTTACAAATTTCTTTATTTTAATTTTATACCTATTTCGGTTTTCGTGGATTAGCATCCAAAAATTATCAAAAAAATTCCATAGTCTATGGTAGACTGTACTTAAAAAAATTCAGAATTTGTCTATTATGTTGTGCGATGCGGGACAACTTTGGACTTGAAAGGTTTTTGCCGAAGTGATTTAAGAATTTGTGCTGAAAACCTGTCATTGCTATGCCGTAGCTGTGATTGAGTTCTATCGAATGACTTTCTCATTAGTTTATCAAGGGCAGATAAATGGAACTGAAATGGTTAATCACTCAAGTCGATAATGAAGCTCAATAGATTAAGATTAAATAGACTTGCCAAATCTAAAAATTTGTTTAAAGGATTTTAATTTCGTTGTGGTTTGGAAAATAAGAGAATTGAAGAAAATTAATTGGAAATATAATTGTTTCCGAACGATTTTGCTATACCAAATCAACATTAAGGATAACGTAGAAAATGTACCATTACAAACCTGCTTTCCTCAAATGTGACGATACCTCCAAAAGATGACTAAGATGTTTTTCGAACGACTGTGATACTATCAGAACGTCCAAGAAAACAAAAACGAAGGATTTTAAATTCTAAGGTATAACATTGAGAATGTTGGTTCCGAATAGATTCATTAATTAATAATTGCAAATGATCATCAGACTCACGCGCTTCTTGTATATCTGGAAAACTAATATTTGATGAACGTGGTATATTTTCATTGGAATGCCTGTGCAATCCTGACATATTCAAATTCTGTTGCGGTGTTTGTATTGACGACGTGTCATGAAAATTTCCACGACTTCTCGTATTTGGACGATTTTTATTTCTTTTGGGTACTGCCCCTTTATTAGTGGAAGTGTTTTCTAAATTTGGATTGGAAGCCGATGCTTGCTGTTCGTATGTATTTTGTCTAACGATTTTATATGGTTTTAATTTGTTTGAAGTGCATACAGCACGACATATTGGACATGTATTCGAATCACGAATCCATTCGGTAATACAAGGTTTATGAAACACATGTAAACAATCGGTAGATACTAAAATATCATTTAGACCAAATGGTTGCTTGCAAATTACACATGATATAGAACTGTCATCTACCAATCCTGGTAGATTCTCATTGCTATGAAGCAATGACATGGTTATTCAGAATTAGTAATATAGACTTTATAAATCAAAAATTTTATTAATCGTTCGTAGCAAAACAATACAAAAATTTATCATCTTTAGAATTAGTGCAAAAGAACACAAATAACAAAATGGTTAGTGGCCGATGAATGAAAAATCAATGGATTTCAAAAATCGTTTTTCCAATGCCAATCATTCTGCCATTCCATCCCATAAACCCTAAAAAAAAAAAAAAAAGAAGCAAAATAAAACTTTAAAGAAAATGCTTCACATATTAGAATTGTGTACAAAAAGGAGTAAATATATTCAGTATATCGATAGCGGATCAAAACTAGATTATAACTCCAGTTGCTCATATTTCCAGAAACGAAATCTGATTATTACACTCAAAAAAACAAATACAAAAAAAAACGAATCTAATATGTTTGGCTTTCAATTGTGTAAAACAAAAATTGAACTAAAGAGCATATTATGTGTGTGACTCACAACGTTGCCATTAGTTATTATATATATATTAATATACGAACGACATTGTCGTCGTAGACCCCACGTTGGTCGCCAAAATTTGTAATCACCAAAAGTTTAAAATGAATACCCGGATCATACCAAAAATAATTTTTAAAGAAAATTATTCTCAGACCTTTATTTCGGATGCGGTTGCACGTGATGGTTTGCCTATGCTAGCAGTTCGGTAGTTTAGGGGGTGATCTTGTATCCATTCGCTTTCCAACAGCTTTCCAAATTTATTTCACGTGCGAAGAGAAAAAAGTAACACAACAAAACGGATGGTAAAGTAATTGAAAAAAAAAACTGAAGCTAATAACAAAAGGGATTGTTGCAACTAATTGCTAAAGATGTGGGGCATTGATGTTGTTGCTCTGACCACTACAATTCCCACCCTACCGTGTGAAAATGCCATTAATGTGTTCTGAAATCCCCTAATTTGTGTTTGCTACTTAAAATCAATTTAAAGAAAAACTAACGCATATTTAATTTTTAATTCCTCAAAATGTATTTTTATGCAACCAAAGTTGCATTGTATTTTTTTTTTTGTTTTTGTTTATTTCTTTTACTTTTTCATTCTTAATTAAATTCAATTATTTTTAAACAATTATTCATATCTCTTACTTATATAAAATTCTTTGTGAGTTTGTAGGTTTGTAGGTTTGTATGTATGTATGTATGTTTGTTCCCTTATAACTCAAGAAATACTTGACCGATTTTAATGAAACACATACCAAAATGTAGGTAATTTCTATATGTCATTTCATTAAATTTGGGCGTTCGAGGTGGGCGTAGCAAATATTATTCTAAAATGGTATAATTTATGCAGTGTTTAACCGATTTCGCTGAAATTTTATATGTGATTTTGGGGGACGAATGGGTATGCTACGGTTTGATTCTGAAAATTTGCGGTCCGCCCACTGCCACGCCCTAAAAATTTTAAAGCTCTGTAACTCGGGTCCTATTCAAGGGATTTCGGTGAAATTTTGGATTTGGTGCTGGGAGGTGAATGGGCAGAGGGATGACTATTGAAATTTAAGATCCGCCCACTGCCACGCCCTAAAATTTTTAAAGCTCTGTAACTCGGCTCCTATTCAAGGGATTTCGGTGAAATTTTGGTGCTGGGACGTGAATGGGCAGAGGGATGACTATTGAAATTTAAGATCCGCCCACTGCCACGCCCTAAAATTTTTAAAACTCTGTAACTCGGCTCCTATTCAAGGGATTTCGGTGAAATTTTGGATTTGGTGCTGGGAGGTGAATGGTCAGAGGGATGACTTGCAAAATCTATTATTTCAGTTGCTTAAATAATACATATAACATTTCTACGTTAACATGAAATTACAAAATTATTGCGAGCGAAGCTGTGGGTATAAGCTAGTATATATATATTTTTTTTTTATTCTAACAAATTGGTTTTTATTTTATTAGTAGTTTTAATTAATTTCTGAGTAAGAACCTATGTATGTGCAATATAATCTAAAAGAAATAGTTATGCTAAATGTATTGTTGTTCAAAAAAAAAAACAGGTATAAAGGCAATGTTTACTTTATCATTGTTACTTATCGCGAGAATTTAAACGCCAAACATTAAAAAGCAAAAATTATTGTTTGTGAATTTGTGCATGCAACACTCAAAAACTCATTTCTAATTCAATTCTTCTTTATTAGCTTAGTAAAATACTGATTTTCATGAAATTGCTCTCTCAGTGATAAAATGTTGTATTTGCTACATTAGAATAATTAGCTCAATGGAGAGCAACCAAATGAGCACATTTTATCGCATGCGAGAAAAACTTTGCAATTTCACTATTTTAATTAATTTTTCGATTTTTTTCTCACTTTAAAGTTTGTACCTCTTTTCGTATCAACAATTACATTTATTTTTATACCCCCACACTCACTGTGGCAGGGTATACTAACTTTGTCACAACGTTTGTAACGCCCATAAGGAGGCGTGTCCGGTATGGAAAAGTATATATATTCTTGATCAGTATCACCTGCTGAGTCGATTTAGCGATGTCCGTCTGTCTGTCCGTCCGTCTGTCCGTCTGTCCGTCTGTCCGTCTGTCCGTCTGTCCGTCTGTCCGTCTGTTCGTCTGTCCGTCCGCACGATAGCAGTCGCAGTTTTGGAGATATCGACTTCAAACTTTTTTTACATGTTTTTCTCGTGAACACTGAGATCAAGTTCGAGAATCAGCCAAATCGGACAAAAACTGGGCGTGGCTCCCATACACCGAAAAAAAAGGTAAAAATTTTTCAAGTCTTTTTTATTGTTGTATTCCATTGGAAATGTTTAGAAACGTATTTTTGACATGGTCCGAGGTTCCGAAGCCACATATATAAGGGTCTAAATGGGGTCCTCAGACCAATTTTTTTTTTTTTCGGATTTGATTGGAAATTTTTAGAAATGGATTTTGGACATGGTTTGGGCTCCAAAACCACCTATAATTGGCTCAAAATAGGGTCTTGAGACCACATTTTTTTATGTTCGAGGTACTTCTTCCTACTGTGTGGGGGTATTTCAACTTCGGTATAGCCGAAGATAGTCCACTCTCTAGTTTTTTTTTTTTCGTTTGTTTTAAGAACGTTAACTAACGACTATCACGAGTACACTAATTATGCTGATGCAAAAGCCTGATGGGGAAGAGTGCTTGACACCACTTTTCATCGCCTGTGGCGAATATAATGCAGAGAAGTTGTGAAAAACACCATAAACGTTTAAAAATTGTTTAAACAGATTCGATTTGAACTGCACTCCATTGTCAGTCGTGAGGGGTACACCAAAATGTGCAATCACTCGTTTTTCTAAAAACTCAACTATTTGTGGTGAAACTTTTAATTGGCTCAAGAAAATGATATTTAGACAGATGATCGAGTACAATAATTTACCCTACATTGCCTGAACGCGAACGAGGGTATGGACCCAGGAAATCCACGTACAGTTTTTGAAAAATTCTTTGAGAAGTTGCTGCCTTTCCCATTGGCGGTCGAAGAATGTAATTAGGTGCCTTTGTTTCTTTACATGTTTCACACGCTAATACATATTCGCGTATTTGCTTTGTCGTTTTTGGCCAATAAAAAAATGATTTTAGTCGAGCTAACGTTTTGCCGATACCACCGTGGGCACTTAGAGAATGATCGTGTGCTCTAGAAGTAATTGTTTCTGTCATTTCGTCAGGAATCCAAAGTTTCCAGGATATTTCTTCTTGGATTGAGTCACCACTGGCGTGAACCACTCGTTTATAAATGAAACCATCCACTACTTTAATGTCAGATAACAAGTGCGATTTTTGTTGAAATTTTTCAATTAAATTCAAGTAATTTTGAGATTTGAAAAATGGAGATTCAAAATCTAATTCAAGTAAAGTTTCTAACTCGTTAATACAATTAATTTTTTGGTCAACATTATAAATCTCGTTGTTGTCTTCTGAAAAAACTCTAGACATTGAGTCGGGTACAATATTTTGGCTTCCTTTTCGATGCAATATTTTAAAATTAAAGCCTTGCAATTTTAATGCCCACCTGGCAAGTCTTTCGTGTAAATCTGCTTCACTCATTAGCCATTTCAGTGATGCGTGGTCAGTAATAACCTCAAACTCATGTCCCTCTATGTATGCTCTGAACTTTTTTATGGCTAACACGGCCGCGAGACATTCTTGCTCCGTATGATTACGTTGAGCTTGATTAAATTTGTGAGACATGAAAGAGAGTGGCACCTCATCGGTGCGTTGCGCTAAAACTGCGCCAATACCATATTGGCTTGCATCGCACTGTATTGAAAAAGGGCGTGAAAAATTGGGATTGAGAAGTACGGGTGCACTACAGAGACTAGTTTTTAAAGCTTCGAAAGCAGAAACTGCATCGTCAGTCCATATAAATTTCTTTTGTTTTCGCAGCATATCAGTGAGTGGCGTGGATATAGCAGCGAAATTTTTAACAAATCGTCTGTACCACCCACAAACACCCAGAAATCTGCGAAGTTGTCGAACAGAGGTTGGCAAAGGAAATTCTTTTATTGCAATGACTTCATCTGGATCTGTGCTTATGGTTCCGTACCCTATAATGTGCCCTAAGTATTTGACTTCTTGAATTAAAAACTTGCCTTTTTTCTATATTAATCGTTAAATCAGCCCGTTTTATACTAACTGCAACCTCCTGTAGTAAATCAACGTGCTCTTTAAAAGTTTCGGTTATCAAAAGCAGATCGTCAAGATAAATAAAGACTTTAGTACGCAAGTGCGCTGGAATTACCTTAACCATCAGACGCGACATTGTCTGTGGTGCATTGCATAATCCAAAAGGCATGGTGATAATATGATACAGTGGGCGATTCGGTACAGTAAAAGCTGTCATTTCCCTTGCCTTCTCATCTAATGGTATTTGCCAGAAGGCGTGCTTAAAGTCCAGGCTTGTTATAAATCTGGCCTTCGAGAGCCTGCTGAGAATTCCATCGATAAGTGGTAGGGGATAAGCATCATTCACTGTTACACCATTCACTTTACGTGCATCAAGACACAGACGAACTTTTCCTGGTTTAACAACCAACGCTACCGGAGAAGACCAAGCACTCTGCGACTCTTCAATTACACCTAACGCCAGCATTCTGTCAATTCCCGCAAATAAAAGCTTTTCTACGGCAGGAGATACTGCAAAATGCCTCTGCATTATTGTCTTACTATCGCCGACATCTATTGAATGTGTGACTAACTTAGTACGACCTAGACCCTGTGTTGAGAATGACGGAAACAATAAAATAGCAGCATTCAATCTCTCACGTTGCAATGTGCTTAACATGCCCTGGCTAAACCAAACACTCGAACCAAATCTACACCCAAATACAAATTCTGCGAACGTGAGGGTATTATTAAAAAATTCAAAGTTTTCGTAACTCCTTTATATAAAATTTCGGTGGTTATACTTCCTTCCGCCAAATGGCTTTTACCATCTTTTATACTATTTAATTCATTAACTTCAAATATTCTTTTTCGGGCCTCTTTATATTCTTTGGCTCGAATATGCAATGGATTAAAATTTGTTTAAATTGGTTTCGGTTTATCCGAATTTAAACGTTTTTAAATACATATTGGTTTTGCATCAGAGACAGTGAACTCCAATTCATTTGGATCTGTCTTACATTCGATTGTTCGTTTTACGACTGCGTTGTTCTCGAGTGTGTGTGAACCTTTTGCACACTCGCACGTGAGAAATGATTTATGTTCTGTTACAGTTGGGTTTGTAAATGTTAACAGCTCCACAGCCATAACAAAACACTTTTCTCTCCGCAAGACAGACCTCAAACCTATACCCTACTTCGTTACAATTCCAACAAGTAATTTTTATTTCCGAAATTTCATCGAATTCTAAATTTTCTTCAAAATTGTTTTCAATTTCCTAAACATTACGTCGATAATTTTGAGGTCGGTTTGTTCTACTAAATTCCTCCTCTAATAATTCATTTTTTTGTACAAATCTTCTTAACTGACTCACGGTTTCTATTGAAAAATGCAATAAGTCTTTTCTTATTTCCGAACGCACATTTCTCTTTAGAATTTCTACAAGATCAGAAGATGATAATGGCACTTCTAATCTATCACACAACTGCTGAATGTTTTCAAAGAATTCATCGAACTTTTCCGTTTGTTTTTGTTTACGATTTCGAATTAAATCGAGAATGTCTAAATCGGTTCGATTGTCTCTAAATTGACTCCTCAATTCACCACACAATGATTGCCATTCAATTCGTTCTACGCGACGATGATATCGCCAAAACCACTCAAGTGCCTTTCCGACAAACCAAATGTGTATGTGATTACACAATGTTTCAAAATCTCCTCTTAGACTTTGAGAAGTTAGCGCTTGCACTCTATATATAAACTTATCCACAGTGAAAGTATCCTCGTGTCCACTGAACTTTAACTGCCAATTCGAAATAAAATTTGAAATCTTATCTGTTGATAAATTGATTGATCTGTGGCCATTAAAATTTCTAGGACTAAAAGGGTTATTGTTAATATTTCTATTAGAATCAATAGACATTTGAGAAAGTTGGTTCCATATAGATTCATTAATTAATAATTGCAAATGATCATCAGACTCACGCGCTTCTTGTATATCTGGAAAACTAATATTTGATGAACGTGGTATATTTTCATTGGAATGCCTGTGCAATCCTGACATATTCAAATTCTGTTGCGGTGTTTGTATTGACGACGTGTCATGAAAATTTCCACGACTTCTCGTATTTGGACGATTTTTATTTCTTTTGGGTACTGCCCCTTTATTAGTGGAAGTGTTTTCTAAATTTGGATTGGAAGCCGATGCTTGCTGTTCGTATGTATTTTGTCTAACGATTTTATATGGTTTTAATTTGTTTGAAGTGCATACAGCACGACATATTGGACATGTATTCGAATCACGAATCCATTCGGTAATACAAGGTTTATGAAACACATGTAAACAATCGGTAGATACTAAAATATCATTTAGACCAAATGGTTGCTTGCAAATTACACATGATATAGAACTGTCATCTACCAATCCTGGTAGATTCTCATTGCTATGAAGCAATGACATGGTTATTCAGAATTAGTAATATAGACTTTATAAATCAAAAATTTTATTAATCGTTCGTAGCAAAACAATACAAAAATTTATCATCTTTAGAATTAGTGCAAAAGAGTTAAAAACTATTTAAGCTAAAAGTGCTCTCATTTTCTCAGGTGTCTACAGAACACAAATAACAAAATGGTTAGTGGCCGATGAATGAAAAATCAATGGATTTCAAAAATCGTTTTTCCAATGCCAATCATTCTGCCATTCCATCCCATAAACCCTAAAAAAAAAAAAAGAAGCAAAAAAAAACTTTAAAGAAAATGCTTCACATATTAGAATTGTGTACAAAAAGGAGTAAATATATTCAGTATATCGATAGCGGATCAAAACTAGATTATAACTCCAGTTGTTGATATTTCCAGAAACGAAATCTGATTATTACACTCAAAAAAACAAATACAAAAAAAAACGAATCTAATATGTTTGGCTTTCAATTGTGTAAAACAAAAATTGAACTAAAGAGCATATTATGTGTGTGACTCACAACGTTGCCATTAGTTATTATATATATATATTAATATACGAACGACATTATCGTCGTAGACCCCACGTTGGGCGCCAAAATTTGTAATCACCAACAGTTTAAAATGAATACCCGGATCATACCAAAAATAATTTTTAAAGAAAATTATTCTCAGACCTTTATTTTCGGATGCGTTTGGACACGGTTGCACGTGATGGTTTGCCTATGCTAGCAGTTCGGTAGTTTAGGGGGTGATCTTGTATCCATTCGCTTTCCAACAGCTTTCCAAATTTATTTCACGTGCGAAGAGAAAAAAGGAACACAACAAAACGGATGGTAAAGTAATTGAAAAAAAAAACTGAAGCTAATAACAAAAGGGATTGTTGCAACTAATTGCTAAAGATGTGGGGCATTGATGTTGTTGCTCTGACCACTACAATTCCCACCCTACCGTGTGAAAATGCCATTAATGTGTTCTGAAATCCCCTAATTTGTGTTTGCTACTTAAAATCAATTTAAAGAAAAACTAACGCATATTTAATTTTTAATTCCCTAAAATGTATTTTTATGCAACCAAAGTTAAATTTGTAGCGCCCACATTTACCATCATCATTATATTCATGAATTATTATCACTATTATATATTGTTATCTGTTTATTATCTATTATTACACTATTTAATTATTAATTAATTATATTATTTTAGCTACGACTGTTTATCTTTCTTATCTATGTATAATAATTGCATGCATTTGTCATTTGCAGAAACCTGTTTTGTTATCACTCAAATTTACAATAACAATCACTTGCTAATTACTCTCTTTCATGTCTACTTTACAATGTAAATTCTCATAACTGCTATCCGTGATATTTTCGAAGATCAGTCGATAGGCTTAGAGTATAAATGTTTTGTAACATAAAATCAATAATCTTCTGGAGCTCGAACAATAAAGTTCAATTGCAAAAGCGCTCCTCCCGTCTTATCATTATTTTTTGCCTTCGTAACATTTAGACGCATGTAGACAAGTTCTGGCTCTTGCGGCTAGTGTTATCCGAAGAAGATATAGTTAATGTGGTACGAGGACAAGAATAGTCGCAAACGCTGACTTTCCTGGCCCGCACCCTCCGTTATAAGTGGCGCCCAACGAAAATTTAAATTTTTTGGCCAAAATTTCCAATTAATTTGTCAAAATATCCGATCAAAAATCGACGAATTTTGAGCGAACGGCATTTTGAAGACTGCTGAACTTGTAGCGATTCAGTTAGCTGTTGTTGTTGTTGTTTCGAGAGCTTGCATGCGTTGTTGTTGTTCTTGGCAAAATACCGTAGGCCGTTACAATAAGCTACTGCTTATTTGCCCGTGTTTAGGCAAACAATACTTTTTGGTTGTTGCTTACTGCATGCAAATTTTATATTTAACAAAATTGCATTAAATATGACTACGCGATCAAAAACTGCTGGCACACCAGTATCAGGCGCTCAAGGGGTTTCTGGCTCTGCAGATGTTTCATCCGACGCAGGTAATGCTGGCGCTGCCGAAACGCAGTCAAATTTAAGCCAAAGCCATGAGCAAAGCAATGGACCAGTTAGCATAAGTTTGACTGAAAATCAATTTAGAGAGTTGTTAGGTGGTTTGCAAGTTAACCAGGCTCCGCGAAGGGTATCAACATTCAGCACATGTTCTGCTCGTTTTTATGGAGGCCGTAATACTGCAAAAATCGATGACTTCATAGAAACGGCAAAAATCTACAAGGCAGCTGAAAATATCTCAGATGCTCACGCATTAATAAGCTTACCACTATTGTTTGAGGGTTATGCGTCCACCTGGTGGCAGGGTGTTAAAAATGAAGCCACAACGTTTAATCAGGCGATGGTGCTGCTCAAAAAAGCATTTTCTCCACCTAAGCCAGATTGGCGAATTTTCGCAGAAATCTACCAAGAAAAGCAGGGGTTTATGGAACCGACAGACAATTTCATTTGTAAAAAAGGCTGTTATTTTCCCAGCTTTCTGATAAATTATCTGAGAAAATCATGATAAACATAATATTTTCGCAAATATGCCTGCAAATCCGTGAGAAGATTCCGCGAGATAGTGTAGAGACATTTCAGGACTTGTTGCAAAAAGCAAGGGAAATAGAAATAAATATGAATGAGAACAAATTGCCGACAGTCAGAGTGCACGATTCCGAAAAAGCAGAAAAATCAGGAACTCGCTGTACCTATTGTAGGAAGAAGAACCATTCAGCAGAAAATTGCTATAAGAAGATTGACGAACAAAAGAATAAGGCTCAAGTGCAGGGTAGCAATTTTAATTGTTATGGTTGTGGCGCGGCTGGATATTATCGGTCGAATTGTCCTAAATGTAACCAGGGCAATCATGGCAAGAATACTCCAAAGCAGATCGATTTCAACTCGATTGACACAGAATTTGTAGGCAGAAATGTCCCAACAGTGGACATACAAATTCATTCAATGGCCGGAGAAGCATATTTTGATACGGCGGCACGAACAAGTGTGGCTGGCTACCAGCTTTTCAACAAGCTCAAGCAACGAGGAGTTCCATTCCAAAAAGTTTGTGCAGAAATTATACTAGCCGACGGTATACCTCGTAAGGAAATGGTTTGGTCAGCGGTGCTGGATACAATTATCGGGAAGCGGCTCAAACAAATTCGTTTTATATGCTTGGAAAATGCCATTAACAATCGTACGTTATTGGGCATTGATTTTTTGGAGCAGGCAGGAATTGTTTTGGATATAGCGCAGCGCACATGGCATTTCAAAGATGCGCCGAACGTAATATTTGATTTCAAAACCCAAAAATCTACAATAATAAATTCTGTTGAACTGAGAGGGGTTAATACGAAGAAGGTGCCTACAAAGGTTCATGCTCGGGATGAGTTTATGTCTTGGTTTGAGAATTCAAACATGAAAGCCAGACAATCAGATAATGGGTATTCACCAGGCTATATAAACGATTTTTTCCAAGATAGCATTCCATTGCATACAGATTCTCCAAAGAAAACTAATTTATTTCCTCCGCTGAAAAAACTAAAAGCTAATGATAATTCTGAATGTAACGCTAGTTGCTCTATAGATATAAATTCATTCAATATTGAGTTACGACCAGATGAAGGTCATTATCTGCAAGATAACCAAAGATTGATTTTGGAAAAGTTGCTCCATGTAGAAAGAAGCATTTTTGATGACATCACTCAACCCATACCATATGTGGAACATGCCATAAATACGGGATCACATGAACCAATTTCATCTCCGCCATATCGAATTTCACCGGTGATGAAAATGAAGTTAAAGAAAGAACTGGATGAAATGTTGGACAAGGGAATAATTCATGAAGTAGAGTCGCCCTGGGCATTTCCTGTAGTACTCATACCGAAGAAAGATGGAGGCATCCGTTTTTGTGTCGATTATCGTCGTTTAAACACAATAACTGTTACGGGCACATACCCATTGCCTCGGATTGATGATTTGCTGCATGCAGCCAAGGCCACTCCATTTATGACCACGATTGATTTGAAAGCCGGTTATTGGCAGATACAAATGGCAGAAAAGGACGTTTTAAAAACTGCATTCACAACACCATTTGGTATATTTGCTTTCAACAGAATGCCATTCGGGCTAAAAAACGCTCCGGCAACGTTCCAAAGATTAATTGATAAGTTTAAATCTGGAATTCCTCAAATATTAATTCTAGCTTATCCTATTTAAAAGACTTCGAGAGTTTGGTTTCCATTTGAACAGAGGAAAATGTCACTTTTGTAGAGTTCAAGTAAAGTATTTGGGTCATGTTCTTACGATGAACGGCTTGATGCCAGATCCCGAGAAAACTGAAGCGATTTTAAACCGCGCTAACCCAAAGAATTTGAAACAATTAATCTCATTTTTACAAACTTGTTCTTGGTATAGGCGTTTTATACCAAATTTCGCCGAAATTGCCCAGCCACTGTCTAATCTAACAAAGAAAAATATTTCATGGAAGTGGTCGTCAGAGCAAAAAGACGCTTTTGATAAATTAAAAAGTATTTTGTCGTCACCACCGATTTTACAACAAGTGGCAGAAAATAAGCCATTCTGTTTGAAAACCGATGCGAGCAATTATGCAATCGGGGCGGTTCTACTGCAGGGGGAGAAGGATAAGGAGCACCCTATATAATATGCGAGTCGACTTCTGCTTCCAGCAGAAATAAACTATTCAACCACCGAACGAGAAGCTTTGGCTGTAGTCTGGGCATTTAAGAAATTTCGTGGTTACGTCGAAGGGTCGGAAATTACCATCCTGACTGATCACCAACCTTTAAAATGGTTATTTACGCTAAAAACACCCACAGGTCGCTTAGCCAGATGGTCCCTCGAGCTGCAAACATACAACATAAATTTTGGTTATACGCCAGGAAAACAAAACGTTGTGGCAGATACACTATCTCGGCCACCATGCGCAGTGGATAGTCACCAGGATGTTACGTGCGAATGCCAGGCGATTGAAATAGATTTTCCAAGAAAAGGGTCCGACGAATTTAGAAATGCTCAGATGGATGATGAAGAAATCAAGAAGATAATCGACTCATTTGACGCAGATGATGAAAACGTATTTCGATACACGAGCCGCGGTTATATAATGAACGATGGTGTTTTATATCGATTTTGCGCAGACAAAGATGCAGAAAATGGACAGCTTGTGGTGCCAAAATCTATGCAAAACGAAATATTAGCTAAGTTTCATGATGATCCTACGGCAGGCCACTACGGTGTAGATCGTACTGTGGATCGCATTAAGGCACTTTATTTTTGGCCGGGTATGCGATCAAAGATTGCAGAATATGTGAAATCATGCATTGAATGCAGAAAATACTAACCAACCAATTTAAAACCGGCTGGACTTATGCAAACTGTCTCAAGCAGCAAACGCTTCGAAATAGTTGCCATTGACTTATTTGGCCCGTTACCACGCACTCAGGAAGGTCATCAGTGGATTTTGATAATCGAAGATGTATGCAGCAGATGGGTAGAACTGTTTGCAATGACAGAAGCAACTGCTGAAAATTGCGCTACCATAGTGCTAAATGAAATTGTGCTAAGATATGGCGTTCCAAGGCGCATTCATACCGATAACGGATGCCAATTCATTTCAGCAATTATGCAAAAACTTACATTCTGTCTTGGCATACAACAATCATTTACCCCAGTGTTCCATCCAGAAGCGAATCCGGTAGAACGAAAAAATCGCGATTTGAAAACCCAATTGTCAATTTACGTAGGTAAAATACATACTTCGTGGAATTTGAAGATACCTGCAATTAGGTTCGCGATGAATACGGCGCTATGTGAAAGCACAGGTTACACAGCTGCTTACTTAACATTCGGAAGAGAGCTTAGAAGCCCACTAGAGTCACATCACGATCTTAAAGCGATTGTCAAAGCAGAAAATTTTGTACCACAAATATCACCGCATCTCTTTCGATTGGCTGAAACTCTGAAATCAGCTCAAGAAGCGCAGGAGAAAATGCAAGATAAAAATAAATCATATGTTGATTCGAAGAGAAGACAGCACAATACCTATAACATCGGAGATAAAGTCTTGGTGGATACTCATATCTTAAGCAAAGCCAAGCAAGGATTAACCTCCAAATTCGTGCCTCGTCGAGATGGTCCATACCGGATATTGGAGAAGAAGGGTGTATCCTGTTACGCTATTGCATCAGAAGACGAGCCTGAAACTCCGATCGCAGTACACCATGCATCAGCCTTGACGCCATTCGAATTGCCAAGCGGTCAACCAATCTACCCGATAAGGCAACGGGGACGTCCTAAAGGACGACAACACGATCAACAACAACATGCCCAACAACAACATGCTGAACAACCAAACGCACAACTACAAAGTGCGCAACAGGGAAGTGCGCAAAATCATAACGCGCAGCAACAGCAACATTATCAACAACAAAACGCACAACAACAAGGTGCGCAACAGGGAAGTGCGCAAAATCATAACGCACAACAACAACACAACATCGTTAACCAGCAGCACACCAGCGATGAACAACAGCAAACAACTTCATCAAGAATGGTCCTAAGGCCTCGAAAATGAAGATACGCAATCTTGCTACCGCATAATCGGGACGATCTTATGCGTCAGAGGGGGAGGATGTAGCGCCCACATTTACCATCATCATTATATTCATGAATTATTATCACTATTATATATTGTTATCTGTTTATTATCTATTATTACACTATTTAATTATTATCGAATTATATTATTTTAGCCACGACTGTTTATCTTTCTTATCTATGTATAATAATTGCATGCATTTGTCATTTGCAGAAACCTGTTTTGTTATCACTCAAATTTACAATAACAATCACTTGCTAATTACTCTCTTTCATGTCTACTTTACAATGTAAATTCTCATAACTGCTATCCGTGATATTTTCGAAGATCAGTCGATAGGCTTAGAGTATAAATGTTTTGTAACATAAAATCAATAATCTTCTGGAGCTCGAACAATAAAGTTCAATTGCAAAAGCGCTCCTCCCGTCTTATCATTATTTTTTGCTTTCGTAACATTTAGACGCATGTAGACAAGTTCTGGCTCTTGCGGCTAGTGTTATCCGAAGAAGATATAGTTAGCGTGGTACGAGGACAAGAATAGTCGCAAACGCTGACTTTCCTGGCCCGCACCCTCCGTTATAAATTCAATTATTTTTAAACA
Organism: Heteromyza rotundicornis; assembly: GCA_951394025.1. NCBI lineage: Eukaryota > Metazoa > Arthropoda > Insecta > Diptera > Heleomyzidae > Heteromyza > Heteromyza rotundicornis. Next base: position 46,642,732 of record OX596011.1, on the reverse strand, counting down.
ATTATTCATATCTCTTACTTATATAAAATTCTTTATGAGTTTGTAGGTTTGTAGGTTTGTATGTATGTATGTATGTTTGTTCCCTTATAACTCAAGAAATACTTGACCGATTTTAATGAAACACATACCAAAATGTAGGTAATTTCTATATGTCATTTCATTAAATTTGGGCGTTCGAGGTGGGCGTAGCAAATATTATTCTAAAATGGTATAATTTATGCAGTGTTTAACCGATTTCGCTGAAATTTTATATGTGATTTTGGGGGACGAATGGCTATGCTACGGTTTGATTCTGAAAATTTGCGGTCCGCCCACTGCCACGCCCTAAAAATTTTAAAGCTCTGTAACTCGGGTCCTATTCAAGGGATTTCGGTGAAATTTTGGATTTGGTGCTGGGAGGTGAATGGGCAGAGGGATGACTATTGAAATTTAAGATCCGCCCACTGCCACGCCCTAAAATTTTTAAAGCTCTGTAACTCGGGTCATATTTAAGGGATTTCGGTGAAATTTTGGATTTGGTGCTGGGAGGTGAATGGGCAGAGGGATGACTATTGAAATTTAAGATCCGCCCACTGCCACGCCCTAAAATTTTTAAAGCTCTGTAACTCGGGTCATATTTAAGGGATTTCGGTGAAATTTTGGATTTGGTGCTGGGAGGTGAATGGGCAGAGGGATGACTTGCAAAATCTATTATTTCAATTGCTTAAATAATACATATAACATTTCTACGTTAACATAAAATTACAAAATTTTTGCGAGCGAAGCTGTGGGTATAAGCTAGTATATATATATATTTTTTTTTATTCTAACAAATTGGTTTTTATTTTATTAGTAGTTTTAATTAATTTCTAAGTAAGAACCTATGTATTGTTGTTAAAAAAAAAAACAGGTATAAAGGCAATGTTTACTTTATCATTGTTAATTATCGCGAGAATTTAAACGCCAAACATTAAAAAGCAAAAATTAATATTTGTGAATTTGTGCATGCAACACTCAAAAACTCATTTCTAATTCAATTCTTCTTTATTAGCTTAGTAAAATACTGATTTTCATGAAATTGCTCTCTCAGTGATAAAATGTTGTATTTGCTACATTAGAATAATTAGCTCAATGGAGAGCAACCAAATGAGCACATTTTATCGCATGCGAGAAAAACTTTGCAATTTCACTATTTAAATTAATTTTTCGATTTTTTTCTCACTTTAAAGTTTATACCTCTTTTCGTATCAACAATTACATTTATTTATTTTTTCTTTCTTTTGTTTTAAGAACGTTAACTAACGACGATCACAAGTACACTAATTATGCTGATGCAAAAGCCTGATGGGGAAGAGTGCTTGACGCCACTTTTCACCGATGAGAGCCTAGTTTATATTCTTCGTTGCTCGATTTCAATCCGATGAGGCAGCTGTCGAGCCCTACTTTAGCTTTCCTAATCTTATCAGATTTGCATTCATTTTTGTGTAACTGTACATATATGTATACGAATCCCTAAATGCAACAATACTGACATTAGAATTTGTTATAAATAAAAAAAAAATTTAGAATACTACCTTATAGGGGGGGTTCTATAAGGAACTAGATTTAAAGTTGTACTTCTTTTTTTTTTTGTTTTTTGTAAGAAATGAAAAATTTGCTCAAAAGCAAAGAAATGTATGCATAAAAAAAATGCAAGTAAAAACTGAAAAACACAAAAAAGTTTTATAAAAAAAAATATAAATAAATTTACAAATTTCTTTATTTTAATTTTATACCTTTTGTTCCTTCTATTTCGGTTTTCGTGGATTAGCATCCAAAAATTATCAAAAAAATTCCATAGTCTATGGTAGACTGTACTTAAAAAAATTCAGAATTTGTCTATTATGTTGTGCGATGCGGGACAACTTTGGACTTGAAAGGTTTTTGCCGAAGTGATTTAAGAATTTGTGCTGAAAACCTTTCATTGCTATGCCGTAGCTGTGATTGAGTTCTATCGAATGACTTTCTCATTAGTTTATCAAGGGCAGATAAATGGAACTGAAATGGTTAATCACTCAAGTCGATAATGAAGCTCAATAGATTAAGATTAAATAGACTTGCCAAATCTAAAAATTTGTTTAAAGGATGTTAATTTCGTTTTGGTTTGGAAAATAAGAGAATTGAAGAAAATTAATTGGAAATATAATTGTTTCCGAACGATTTTGCTATACTAAATCAACATTAAGGATAACGTAGAAAATGTACCATTACAAACCTGCTTTCCTCAAATGTGACGATACCTCCAAAAGATGACTAAGATGTTTTTCGAACGACTGTGATACTATCAGAACGTCCAAGTAAACAAAAACGAAGGATTTTAAATTATAAGGTATAACCTTATCCATTAATCGGCACATAGTTTGTGGTGCATTACACAAAACGAATGGCATTCGAGTAAATTGATATAAAGGTCGGTTTGGAATCGTAAAATCAGTTTTAGGGCGAGAGTCTTTATCTAAATTTATTTTCTAGAAGGCATCTTTTAAATAAATTTTCGATATGCAGTGAACTGGAGATAATCTTGAAATTAACCCGTCGATAATTGGGATGGGATAAGCGTCTTTAAGTGTAACTGAATTCAACTTTCGTGAATCAAGACAAAAGCGAACCTTGTCTGGCTTGATAAGTAAAACTGTTGGCGAGGACCATGGTGAACTCCCTGCTTCCTCAATCACTCCTAAATTTAGCATTCTATCTATTTCCTTACATACAACTTTTTCCATCGCAGGAGATATTGGATAGTGTCTTTGTTTTATTGGCTCAGCATTTCCGGTATCAATCACGTGCTCGATAATTGAAGAAGAAATGAAGGAAAAGTTGCAATGACAGCATCTAATTTACGACGTTCGGAATTTGTTAGAGAGAGTACGTCCGGGTCTTCTTCAGAGGTCAGTTCATTGATGGAAAAATTGGCGCAATACTTAAACCGAAAATTTTCCAAAAATCAATACCGCATATAACATTTTGGGTAATTGAAGGAACAACGAGAAAATTAATAGATTTCTTTTGATTTTCAAAACAAACTTCCACATCTATGGTACCAGCTACATTTTGTTTCGGTCCTTCTGCTGTTCTTACACAACCACTCCCTTTTCTAAATACGTTATTTGTTTCAATTACAGTTTTAGCTAATTATGCCCCAATACAACTCTTATTAGCTTCACTGTTGAGCGACATTTTGGTTTCACTTCCGGGCTATTAGAGAAAATTCGAGCACGAATCTTGTTGTATTCAGCTAACCTAACATGGTAAGGACGACGTAATGGGTGAATACACTTTTCTGGGGGAATATTGGATGAAATTGGAGTATCATTTAGTTCCGAGGAAGTGACGTGTTTGGATGACCGCTGTGTAAGTTGCGGACATCCACTTTCGAGTATTCCTTCTGATTTCTAACATGTTGGTTTATATGTGTCTAATGCCCCACAACCATAACAAAAGATTCAAGCATTTAACTGAACCTTTCTCAAGAGCATTAATCTCCACCAAATGGTCATTCGGATTATCATCGACCAATTCCTCATTATATATTTCAGCCACATTTCTTCGATTGAAACTTGTGCGCAATACAAATGTATTTTGCAAATCCTTCATAAATTTTTCTCTTCTAAGATCCGAAATGTGTAAAATATCTAAATGTAACAGTTCACAAGTAAGTCTGGTTTCAGATTCCTAATCAACGTTTCTAGTAATTCTGAAGATTGCATAGGGGTCCTAAGCTTGTCACATAATACCATAACCGAATCAAAGAATTCGTCAAATGTCTCAGTGTTCTTCTGCTTGCGTTTTCGAATGTCATCTTTAATGTTAGAATCTGTAATATATTCTTTATATTGTCGACGCAACGCGTTGCATAAATCAAACCACTCGAGTTGATCAGCTTGTCGATGGTATCGCCAAAACCACTGTTTTGCTTTACCCTCGAATAAAATATGAACATGTTGGCATAATAACCCGAATTACCATTTAAGGTGTTTATACGACAGATGAACTCATCAACAGAAACATCATCGGAAGATCCATTAAATTTAATATGCCATTTGTGAATTATGTTTGAAATCTTTTGGTTGGTAAGGGAAATTAGTTCCGAACCTTGAGTAGGTGGTCTTGATGAGCGTCTGTCAGAGGGTTCGAGATTTTCAAAAGGCATATCCCTGGGCCATCTATTTTCCTCCTGAGGTGGAATTTGAGGATTTGATGGATTAAGATTTAGGTTCCGAAATAGAGTTTGTATTTCTGTTGAAATTGTGTTTGAAATCTCACCACGGAATACATTGAGAGAATGCGAAATTAGTTTTTTAATCTTTAGATCCTGTCCATTGCTGTTGTGTGGATTATCCATCGTGTAACGTCTATTTTGAGGACTACGTTGTCGGGAATTGGAATTTTGATAGGAAATATCGGTACTTGTTTTGGATTGTGTATAGAGTCTTGTATTGGGACGATTTCTCGGTATAGCACCACGACCAAGCGAAGGTGCTTTATTGGCGTTGAGAATATCCCGTGCATTATTTACATTTGTATTGAGAGGAAGGAAAGTGAGTTCCATTGGGGTACAAGCTTGTCTACAAACGGGACAAGACCGGTTTGTGTTTAGCCAAGGTCGAACACAACTATAATGAAATTCATGCTTGCAAGGGGTTTTTGATTTATTCTCAAATTCCTTTAGAACCTCATTACAAATTGCACAAAATGTGTTATTAAGGGGATCTATATTAGCAATATTTTCGCTGCTACGGTTTACAGGCATTTTGCAATAAAAATAAAAAAATTATATATATTTATCTATACAGGTATACAGGTATAGTAAACACTACCAGGTGAAGACTTACAATGACTTTGATAAAGGGTAACAAAACTAGTAAGAGAATTATCTTCGGTCTGACCGAAGCTATAATACCCTGCACATGCGAGTACGATACATTCTGAGACCATATGTTAGTAATTTTATCGAAAATCGGTATTTTATTGATAGTTTTTCGATATTTTATTCATAATTTTTCGATATATTATCGATAATTTTTCGATTTATTATCGACAGTTTTTCGATAATTTATCGATAATATTTCGATTTTTTATCGATAGTTTTTCGATAATTTAACGATAATTTTTCGATATTTTATCGATAATTTTCCAATATTTATCGATAATTTTCAAATATTTATCGATAATTTTAGTTTCCTGATCCATTTAAAAATTTTGTTCCAATTCCATTTTGTTCCGGTCCAATTCCATTTCGTTCCGGTTTCATTCCCATTTCGTTCCCGACCTCATTTCCAACCCAATGCAGAAAACCGCATCCAAATCGGTTAAGTATGGGAGGTAGACGTGGCTCTTATCCGATAATGACCATTTTTAATACCGTCCAATCATTCACCAAAATAAGAGGAATCCCAAAATTTTGAGGCGATCGGTTAAGTATTTCTCAAGATAAACGAAAATAATATAAAATTGGCGGCCATTTTGTATGGGAGGTAGGCGTGGCTCATATCCGATGTTGCCCATTTTCAATACCGTCCAATCATTCACCAAAATAAGAGGAATTCCAAAATTTGGAGGCGATCGGTTAAGTATTTCTCAAGATAAACAAAAATAATATGAAATTGGCTATCACTTTGTATGGGAGGTAAGCGTGGCTCTTATCCGATGTTTTCAATACCGTCCAATCATTCGCCAAAACAAGAGGAATCCCAAAATTTGGGGTTGATAGCTCAAAAGCTACGACAGTTATTGTGCGAAATGACAGACAGACGGACAGACGGACATGGACTAATGGACTCAGGAGGTGATGCTGATCAAGAATATATATACTTTTCCATACCGGACACACCTCCTTATGGGCGTTACAAACGGTGTGACAAAAACAATATACCTAATTGGGCGCAGTCCTTGTTCCTCTGCGAGCTCTTCGATAGCTCTCGAAATCGTTTTCAAAAAAGATAAAAAACAGAAAATTCGTTTGAAATTAGTTATCTTTTCTTTTTTTTTATATATTTTCCTCAGAAAACCTTACCGGCTTTTCTTTTCTGTGGCGGCTGCTGCTTCGTATGGTTTTCGGACGAGAGCGATAATTAAGTTTTTAAAAAGCCAAAAAGCCGTCGGCAAAACCGAAATGGCCATACTTGAAAGCAGATTTCGCCACAGACAACAGCGCGACCAAAAATAAAAATCTCAAACAGTTGTAACTGTGAAGGTTGTAGTTGTTCTCCAAGGTAAAAACGTCAAATGTTGACATTAAAATTCCACCAGCGGATTTCGAAAATTTAATAAAAAAATTTTGCAAACTAAAATTTTTCTTTATCTACAGGAACATTTGACAATTTTGTAGTCAGAGTTCAATATTAACCAATCTCTGGAAGTCCAATAAAGGTGGTCAAATGGGGTGAACACTAATGTGGATAGATTTATACCACCGCATCAATTTCAAAAATTGGGCATCTGAAAAAGGGAAAAATTATGTCATTAATTTCTACTCTTTCTTCATTAAAAGAAAATAACATTTCCATAGGTGGTTCTTATTGCGGATTGCCCCACGTTGGGCGCCATTAAATCTGTAACGAACATCTCTAGAATCTCAAAACCGGAATTCCATCATCTAATCTGCCCTAAGAGTCGGTTCTGCATACCTTGCTTTAGTCGGTTCTGCATACCTTGCTTTGGTCTTGCTCAGTGAAAATGGGGGTGGGATGGCTCATAAGGCAAATTGCGAGATCTGTTACATAATTAAAATGTATGCAGATAGATAGGTGTACGTATTTGACCGAAAAAAAACCAAAAACATTTTTTTTTAAATTGATAACAGATGGTAGACTATGGTATTAACAGATGGTGACTATGGTATTTCTAATTTTTTTTTGGTTTTTAAATATAAACATTTAGGTCTGTAAAAAAAATACTTTTCTCAGATATAATTTCCATATTTAATATTTGTATAATAGGTAATTTAAATATTATATTTAAACCTTAAATCCCTGCCTCATCTCTTAAGTCAGTTGTTCTGAATTATAAAATTTTCATTTTTCCTTTTATCTGATTAACCAATTTACAACAAAAATGTAAAAACAGGAACTTCATAATCAAGCGCTCATAAAATCGTTAATGGTGTTGTTCCTTCCATAAGTGACCAAAACCAACTGAGCAGATCTAAACAATCAAATCGATCATCACACTCCCATGCATCACTCCGAATTTTAGGTAGCGAGAATCTTTCAACAATTACAAACAATACAGTAATATAAAGAATGGGTGACTTACATTATGCTCTCCCTCGATGTCAGCAGACGCCTGATGAGACGAAGCGGAGTGTTGTTGTTGTTTTGGTTTTGATTTGTTTTATGTAATTAAGCTGTAAAATAATGTTAATAATTGTTCGCATTCTCGCCAAACATGTTCGGTTTCTACGTTTTCTTTTTGTTTTCTTTACTGGTTATTAACTTCTCTTTTGATATAAATATATTCATCTTTTTTTTCCTTTTTTCTTTCTTTTCTTTTGTATTACTTCTTTTATTATTTACGGGTTATCTATCCGTTTGGGATTCAACATTTTCTGTTCTCTTCACTTATGCATGTGAATATGTTTAACTTGTAGAATCTGATAAAAAAATAAAGGCCAGATACTATCGGATGAAGCAGTGAAGGGTTTTAATTTTTTTTAAAGTAGCTATTCACATTTTACTTTAAAATTACTTTTACTTAAGAATCCAAATTTCAATTCGAAATCAACTTTTAATTAGGTATTCACCTTCTACTTCAAATTAAGTATTTTTAATCAATGTTTAATTAGGTATTTCGACTCACTAATAAAAATAATTTTAAAATTTTATATCTTTGAGTTTAGATTTAAGTAACTATGGTAGTTATTAAGTCGTTTTTCCATCGAAATAGGTATTTAGTAACATAGTATAGTATTTAGAAGTAGAGCATATTTAGAATTAAGTACATTTTTAGATTAATTTGCGTACTCGGGTGAGTTTTAGGTAGATTTATAAAAACTACTGAGATTTGCGGGGGGGTTTTCCATAAAAAAAATAAGTTTTTTTTCACAATGGAACCAATTAACATATCGTGATACGATAGTTTATGAATTTCCTCATATTTCTATTTGTAAGTATGCTTTCGTTGGAAATTTATAATTTTCACTTTTTTTTGGGTTATTTTTCGTTTTATCTGTGTGGTATGGTGACACGGCGAGGAGTTGTTGTCGTAACCTGCAGGTGCTGAGGGGGAAGTTGGATTCCCCTTGATTTTGGCTGGCAACTGCCACGGCGTGCCTATTTGGTCGCCTACCTCGCGGTTTCAGACTGGGTAATAATATTTCTCTGGCAGGGCTTACCTATTAGCACTTTATGAAAATTTAATATTATTTCCCATAAATTTTAGGAGATTAAGCTGCTTCTGATGGATTGCAATAGGAGCTGACTCCAAAATTCCGTGGACAGAATACTGTCTCTTGTATCACCACGAGATAACACACTTTTCCTAGTTTTGTTTGTGAAACGTTAGCTTGTTTTATTTTTCTTGTTTCATTAGTATTTTAACATATTTAATTTGATTATAATTGAATTTTAAGCTTTAAAACTTTGCCACTTTGAACACTTTGCCAATTTGTTTCAAAAAGAATAGCACGCGATCTGTGCCAATGAACGTCAAAAAGAAAAGAGAGTGTATCAATCTGCAAATGCCGGATGTACGATACTTTTTGATGGGGTGGCAGCTGGAACCTTGCGTTTTTGTTTTAATTTTTTTATCGTTCGCAGGTATACCGCTTACTGTATACTACTGCTAGCTAACACTAGATGGTGCTATGCTAACGTTACGTTACTTTATTGTTTCATAAAAGATATTTTATATTATCATTATCAATAAATGAAAAAATTGGAAAATTGACCCACACAGAGGGCATTGCCGTTAGGAAGAATAATGTAAGTAAATTAGACTGAAGCTTTTTGAATTCTTTGAACCTGTTTGAGGGACGGGAATTGGAAAACATTGGCGCTTTCGCCTATACATATGGGTGCCGCCACTTTGTATATTCTATTTATGTAAATTTACCAAACACACTCTAGAAAAATCCGAACAGATTTTTCACATATAGGTGTGGGTAAAGCCAGTGCGTATGTATGTGAACGAGGCAGAAAATGGAAAGTGAGTGAGCGCTTACATATTCTGTTTATTTTAGTTCTTCTTGAGCAGGGAAAAAAGAAAGTGCAAAAAGTTTTAGATTTTAAAATTAATTTGAATTTTGAATAATTTGTTTGCGAAAATTGTTGATAGTTTTCTTTCTAATTTCAGTAAATTTCAGTTTTCGGTATTCTTATACATATATATATATATATATTGCGGCAGTTGCGGTGAAGGTTTTCAAGAAGTGAGTTTTCGGGTTTTTGAATTTTCGTGTTCTATCTCTGGTGTCGGCCAGGGATACGGTAAAGCAGTATCGTTTTGTCAGGGTTCCGGACTCGCGCATCGCGATTGAGTTAGCGGGGCAATTAGGGAATTTTTAACTATCGCGTGTGGATTTTTTACGTTGAGTTTTGTTTTATTAAATTGTATAAAGTTTTAATTAAAAATAGCACGATATCTGTTGATAGCGTAGCCGCTGTTGGACATATTTGAATCTTATAATCCCTGAGAACCAGCCAAAGGCCGTCCACACAGAAGAGACTTGAAATTTATGTCATCATTACCAAATTCTAAATTTTCATCTACAGTTACTTGGTCCACAGAAAAAAATACTGCTCAGCAGTATTCCTCGACATCACCCAAGTCTTTGATAAGGTATGGCATAGAGGACTAATATCCAATCTACAGAAACTATTACCCGCAAGCATGCACATTTTGCTTGACAACTACTTGACCCACAGAAAATTTGTAGTTAAACATAAAAGTTTCGTTTCTCGTAGATTTGATATTCTTGCCGGTGTACCCCAAGGCAGCGTCCTCGGACCCCTACTGTATTTACTCTATACAGCTGATATGGCCATTTATGATCAGACCATCATCTCAACATTTGCCGACGACACCGCAATATTGTGCTCACACTCAGACCCCAAAATGGCATCACAACACGTGAAACAGTCTAAGAGCGCCCATCTAACCTTCCCCTAAGGAAAGATACTTGCGCCACCCTTAAAATAAATGGTAATGAAATACCACAGTGTCGTGAAACCAAATACTATGGTATGCATCTCGATCGTAGACTTACTTGGAAAAAACACATCGAAGCCAAACTTACACAAATCAAACTGAAAAAAACTCGAACTAAATTGGCTCCTCTTGAAGCAATCAAAACTCAACACCACATATAAAATCCTTTTATTCAAAAGTGTGATTAAACCCATATGGACATATGGGATTGAGCTCTGGGGAACAGCATCTCCATCAAATGTAGAGAAACTGCAAAGAATGCAGTCGAAAGTTCTGCGTCAAATCGTTGGAGCCCCATGCATTATATGAGGTCAGTTATTATAGGTCAGTTTGCAAGATGTAGTTCAGTGAAGACTCACCTCTATCATTGATGTCCGCGCTTCCCCATACCGTGTGATGTGCGTTTGCATCAGAGCCGATGACAAGGTGCTGCTTCAGGGATGATATTTGGGTTGTTCCATTTTGTACAAAAAGTCAAACAAAATAGTACCAAATCTGTCGAAAAAATACCAAAACTTCAATGTCCAAATTGTATAATTAAAAATAGTTTGTAATATCGATACCTTAAAGCACAACCACACTATTTCCATTAAAATCGAGTTTTTGGTATTTTTGGATTCCTGAGAAGAAGCTGCATCAGATAGGCGATAGTGGTGTATGGGAATCGTGATGAAGTAATTGAAAAATGAGGAAATGAAACCCCATTTCCATACAAAACATACCAATTTGAAAACTTGTTTTTCATTTTCTAGAGTTTTGAAAACATTTGTGGTTGTGTTTTATCGATGAACAGAAAAATTTATCAATATTCAAAAACGTTAACAAGATAAAGATATATAGGCATACTTTATAGCGCTATTTTTATCTAAAGTTTATTTAAAACTCTAAAACCAAAAATCCCCACGCTATAATTAAAATCCTTAATTGCCCGCTAGCTCAATCGCGACGCGTGGGACTAAAGCCGACCCTCGCGGAACGGTTTCCCAGACCGAACGAAACACACGAATACGCGAAAACCCGATAACTAAACTTTTCTAATCCAACTCTGACATATACTCGTATATGGAAACCGCAAATAACCGAACGTGAAATGGAAACAAAAACCCACTCTGGTCTGTGTTTTTCCTTTCGGTTTTGTTCACCTGTCGCCCCGAACAAAGGGAAAACACAAAAACAAGAACAAACAAACAACAATAAATACAAACAAAATTCTGTCGCGAATTTATGCCGCGACAACTTTAATTCATAAAGCTTTTAACAAAGAAGTTTTAATAATAAAACTAAAATTATACTAAATGAAGTTACTTTTAACGTTACATAAATGATACGTTGAGCTTCGTTTCCAGCTCTAAAGAAATGACTCAAGAAAAATGTTGTTAAGTTTCTTATGCTGCAAAATTTTTTTACAAATGACAAAGCAAAAATTTGCATTGCGCTTTTGCCCTTTGGATCATTTTCGCTGTTCATCATTTTCTTTTGCTTTCTATTTTGGTTAGTGATCTACATTTGACAGCTGATAATGTTCTACTTTTCTAAAGAAATTAGAAACAATTCCAAATTTCTGAAGGGGTCACAGAGTGGCCCATTTCGTTAAAAAATGGTACAAAAATTCTACCGAAGTGGATACGAGTTTAAGAAAATTTACGAAATGAAATTTACTTATCATTTTCATAGATTTTTTCGAAATGAAGTTTGACAAATACTTTAGAGCTGGAAACAAACAACAAAAATATTTCCGAAAAAAAATTGTATTATTAATCTGATATCCTCGCATATATTGTACCAAAAATGTCAATGTAGTACCAATGTACTTTTGTCTTTGAAAATGTACAAAAAAAGTACAATTGTACCAAAAAAATCAGCCCTGGTCTGGACAGAACATAGCATAAACACATCACACATCTTCACACCGACCGTGAAAGCTGGTGAGGAATTTCCTGTATAATTTTCTTTTTCGTGAATTGTAGTTTTTTAGTTTGGTTTTTTTTTGGTGATATAAAACAGAGTTGCCAAATAACCTAATATACAATTTTGTTTTTAACTTTGATTTAAAATTTTATTTTTGCTCGAACGTTTTTGGAAAGCGTTTGTGTTGCTTTTTTGTTTGCTTGAAAAGCAGTTTTGGGGCTTTTTGGACTACGAATAAAATTTATTACTTTTTGGTCGGAAATTCAATTGTATTGTATACAAATACGGGCGATGCCGTATTTGTAGTACGAGTAAAATCCATTACATATTTTTGGTCAGCAATTCAATAGTATTGAATTTATTTTTACCGAAATATTCTGGGAATCGTTTCTAATTTTTTTTCTTGCTCGCATCAAGTAAGTATTGGAATTTATTCTTAACCTTTTCGAAGTTTTTTTTGGATTTTTATTTATTTGTAGTACGAGTAAAATCCATTACATATTTTTGGTCAGCAATTCAATAGTATTGAATTTATTTTTACCGAAATTATCTGGGAATTGTTTCTAATTTTTTTTTCTCGCTCGTGTAAAGTGTTTACTTGAAAATTTTTTCGGATTGATTGATTTTTTGGATTTTTATATATGGATAGCTAGAAAGATTTGTTCAAGCGGCCGATGCCGTTTTGGAATTCGAGGAGGACTTTAGTCTTAGTAATAACCATACAGCTTTCAAACTAGATGTCCAAAGAGAAGAATTAAAGGAGCTTTGGGGGAATGTCAAAATGCTTTATCGGCAGTGTTTGCAGTAAGTGTCCGCTGCGGGGGGCGAGGAAGGTAATAAGATTGCGAAAGAAAAATATCGTGCGGTTTATACTGCATATGTGAGTTGTGCTGCCATGATGGGAGAGCCGTTCTTAATGCAATCTCGCAACCATCGGGTAGTTCCAACATTGCTCCAACTCCTGCTCCTGCTGTTGACATTTCCCATCGTTTTCGTGTTCCACCATACGACACTGAAATATTCTATGGTGATTATGTCGCATGGCCTTCCTTTCGTGACATGTTCACAGCAATTTACATTTTGAATAGTGGTCTGTCTGCTGTGGAGAAGCTGTATTATTTAAATCAGAAAACTCGAGGAGAAGCCAGAGATATTGTGAAGAAGTCTCCACTAACGAATGCTGGTTTCGCACATGCGTGTCAAAACCTATCGGACCGTTAAGAAAATAAACGGATCTTAGTGAATTCCCAATTAAAAGTTTTGTTTAATCATCCGGCAGTTAAAGTCGAGTCCGGGGGCGCTATAAAGAAATTACATATAAGAAAGAACATTGATATGCATAATTGGGATGCTATTTTGATATATCTTTGCTCCACCAGTTTACCGGAATTGACTCTATCGTTATGGGAGCAGTCGATACAAAATAAGACTGACATTCCCGAGTGGTCTAATTTGGATGCATTTTTAACGGGCCGTTTTCAAACTCTTGAAACGGTTTCGGATCTAAGGGGGGCATCATCTTCTGCGGTTATTTCAAAGAAACAAAATTTGTCAACAACTTTGGAATCGACTAGTAGAAGGGTAAATACCTTTCAAACAAATGTTTCAAATTCTAATTGTCGTCTTTGCTCGTCACTTGAGCACAATACTGAAATATGTCCACGATTTCTAGAACTGAATACCTCTGAACGATTTTCAAAGGTGAAGGTTTAATTTATGTATAAATTGTCTAGGGTTTGGTCATGCTGTAAAACATTGCAACAGTAAATTTAATTGTGCGACGTGTACGAAAAGTCATCATACTTTGTTGCATCATCTTCTGCGGTTATTTCAAAGAAACAAAATTTGTCAACAACTTTGGAATCGACTAGTAGAAGGGTAAATACCTTTCAAACAAATGTTTCAAATTCTAATTGTCGTCTTTGCTCGTCACTTGAGCACAATACTGAAATGTGTCCACGATTTCTAGAACTGAATACCTCTGAACGATTTTCAAAGGTGAAGGTTTAATTTATGTATAAATTGTCTAGGGTTTGGTCATGCTGTAAAACATTGCAACAGTAAATTTAATTGTGCGACGTGTACGAAACGTCATCATACTTTGTTGCATCGGGAGCAATCGGGTACACCTGCTGATAGTATCAATCCCTCCCCTTGTATGGAAACCGATAGTTCGCCCTCCGCTTCCTCTTCTCGAATTAGTTCACAATCACACACGGTGCAAATACAGTCCCATCCTTTGGTATCTAAAGTGGATAACGTGCAAGCTAATTTTTCTACTTAGACTAAAAAGGTGCCTCTGGGAACAGCCATGGTTAACATTTGTCATTTGGGTTCTGTATTCACAGCAAGGGCGTTGATAGATTCTGGATCGGAAGGTACGTTCATTTCGGAGCGACTTCAAAAACTTCTAAAGTTACCAGTTAACAGCGTACATGCACAAGTTTCTGGTCTCAACAATGCCATTTCAGCACGTGTTCAAAAAATGTGTAATTTTGTTTTGAGTTCGCCCATTAACCCCCATCTAAGAATAGAATCTTCTGCCTTGATTCTCCCTCAGCTCACAGACAATCTTCCAACACATTCCATGAATATTTCTGTAGACCCAAGCATCTTGGGATGAAACTTGCGGATTCAAATTTCATGAAAAGTAACCAGATTGATATTTTGATAGGCGCTGACATTTATCCGGCTATTGTTCTTGACGGTATCCGACGCAACGTTTTGGGTTCGTTGATGGCCCAAGAGACAATTTTTGGGTGGATTATGACTGGACCGGTTGCTGACGACAAGATTTCTGGGTGCACCACCTGTGTGTCGTATTTCATCTCGGTGGGTTTGGATGAGCAGATAGCACGTTTTTGGGAATTAGAAGAAATCCCCAAGAAGATTTTCCAAACAGATGAGGACAAAATATGTGAAGACAACTATCGGAAAATGACGAAGCGTTCTTGTGGCCGCTACATAGTAACGCTGCCTTTTAAGCTAGAGTTCAATAAAGATATTTTTTTGGTCACTCGAGAAGGGTAGCTCAGAAGCAAATTGTTCGAAATGAGTCATCGTTGTGTAGGAAGCCAGAGTTTAAGCTGCAATATGATCAGGTTTTAACGGAATATTTAGAGCTTGGTCATATGAGCAAATTTGCATCTCCTATTTTTGAGCATTCCCCTCATCATTTTTACTTGCCCCATTACGCTGTGATTAAGCCTGAGAGCACTTCCACAAAGGTTAGAGTCGTTTTTAATGCGTCTAGTCGCACTTCAAATGGAGTTAGTTTGAATGACGTTCTCTACGCTGGACCGGTTCTTCAGACAGATCTGATGCTTTTAGTTATAAAATGGCGATTTTTTAAATATGTTTTTAATGGTGACATTGAGAAGATGTACCGTCAAATTTTGGTTGACCCTAGGCACACTCCATATCAGAGAATCGTTTTTCGGAACTCCGTTAAAGCAGAAGTTTGCGACTATGAATTGAACACAGTCACTTTTGGTGTGAATTGTGCTCCCTATTTGGCAATTCGAACGCTTTTACAGCTAGCTGACGAAGTTAAGAATAAGTTTCCGTTGGCTGCAAATATTTTGCGCAACATGATGTATGTTGATGATGCGTTGGAAGGAGCGCATGAGATTTCAGCGACGATTAAATCGAGGGATGAGCTGACAGCAGCCTTAAATTCTGCAGGTTTTTAATGAACATGATGTATGTTGATGATGCGTTGGAAGGAGCGCATGAGATTTCAGCGACGATTAAATCGAGGGATGAGCTGACAGCAGCCTTAAATTCTGCAGGTTTTTAATGAGGAAATGGACCTCAAGTTGTGAGGATATTTTAGCTGGCCTGCCTTCTAATCACTTGATGAATGAAGATTTTTTGAAAATTGAGGATGCTAGCAATGTCAAGACATTGGGAATCCGGTGGAATGCAAAGTCTGACACTTTTTACTTCACTACCACTCCATTTGAAATTAGAAAGTTGTATACTAAGAGGGAAGTTTTGTCGATTATTGCTAGACTCTTTGACCCCGCTGGTTGGTTGGCGCCTATTACAATTACGGCGAAGATTTTGATGCAACATATTTGGTTGGAGAGAATTGATTGGGACGATAATTTATCTATTGAAAGTTTACATAGATGGCAGGATTTTTTGCGCGAATACAGTGGCATTAACGACATTCAGCTGAAGCGTTGGAATAACTTTTCACCAACTGCGCAAGTAGAATACCACGCCTTTTGTGACGCATCTGAACAGGCATATGGTGCATGTATATACATTCGTGTCAAGGACGCGGGTTCCATGGTGACCTCGCAGTTAATGTTTTCAAAGTCCAGAGTAGCACCCGTTAAGACTGTCTCTTTGTCCAGGTTGGAGTTGTGCGGCACTGCTCTTTTGGCAGATATGGTAGATTCGATGGTACAACACCTAAGTATAGAGCGCCGTGACGTTTTTTGTTGGACTGATTCAACCGTGGTCTTAGCTTGGCTTCAAAAGCCCCCGTGTTCTTGGGCCACATTTGTTGCGAATCGCGTGTCTAATATTGTAGATAAGGTGGACAGTGAAAATTGGTTTCATGTCGATTCTCATGACAATCCAGCAGATTTAGTCAGCCGTGGTGTAACTCCGCAGAACCTCATTGGTAATCGTCTATGGTGCCATGGGCCTTCGTGGTTGCAGGGGAATAAGTCAAAATGGCCAAAGGTGGCTGATGACGTTGAATTTCACACATCGTTGGAGGAAAAACCAATTAAATCGCATTTTTCGTTTTTCACTAATTTCGAAGACTTCACTGCATTACATCTTTTGGTGTGTAATTTTACACACAACACACATTTTTAAGTGTATATTTATTTTGATAAATCAAAAAAACACATGTTCTATTAACACGCAAAGTTGTGTGTAAAATGTGTCTACAAGTTTTACACACTTTAGGTGTGTACGAATAACACATTTCACTTTGCAGTGTTGTTAGACAGATTTTCTTCTCTTCTAAGAGCATTACGCGTATTGGCATATGCCGTTCGATACATTTCTCGTGCTCGAAAAATGGATCATATTTTTAGTTCCCCTGAAATTTCTAATAGTGAAATCAATGATGTTAAAAATTGCGATTGATTGTTATTAGCCAGCAACAAAATTTTTCGGCCGAATATCGTAATCTTTTGGAAAAGGTACCTGTGCAGTCGAAAAGCACCATTATATCTCTGAATTCGTTCTTAGACACACACGACATATTTCGCGTTGGTGGTAGGTTAGCGTCAGCCTCTTGTTTGTCGTATGATGAAAGACATCCGATAATTTTACCATACAATGGTCAATTATCTCGCTTATTAGTTCGATTTATTCATGATGGAAATCAATTAGTGTTGAGACTTCTTCGAACGCAATTTTATATACCAAAGGCTAAGAATCTTATCAAAACTATCATACATAGTTGTAAGATATGTGTAGTTCAAAGGAAAACTGAGCGAGCGCAGATAATGGCTGCTTTGCCTCCGGAGCGAACCACATTGTCCATGCCTTTTACCAACACTGGAATGGATTTTGCAGGGCCTTTTGACATTAAAAATTACACGGGTCGCGCATGTCTTATAATTTTTTTTTTGCGACTAAAGCCATTCTATTGGACCTTTCTACTCCGACGTTTCTGTCCGCCTTTGCGCGTTTTGTAGCTCGACGAGGATGTCCAGCACAAATGTTCTCGGATAATGGTACCAATTTCGTGGGGGCCTCAAAGGTTCTAAGGCAGGTGTATAATCCCAGCATTGCATATTTGCGAAAATGCGCGCTCATGACAACAACACATTTAGCCTTGGCTAAAGTCACAGAGCATTGCACTGCACTGCAATGTGTCGCTAAATGCTTATGCTGCAGTATGTATTGTTGACATATGTGCACATTTTGTGGATATATTAAAATCGAAATTTATGTAAATATTAATAAAAAAAGAGTAAAAAACAAGTTTTTTAAAATATAACCCTTTAACCGACTAAAAAGCAGAAATTGAAATTAATTTCAGCAATTTCGATTTAAAATTAAGGGTTTTTGGCTACTTTATTCCTAATATCATTGCAGATTTTGAAGTCGCCAAAAACCCTTAATTTTAAATCGAAATTAATTTCAATTTCTGCTTTTTAGTCGGTTAAAGGGTTACATTTTAAAAAACTTGTTTTTTACTCTTTTTTTGTAAAAAAAAAAATTTTTTCGCCTTCCTTTTTTCCCTTTTTTTCCCCTTTTTTTACTATTTTTCCCAAATGCGAACCTAAGTAAAAAATTTCAGCCTTGTAGCTTACAAAATACGAGAGTTAGAACTTTAAATTGGCTCCATCCCGCTCCCCTTTGGCCCCACAATTCTAATTGTCGTCTTTGCTCGTCACTTGAGCACAATACTGAAATGTGTCCACGATTTCTAGAACTGAATACCTCTGAACGATTTTCAAAGGTGAAGGTTTAATTTATGTATAAATTGTCTAGGGTTTGGTCATGCTGTAAAACATTGCAACAGTAAATTTAATTGTGCGACGTGTACGAAACGTCATCATACTTTGTTGCATCGGGAGCAATCGGGTACACCTGCTGATAGTATCAATCCCTCCCCTTGTATGGAAACCGATAGTTCGCCCTCCGCTTCCTCTTCTCGAATTAGTTCACAATCACACACGGTGCAAATACAGTCCCATCCTTTGGTATCTAAAGTGGATAACGTGCAAGCTAATTTTTCTACTTAGACTAAAAAGGTGCCTCTGGGAACAGCCATGGTTAACATTTGTCATTTGGGTTCTGTATTCACAGCAAGGGCGTTGATAGATTCTGGATCGGAAGGTACGTTCATTTCGGAGCGACTTCAAAAACTTCTAAAGTTACCAGTTAACAGCGTACATGCACAAGTTTCTGGTCTCAACAATGCCATTTCAGCACGTGTTCAAAAAATGTGTAATTTTGTTTTGAGTTCGCCCATTAACCCCCATCTAAGAATAGAATCTTCTGCCTTGATTCTCCCTCAGCTCACAGACAATCTTCCAACACATTCCATGAATATTTCTGTAGACCCAAGCATCCTTGGGATGAAACTTGCGGATTCAAATTTCATGAAAAGTAACCAGATTGATATTTTGATAGGCGCTGCCATTTATCCGGCTATTGTTCTTGACGGTATCCGACGCAACGTTTTGGGTTCATTGATGGCCCAAGAGACAATTTTTGGGTGGATTATGACTGGACCGGTTGCTGACGACAAGATTTCTGGGTGCACCACCTGTGTGTCGTATTTCATCTCGGTGGGTTTGGATGAGCAGATAGCACGTTTTTGGGAATTAGAAGAAATCCGTTCTTGTGGCCGCTACATAGTAACGCTGCCTTTTAAGCTAGAGTTCAATAAAGATATTTTTTTGGTCACTCGAGAAGGGTAGCTCAGAAGCAAATTGTTCGAAATGAGTCATCGTTGTGTAGGAAGCCAGAGTTTAAGCTGCAATATGATCAGGTTTTAACGGAATATTTAGAGCTTGGTCATATGAGCAAATTTGCATCTCCTATTTTTGAGCATTCCCATTCATTTTTACTTGCCCCATTACGCTGTGATTAAGCCTGAGAGCACTTCCACAAAGGTTAGAGTCGTTTTTAATGCGTCTAGTCGCACTTCAAATGGAGTTAGTTTGAATGACGTTCTCTACGCTGGACCGGTTCTTCAGACAGATCTGATGCTTTTAGTTATAAAATGGCGATTTTTTAAATATGTTTTTAATGGTGGCATTGAGAAGATGTACCGTCAAATTTTGGTTGACCCTAGGCACACTCCATATCAGAGAATCGTTTTTCGGAACTCCGTTAAAGCAGAAGTTTGCGACTATGAATTGAACACAGTCACTTTTGGTGTGAATTGTGCTCCCTATTTGGCAATTCGAACGCTTTTACAGCTAGCTGACGAAGTTAAGAATAAGTTTCCGTTGGCTGCAAATATTTTGCGCAACATGATGTATGTTGATGATGCGTTGGAAGGAGCGCATGAGATTTCAGCGACGATTAAATCGAGGGATGAGCTGACAGCAGCCTTAAATTCTGCAGGTTTTTAATGAGGAAATGGACCTCAAGTTGTGAGGATATTTTAGCTGGCCTGCCTTCTAATCACTTGATGAATGAAGATTTTTTGAAAATTGAGGATGCTAGCAATGTCAAGACATTGGGAATCCGGTGGAATGCAAAGTCTGACACTTTTTACTTCACTACCACTCCATTTGAAATTAGAAAGTTGTATACTAAGAGGGAAGTTTTTTCGATTATTGCTAGACTCTTTGACCCCGCTGGTTGGTTGGCGCCTATTACAATTACGGCGAAGATTTTGATGCAACATATTTGGTTGGAGAGAATTGATTGGGACGATAATTTATCTATTGAAAGTTTACATAGATGGCAGGATTTTTTGCGCGAATACAGTGGCATTAACGACATTCAGCTGAAGCGTTGGAATAACTTTTCACCAACTGCGCAAGTAGAATACCACGCCTATTGTGACGCATCTGAACAGGCATATGGTGCATGTATATACATTCGTGTCAAGGACGCGGGTTCCATGGTGACCTCGCAGTTAATGTTTTCAAAGTCCAGAGTAGCACCCGTTAAGACTGTCTCTTTGTCCAGGTTGGAGTTGTGCGGCACTGCTCTTTTGGCAGATATGGTAGATTCGATGGTACAACACCTAAGTATAGAGCGCCGTGACGTTTTTTGTTGGACTGATTCAATCGTGGTCTTAGCTTGGCTTCAAAAGCCCCCGTGTTCTTGGGCCACATTTGTTGCGAATCGCGTGTCTAATATTGTAGATAAGGTGGACAGTGAAAATTGGTTTCATGTCGATTCTCATGACAATCCAGCAGATTTAGTCAGCCGTGGTGTAACTCCGCAGAACCTCATTGGTAATCGTCTATGGGCCTTCGTGGTTGCAGGGGAATAAGTCAAAATGGCCAAAGGTGGCTGATGACGTTGAATTTCACACATCGTTGGAGGAAAAACCAATTAAATCGCATTTTTCGTTTTTCACTAATTTCGAAGACTTCACTGCATTACATCTTTTGGTGTGTAATTTTACACACAACACACATTTTTAAGTGTATATTTATTTTGATAAATCAAAAAAACACATGTTCTATTAACACGCAAAGTTGTGTGTAAAATGTGTCTACAAGTTTTACACACTTTAGGTCCGTTGGCTGCAAATATTTTGCGCAACATGATGTATGTTGATGATGCGTTGGAAGGAGCGCATGAGATTTCAGCGACGATTAAATCGAGGGATGAGCTGACAGCAGCCTTAAATTCTGCAGGTTTTTAATGAGGAAATGGACCTCAAGTTGTGAGGATATTTTAGCTGGCCTGCCTTCTAATCACTTGATGAATGAAGATTTTTTGAAAATTGAGGATGCTAGCAATGTCAAGACATTGGGAATCCGGTGGAATGCAAAGTCTGACACTTTTTACTTCACTACCACTCCATTTGAAATTAGAAAGTTGTATACTAAGAGGGAAGTTTTGTCGATTATTGCTAGACTCTTTGACCCCGCTGGTTGGTTGGCGCCTATTACAATTACGGCGAAGATTTTGATGCAACATATTTGGTTGGAGAGAATTGATTGGGACGATAATTTATCTATTGAAAGTTTACATAGATGGCAGGATTTTTTGCGCGAATACAGTGGCATTAACGACATTCAGCTGAAGCGTTGGAATAACTTTTCACCAACTGCGCAAGTAGAATACCACGCCTATTGTGACGCATCTGAACAGGCATATGGTGCATGTATATACATTCGTGTCAAGGACGCGGGTTCCATGGTGACCTCGCAGTTAATGTTTTCAAAGTCCAGAGTAGCACCCGTTAAGACTGTCTCTTTGTCCAGGTTGGAGTTGTGCGGCACTGCTCTTTTAGCAGATATGGTAGATTCGATGGTACAACACCTAAGTATAGAGCGCCGTGACGTTTTTTGTTGGACTGATTCAACCGTGGTCTTAGCTTGGCTTCAAAAGCCCCCGTGTTCTTGGGCCACATTTGTTGCGAATCGCGTGTCTAATATTGTAGATAAGGTGGACAGTGAAAATTGGTTTCATGTCGATTCTCATGACAATCCAGCAGATTTAGTCAGCCGTGGTGTAACTCCGCAGAACCTCATTGGTAATCGTCTATGGTGCCATGGGCCTTCGTGGTTGCAGGGGAATAAGTCAAAATGGCCAAAGGTGGCTGATGACGTTGAATTTCACACATCGTTGGAGGAAAAACCAATTAAATCGAATTTTTCGTTTTTCACTAATTTCGAAGACTTCACTGCATTACATCTTTTGGTGTGTAATTTTACACACAACACACATTTTTAAGTGTATATTTATTTTGATAAATCAAAAAAACACATGTTCTATTAACACGCAAAGTTGTGTGTAAAATGTGTCTACAAGTTTTACACACTTTAGGTGTGTACGAATAACACATTTCACTTTGCAGTGTTGTTAGACAGATTTTCTTCTCTTCTAAGAGCATTACGCGTATTGGCATATGCCGTTCGATACATTTCTCGTGCTCGAAAAATTTATCATATTTTTAGTTCCCCTGAAATTTCTAATAGTGAAATCAATGATGTTAAAAATTGCGATTGATTGTTATTAGCCAGTAACAAAATTTTTCGGCCGAATATCGTAATCTTTTGGAAAAGGTACCTGTGCAGTCGAAAAGCACCATTATATCTCTGAATTCGTTCTTAGACACACACGACATATTTCGCGTTGGTGGTAGGTTAGCGTCAGCCTCTTGTTTGTCGTATGATGAAAGACATCCGATAATTTTACCATACAATGGTCAATTATCTCGCTTATTAGTTCGATTTATTCATGATGGAAATCAATTAGTGTTGGGACTTCTTCGTACGCAATTTTATATACCAAAGGCTAAGAATCTTATCAAAACTATCATACATAGTTGTAAGATATGTGTAGTTCAAAGGAAAACTGAGCGAGCGCAGATAATGGCTGCTTTGCCTCCGGAGCGAACCACATTGTCCATGCCTTTTACCAACACTGGAATGGATTTTGCAGGGCCTTTTGACATTAAAAATTACACGGGTCGCGCATGTCTTATAATTTTTTTTTTGCGACTAAAGCCATTCTATTGGACCTTTCTACTCCGACGTTTCTGTCCGCCTTTGCGCGTTTTGTAGCTCGACGAGGATGTCCAGCACAAATGTTCTCGGATAATGGTACCAATTTCGTGGGGGCCTCAAAGGTTCTAAGGCAGGTGTATAATCCCAGCATTGCATATTTGCGAAAATGCGCGCTCATGACAACAACACATTTAGCCTTGGCTAAAGTCACAGAGCATTGCACTGCACTGCAATGTGTCGCTAAATGCTTATGCTGCAGTATGTATTGTTGGCATATGTGCACATTTTGTGGATATATTAAAATCGAAATTTATGTAAATATTAATAAAAAAAGAGTAAAAAACAAGTTTTTTAAAATATAACCCTTTAACCGACTAAAAAGCAGAAATTGAAATTAATTTCAGCAATTTCGATTTAAAATTAAGGGTTTTTGGCTACTTTATTCCTAATATCATTGCAGATTTTGAAGTCGCCAAAAACCCTTAATTTTAAATCGAAATTGCTGAAATTAATTTCAATTTCTGCTTTTTAGTCGGTTAAAGGGTTATATTTTAAAAAACTTGTTTTTTACTCTTTTTTTGTAAAAAAAAAATTTTTTCGCCCCCCTTTTTTCCCTTTTTTCCCCCTTTTTTACTATTTTTCCCAAATGCGAACCTAAGTAAAAAATTTCAGCCTTGTAGCTTACAAAATACGAGAGTTAGAACTTTAAATTGGCTCCATCCCGCTCCCCTTTGGCCCCACATCCCCCTTTCCAAAGGGTACAAAATTTCATTTTGTCAATAAGAACTCACCTACCAAATTTCATCAATGTAGCTTGAAGGAATTAGAAGTTATGCCATGTTTAAAAAAAAAGGTTCGAGTCCCCCCACGGCCCCCTACGTCTCTGATGGACCCCAAAATTTGAATGCATTGTCACCGGAGTTCTATCAGTGTTCCAAATTTCAACTCTCTAGCTCATGTGGAAGTGTATGAAAAAGCTCGCCGCAGATTTGAGGATATATATATATATATATATATATATAGTCCACCCAAAGCAAGTTAATATAAGGGTTATAAAAAGAAAAATCAATAAAAGGGCCGATTAACGGCAAATCCAATTCAATTGGACAACAACCACTTCCACGTTGAATTCATAATTTCAAGGGAAAGTATATCTAGGTTTAAGCACCAAGTTATACAATTTGTGTTTGTTGAAACCCAATTCAAGTAAAGTATATCTCGGTTTAAGCACCGAGTTATGCATTTTGGTGACCCCGAAGAAAAGACGCAGCAACCAAACGCAACTCGGTTTATGTACCGCTGTTGCGACTGTTCGTCTTTAACTTAAAATACCATAGAATTTGGTAAAAAGCACCAGTTTGGTAACGCAAAAAAGGATACAGCAACGCAACTCGGTTTATGTACCGCTGTTGCGACTGTTCGTCTTTAGATCCAAATACCATAGTACCTTTGTGGCGCACACAAAGGACTCAAAGGCAAAAGCACACCTGTGTGAGCCTACTCATCTCCAGCGAGTAAACAAATCAGCTACGCAAGGTTCTCCCGTGACAGCACGCAGCTAGATAACCCCAATAACACCCAGTCGAATCAAACCAGCACATTGTGAGTATTCTGGACGACCTAATAAATCTGCAGGATGAAAATGCCACCAACATACAGAGGATCATCAGCAACTATAAAAAGACGTCTAAAGATAGAAAAACTGTAGAGTACCTTAACAGGAAGGCAACAGAACTGCAAGATTTGTGTACAATATTTCAAAGAGCTGACAACCGAATTCGCAGAGATCCAGCCGCACCCGCAGATCACCAGTACTTTGAAAAGGATATTCATGCGTCACTGGGCGAAACATATAACAAAGTCATGGAGGACATTCAAGAGTGCATTAAGGCATTTAATAAAAAGCCTGCCGCGCGCCCAGGGCTAAGGATGATGGTAGTGTAGAGCAAAAGGAAGGTGCTGATTCTGAAAAAACCGTACACTAGGGAGTGGCGTCAGTGCTGCGCAAGCAACAAGCATTAATGGCATCCATGAAACGCCTGTTAGCCGGTATCGAAAGCGGAAAGGATCAATCACGGCAATATTTCGAGGGAAATATTGCAAGCCTGCAGCGACTATGGAGCGAAGTTGAGAACACGAACTACAGATTATGGGAGGAGGCTTCAGAAGATGAAGGGTATGATTTCAATGCATACCGTGACATGGAACAACAGGTCCACCACAAGATGATCGAGTTGCATACTCTGGCAGAAGAAGTCCACTCCCGAGAATGCCACTCTAAAAAAGCTCCACCGCCAGCTGCACCACCGTCGTTCCGGTTGCCACAAATAACTAATCCAATGTTCAATGGTGACTATCTGCAGTGGAACCAGTTTTTCGACATCTTCAGCGAAATGGTGCACAAATCGCCAATCGCAGCAGTACAAAAGCTGTGGTACTTGAAGGCCAATTTGACCGGTGAAGCTGAGCGAG
The DNA here is from genome assembly GCA_951394025.1 of Heteromyza rotundicornis. NCBI lineage: Eukaryota > Metazoa > Arthropoda > Insecta > Diptera > Heleomyzidae > Heteromyza > Heteromyza rotundicornis. The sequence continues at coordinate 46,617,056 of OX596011.1, read as the reverse complement.
TAATCAGACATCTAGCTCTAACCAAAGAGAACTACGAGACGGCTTGGAAGCTGCTGCAAGACAGATACCAAAATAGAAGATTGCTGGCATCAACATTGATCGAAAGATTGATAGGTCATCCAAAAATGTCAGCTGAGTCAACTTTTTCAACTGCTCTAAAGGGCTTACACGACGTCATTCGTGAAAGTCTGTTGGCATTGGAAAATCTTGAAATATCGACGGAATCTTGGGATCCACTACTGCTGCATTTGTTAATAAAAAAACTAGATCGGCAGAGCCACATTCTTTATGAACAGTCATTGAAGAATCCAAAAGAGCTACAATCAATGAAGAGCTTATTGGACTTCATTGAAAATCGTTTCCAATCCCTGGAGGTTCTCGGTGGTCGAGAACGGACAAACACTCCAAAGGCCATAACAAATACATATAGGGTAGCAACAGCGGTAGCAGCATCTGCAACTTCAGTTATGTATTATACCGGCAAAAATCACCCCCTATACTTTTGCAAGGAGTTCCTGAAAGTGTCGGCGCAAGATCGACTAAACTGGGCTAAAATGCAAAAAATATGCTTCAATTGTCTCAAAAGCAGTCACACCTCAAAGGATTTTCCGTCCCGAGGTTGCACCAAGTGCAACAAAAAACATAACACATTATTGCATTTGGGAGAAAAGGAACATGCCAACAAAGAAAGCCGACCATCAACAAGCAATGCAAACAAACCATTCGTCAAGGTAGCAGTGACGTCACACGATGCACCATCAACAAGCAATGGAAACAAACAGTTCATCAAGGTAGCAGCGACATCACCCGATGCCCCATCAAGAGCCAATGATGTTCCAGTGTCACTTCCAGCTGTTGGAGAAAGTGTAAGACTGTCAAAAACCACATTGCTTAGCATAGCCATCGTGTCCGTTACAAATAATTGGGGCCAACGAATCCATTGTCGAGCTATGTTGGACAGCGGTTCACAAACCAACTTCATCACAAAACGATGTGTGAACAAATTAGGACTACAAAGGGTTCCATGCCTCATTGGAGTCGAGGGCATCGGCCAGGTAAAAAGCCGTACCGCCGAAAGAGTTAATCTGCAACTCCATTCAAATGTGACCGATTTCACGAGCCGACTTGAAGCTCACGTCTTGCCAGAAAGTGTTTCAAGACTACCATTAAAAACTATCAACATCAATAATTGGAACATCCCTGATGGTATCCACTTAGCCGACCCGAAGTTCCACGAGTCCAAAGAAATCGATCTTCTTCTTGGAGCCGGGATCTTCGATTCATAGTAAAATTGCCATTTCAACTCAGTCCGGATCAACTTGGAGAGTCACGGGATATAGCTCTGCAGCGCTTTATGGCTATCGAAAGGAAAATGACCAAAAATCCTGAATTTAAATCCCTATACACAGCCTTCATGCGTGAGTACGTGCAGCTTGGTCACATGGAAGAGATCGATGCCACAGATGTGAAGGGGCCAAATTATTTTCTGCCACATCATGCAGTGTTCAAGCCAGACAGCTCAACAACAAAACTAAGAGTTGTTTTCGATGCTTCCGCTAAAACTTCAACCAACGTATCGTTGAACAATCTTCTGGCCACAGGACCCACCATCCAAGAAGATGTCGTTACCATTTTAATTCGTTTTCGTCTCCCTCGATTTGTCTTTATAGCAGATATTGAAAAAATGTACCGACAAGTAAAGTTAGATAAAGACGATCAAAGGTTCCAGCTCATTTGGTGGCGAGAAGACCCATCACATCCCATGAAGTGCTACAAGCTTACAACAATAACATACGGCACAACATCTGCACCTTACTTGGCTATACGCACACTTCAAGCGTTGGCTGAGGGTCAAGCCGACAAATACAAATTCGTGGCGGATGTTGTGAAATCAAATTTTTATGTCGCCGACGTGCTGAGTGGATCTGGTCCTCTACCCACTGCACGTGAAATGCAGCAACAACTACGCTTCATGTTACAGTCTGCATGTTTCAAGTTGAGAAAGTGGTGCGCGAACCACCCAAAGTTACTTGAAGACATCCCACTAGCTGATCGCGAAGTCAAAGTGGAAATCGGGGAGACGCACAACGCAACCATCAAGACAATGGGATTGACATGGAATCCCTCGAACGACGATTTTAAAATCAAAATTGGAGAAATAAGTACTGGGAAGATCACCAAACGTACAGCGTTAGCCGATATATCCAGAATTTTTGATCCCCTTGGTTTCATCGCTCCAGTCACGACTACTGCGAAAATATTTCTGCAAGAACTATGGAAACTAAAAATCGACTGGGATACGGAACTCCCATCTCCATTGCACAACACCTGGTTGGCCTTCAAGAAAGACTTACTACTGTTACAAACTATCAGCGTACCTCGGCATGTCTTTGGCCACACCAAGCCCAGCAATCCACAAGTCCATATTTTTGCCGATGCATCAGAGCACGCTTACGGAGCCGTGGCCTACATGAGGACGACGCAAGCTCACGGTATCGTGATAATTCGGTTTCTTTGTGCAAAATCACGTGTTGCCCCCACAAAGCAAATAACGTTGCCAAGATTAGAGTTATGCGCTGCAAAACTCGCAGTAGAACTGATGCTGAAGCTCAACGATAGTGCGATATACAAAGGAGTGACCACATATTTTTGGACCGACTCCACGGCAGTGTTGGGATGGATCCACGCGAATTCATCGAATTATCACACCTTCATTGCCAATCGGATATCCGCAATTCAGCAGGTGACTACTCCACAACAATGGCGCCATGTACCATCTCAAGACAATCCAGCCGACCTCATATCAAGAGGCTTACAACCAGGAAAGCTAGTGGACAATATGTTTTGGCTATTCGGTCCGAGATACCTATACAAAGCTGTGACAAGTAGGCAACAGACAACGTGAACTACAGCATCGCAACCTACATGCCTACACAGCAGACAACTGCAGCTGCATCATCTACATCTGTATCTGTTGAAAACCGCCAATCCAAAGACATATTTGAAAAAATAAACCACAAAAATTAATTTCGACGGCTCCAAAGAACATATGTGATTCGCGGCGTGAAACACTTCAAACGCGATGCTTCTCACGTCGCAACAGCACCAACCGCAGCAGAAGTAGAGGAGTCATTGATACACATTGTCAAATATTTACAAAAGGATGTATTTGCTGATGACATTAAACATTTGAAGCGTCACTCAAGTGTGAACAATGGAAGCCCCATCAGCAATCTATCGCCATTCATAGATGCCCAAGGCATTTTAAGGGTTGGGGGTCGCTTAGATCGTGAGACAAAGATTTTGGCCAATAAAAATAAAAACCTTGGCTCGCACCTGGTCACTTCCTCATCGGTGAGCCATTAACATCTTCAATAGATAGTCATGCTCAACAACCGAACATTAAACTTCCCACGAGGTGGAAGCTTGTGATGCAGCTCAGAACGGAATTTTGGAGGAGATGGTCCATGGAATATTTGAATACCTTACAGCACCGCTACAAATGGAAGGAAGAATCACAAAATGTCAAGCCAGGAACAATGGTTCTAATAAAGGAAGACAATCTGACAATCTGTAATTTATGTAATTCGAGGTGCGGATGGTCATGTCAGAGTTGCCGACGTTCGTACAGCAAAAAACGTCTCACGAAGGGCAATTCATAGACTGGCACCATTACCAGTCAATGAACATGAGGAAGACAACAATGCAAAATATCAGCACAACCTCGGACTACTCCCGTCAGACTCAACTACAATCGCCCACATCAGTCAGAAGAAACAGTACGCAAAAGGCGGAAAATGTCATCGTTCAACTTGACTACCGGACTACTAGTGATCATGCTGGCATTGCCCATTATAATGGCAACAAATATTGAAATCATCGAATTCAAACCTGAACCTGGTATACATTTCGAAGGCATCGGGTCAGCACAGAATGGAAGTTGATTATCTACTACGAATTAGGACCATATTGGTATGAACTATCAGCATTTTCCAATGGCACAGCGGCTTTACGACATTTGTGCCTAGAAATAAATCAAAGAAGTACTTGCACAAATGTGGTAACCCACCTTAAACATGTTAGAGATCAACTGAAGCTGGATAATAGTTTTCTAACAGCCAAGCGGGAAAAAAGAGGAGCAATAGACTTGGTGGGAAACATAGCCAATTCGTTTTTTGGAATCCTTGACTCAAAATACGCTGATCAACTATCAGATACGATCGACATGGTCAAGGAGAACGAAAGCTACCTTCAACAGTTACTGAAAAATCAAACGTCAGCAATTGATTCGACCATCAATATTTTCAAAAGCGACCAATTGTCAATTCAAACCAAATTCAATCACCTTGACAACCAGATTACTGAAATCATAAACAGAATCCATGGCGATACTTCTCAACATACAATATTTGAAAGGTTTATCTCGCTATCACTCCAGCTCACAATAATGTCTTCAAATTTGCAACGAATACAAGCCTCAATATTGGACGTTCTCGCTGACACTCATCATGGCAAGATCAGTCCAAGTGTGCTATCACCACAGCAATTGCAAGAAGAGTTGGTAAGAATCCGCAATCACCTACCACCACTTCTCCGACTACCAGCTGACTCTTTACATTTGTATCAGATCATGACGATCCAAGGAGGAGTAACTGAAAACCATATAGTATTTCGAGTAACAATACCGCTATGCAACGAAGAGCGTTTCGAGTTATACAAAATGTTCCCGATACCTACAGTAGTGAACATTAGTATGGTTTCGGTCAAACCCTGTAACGAGATCATCGCAGTCAATACACACAGGGACCAATATTTTCCAATGACTGCCCAACTTCTTCAATCTTGTACGCTGATGAGTATGGATACGTACTTGTGTTACAAAATACAATCAAGATACAACAAAGGTGCCGAGATCTGTTCATGCGAGATACATCTATTCAATAATGAGCCACGCGATAATTGTGATCTGCAAAAAATAATAAGGAATGAAACATGGACTCAAATGGAAAATAAAAATCATTGGATATATACGTTAAGGATTCCCACCAGGTTAAATGCAGTCTGTGAGCGGGATGTATATCAACTTATCCTCAAGGGCTCTGGTAAACTCAAGTTGCAACCACAATGTGTTATTAAACATAATAACATCCTAATCCAAGGACACCAGTCTCACACTAGCAGTGCTCATTTTTCGTATCGACAATTTAAGCGACGTCACAAAGCCAAACCAATTGCAGCCAATCTTGAACGAAAGAGATAGTTATCATTATGTCAATCAACAAAAATATCTGAGCTACTTACAAACCGCACTTGCACATCAAACCAATCTTCAAATGCAAATCCAAAATTTCAAAACTCACCATTTCGCTGAGGGTTATACGGCACTCATCTTAGCTGCCGTGGGCATCGTTTATACCATATGGAGGGCAAGGAGTTTGGCTATACTCCACCGCATCGATGTCGGCAGCCCACCACAACCCAGGCCAAGAACAAATGTCCACCAACCAAATCTTGCTGATGACATTCAATTTCAACATCAAGCTCATGAGCGAGACATCAGATGAGATCAGCGTTTGTTGAACAACTGTTCAACGCCGGGGAGAATGTATAATCGCAGCATTGCATATTTGCGAAAATGCGCGCTTATGACAACAACACATTTAGCCTTGGCTAAAGTGACAGAGCACTGCACTGTGGCGATCACATTTCACGCCACTGCAATGTTTCGCTAAATGCTTATGCTGCAGTCTGTATTGTTGGCATATGTGCACATTTTGTGGATATATTAAAATCGAAATTTATGTAAATATTAAAAAGGAAAATCAATAAAAGGGACGATTAACGGCAAATCCAATTCAATTGGACAACAACCACTTCCACGTTCAATTCATCATTTCAAGGGAAAGTATATCTAGGTTTAAGCACCTAGTTATACAATTTGTGTTTTGTTGAAACCCAATTCAAGTAAAGTATATCTCGATTTAAGCACCGAGTTATACAGCAGGATTTCAAAAATTTTCTAAAGGTATCTAAGGAATCTAAAAAATTTTAAATATCATTTTCGTCGAATTGCTGGTGGAATGAAATATACCTTTGAGGAATTTTCCACCCTTTTGAACCGAGTAGAAGCGTGTTTAAATTCTCGCCCGTTGAGTCCAATTTCGGAAAATCCAAGTGATGTGTGCCCTCTGACTCCGGGTCATTTTTTGATTGGTGGTCCTTTATTGTCTCATGTGGAGCCGGAAATCATGGATAATCCGATGTATCAAGTGTTTTGCAGGCGATGGAAGTCGGAATATCTGAACGAGCTCCACAAGAGACATAAATGGAAATATCCCCAGCGAGACATCAAAGTGGATGATATAGTGGTGATACGAGAGGAGAATATCCCACCAAACTAATGTAGGCTCGGAAGGATAACAAAAATTTATCCGGGAGCAGACAAGAGAGTTCGTGTTGCAGACATTCGAACGGAACGTGGTACTATAACACGTTCAGTTGTGAAGCTTGTTGTTCTGCCAACGTCCTAGAACCTATATATATGGTATATTGTTTTTTTTTGTTTGTTAATTTTATTGTTCGTTCCAGCTATATGTTTTTCTTTTTCTTTTTTTGTTTTCTATTGAGATTGTAATTTCAGAATGGTCAAAGCAAAGCGCTACAGCGAAGGTCGGCGTCAGTGCGTTGCAGAACAGATGTGCTGCCGATTGTGCAAGCAGGATCACCCATTGAGGTTCTGTAAGGAATTTTTAGCGATGACATATGAGAATCGATTGAGGGCGGTTTTGATGCACCGTCATTGCTCGAGGTGTTTGGCCCACAACCATGTTCGGAAAGAGTGCCAGAGCGAAGGAAAATGTCGTGTATGCCGCGACAATCACCATACGTTGATGCATGACCACAACAGACCGCCCAGGCGAAGCGAGCGGTCGGTGCAGTTTAGATCCCCGAAAAGAGAGCGGTCGATCGTGCGCCATGGCTACCACAGGGAGGTGTCTGTAGTCTAATCTTTGGTGATCCGAGACAGATCAAGGTCGATGTCATCGCAGCGGGATTCGTTAGTGGGACCTCCTTCGTCCCGGCGATACCCTCGTGAACCGTCAATGGGACCTCATCCGTCCCGACGCTCTCACAACCACCCCTCGTCTACGGGACCTCGTCCGTTCCGACGATCGCAGCAGCCGGCCTACATGGGACCTCGTTCGTCCCTCCGGTCAGAGCAGCGGGTTGTGTCAATGGGACCTCGTTCGTCCCGACGCACATTGCAGTGGGGCTCCAGCGGGTCGCAGGCGTTATCCCATTTTAGAGGCAATCAGCGTGTACAGGCAGAAGTACCCATGCTGTGCCTTCAGCGCATCATCACGTTGCTACCGACGGCTGTTGTCAAGATCGTGGCCAATGGACGTTTTTTCCATGAACGCGCGCTGGTGGACTCCTGCTCAGACATGTCTGAGATAGCGGAGGAGCTAGTTCACCGACTCGGGCTGAGCACGGTAAGGGTGGGAACTCAGGAGATCTGCCCATTGTCGCTGAGGGCGAAGTTCGACATGAATGTGACAGTCGAAACTAATGCGCGAGTGGTGCCTGGACTGGTTAGGACCACTGCCTTGCAGTCTATTGACTTCGCCCTCCGGGACCAGTTTGCAGGCGTCAGACTTGCTGATCCCAAATTTCACGAGTCGTCGCCGGTTATGTTGGTATTAGGGGTAGACGTGTACCCGAAGATAATGCTGAAGGGCGTTATAATCAGCAATTTTGGTTTACCTACGGCGCAGAGCCCCATATTCGGCCACATTTTGTCCGGATCGTGCGCGGCCTAGGTGCCGCACTAACTAATGCTTGTTTTTTGTTCTTTTATTTTTCTTTTCTCTTTAGTGGTTGCGGTATTAATTTAAGTATTACAAATAGATTATAGGGCACTGAAGCCAAGTATAGTTAAGTTTAGTTGATGTTATGAATTATATGAATTCTAATATTATTGAGTTGTGATCTTTTTTCATAGTGTTTTTTGCAGTGACGCTGCAAGGGAGGCAGAATGTTTACGCCAACCCTGGTAATGGTAGTTTCGAATTTGTTAGTTTTAAGTTGAAGTGAGCCCATTTAAGGTTTGAGTACTTTCCTTGAATTACAAGTTGAATTGAGGGCTCTCGTATTTTTTAGCTCTTTGAAAGTATTAATTGTATTCTGGAAGCCGAATAGGTAAAATATTAAAAAGGAATAAAGCCTGCTAATTTCTTGTCTTCTTCTTTTTCCTTCTAATATCTTTGACAAGCCAAACCAATAGTGGAAGCTGTTGCAGTTGTCTTTAATTATCACCGATATAATTCTATTTGGAATTCCTTCAGCTCATCACGTACTATACAATGTATATTTTTAGTACTTAAATTTTTAAAATGTTATCAGATATATCAGTTTTTGGAACTTCAACCAGAACCACTTCTGCTATAGAAGCTTACAATGGCGTTCTTGCTAAAATTATTCCAAAGCAAACGAACTTTTTGAAACTTGTAAGAAAATTACAAAATCAGGAATTTGAAAAAAGCTGTGATATGGAGTTGAAAAAAGCCGTGATATGGTTAGCAAATAGTGGTGGGGCTTCTGGAAAAGCTAATCGATAGAAATACTCTGTGTTAAGATCAGAATTGATACTCAAGGCCAGCAATGAACTTCAGATGGGATCAGCAGTGTTTCTTAATCGTATAATTTCCCCTAAAAATGGAATGGTCTGCAACATGGAGCCGGACGAAGAAATTTTTAGTGAAATTTCATATATCGATGAAGAAGATGCAGAAGAATGGCTTGAAACACCAGAAGCAAATGGACAGCAACCAAATAACTCGGCATGTGTAGTTTGTTTGAATAAGCCAGCAAATGTTTTATTATTGCCATGTAAGCATTTAAAAGTATGTAACGAATGCGTACTAAAATTACAGGCTGAGTGTATTGTTGGAAATATACCAAAAATTTCATGTCCGATGTGTCGGAAATTTGTAGATGATACCATACAAGTTTTTATGTAATAATACAATTTAATGCAATGTATATAGAAATGCGTTTAATTACTTACATACATATAAATTTATTGCTTTTTGGCCAATATTATTTTTACACTTAACTGGAAATAGTATTTTTAGTTAATTTATTATTTTTGTATTTTTATATTTTTATATTTATTTAATTTATTATTTTTGTATTTTGATATTTATTTAATTTTTTTTTTGTATTTTTGGTGCATTTATTGTTTTTATATTTTTATTTCTAGTCCATTTATTATGTTTGTATCTTTATTTTTGGTTACTTTATTATTTTTGTGTTCTTATTTTTAGTTAATTTATTATTTTTTTTTTTTTATTTTAAATTAAAAAAAATAAATTAAATAATATTCTATTTCCCAAGCAACCATTGAGTGGGATATTAAGTGGCTGCCATCTATTTGCCATAAGACGTCAGGTTCTTGCTAATCCGATATTAATGTGTCTTCCACTTATTTGTCACTGAAAAAGACCGAATATGCAACTATGTAAAAAAATGTTAAAATGGTGGCAAAGGCACCTATATGACATTGGAATTTCAATTCAATTCCATTCCGTTTTACAGAAATTGACAGCTTACATGTGTGAAAAGGACAACATAATAAAAATATAAAATATTTATTCTGTTGTATTTTTCGCACTCATAATTTATTTCGTAAAGAGAACCACACAATAGAAATCTAAAATAATTATTGTGTTGTATTTTTTGCACTCCAAAGTTATTTCAACACTAATATAAAGAATGCAAAAATTAAATCGACATTGCGAAAACTGAAAGGGAAATATTATCCAAATACGTATTCGAATTCTGCAGACGCAACCAGATTTATTGTAAAACTGATCATGCTACGCAATATAATTTTGATGCTCAGCTTAAAAAATGTATATTTACAATTTTTTTAAAGAAATGAATTTTTTTTATTTTTACATATTAGCCTCATTTGGCTGAAGGCTGTTTCCAGCAAAATTGGAGCTTATCTCCAGAAGCATAATCAATATTCAATTGGTCTTAAATTTACATTTTCAGTGATTTTTATGCAAAAGAAACTTGTAAATATCATAGCCTCAATTTTCTCCAAAACAGTTTTAAATTATAACTTTTTATATTCTCTGCAAAATCTCTTCATCGTATTTTTTTTCATTGATATCATAGATTAATATAAATTTGAATGTGCACTAACTCGTTTAAACAAGGAGACCTGTACTATTATTCGAAATGTTATTGAAATATGTGCCAGTGTCCAGAAGGAATGTTACGCCGTTGCGACATAGCCGCCAGAAACCTCATTGCTGACGGCTTTTAAAAAATTAAATTTTAAGCATGAATGTTTATTAACGATCTTCTTATTTGAGTGTTGTACACAAATTATTTATTAAATTTTAAAACAAAATATTACCGTAACAATAAGTACAAATATATAAAAAGGCTCAGCCGTGTCTTCAACGGAAGGAAGCGGCCTTTCGGAATTTCTTCCTCTTGTGTTTTCTTTGTTTTAATTTTGCGCCACAATTGTCAGTTTTTATTACCGAATAAATTATTTTTTCGCTCCATTTTAATTTGACAGGAATGGAACGAATGGTTTTCTAAACATAACAGTACAGTGAAAATGTAAAGAAAGTGACAAAGCCACATGCTAACCACATTTGGGCCACCAAAGCAACTCTGCCACTGTACGGCTGAGTGGCATATGTAATGTTAGCCACTCAGATGGAACCTTTTAGGAACCACTTTACAAGTGACTTATAAAATTAATTTTTCAGTCTTAATTACGTAATAAAAATAAATAAGAAAAACTGGAAATTAATTCATTTATGTTTACCTTTTTTAAATCGAAATTAATGTTTATGGTTATTTATTTATGCAAAAACTATATTTTTTTCATTAAAAGTTGTAAAAACATTATTTTTTTAAAATGTATTTTGCTTGGAAAAGTAACAAATCCCGAAAAATCACGAAAAATCCCGGGATCCCGAGATTGCAAATTTCAGTCCCGAAAATCCCGGGATTGCGAAAATGCTTCGGGATCGAAAGCCCTACATACAACTTATATTTATACAAATTTACTAATTTCTTCATAGATTGTTTTTATTATTATTATTATTATTATTGAACGGGATATGCACTGCGTCCAATAGTGAACTATTGTGCCCCGTCAAGGACTTATAGGAACTCTATAAGTCCTATCCCATTGAGAAATTGTAGTATCGGGCCTACTTCTAGGGATTTCAATATGTGTTCTGGTATTTGGTGGTCGCCCAGATATCTTTTCCGTTTTTGCATGAGTGCGGGGCACTCTCCTAAGATATGTTTTGAAGTTTCAGTGTCCTCCGTGCAAAACCTGCATTTTTCGTCCGATACTATTCTCAGTTTTGATAGGTGGTAGTTTAACCTACAATGTCCTGTCAAGATCCCTGTTATTATTCTTATACTCTTTTTTGTTAAGTTCATACATTCTTTATGTCGCTTTCGGTAGTAAGTCCCTAGTAGTGTTTTTGACTGTTTCAGGCCTGGTAGATTGTCCCAGTATGATTTCCGTAGTTTATCTTCTTCTTCTTTTAATATGATAGAGATGGTCCCTTTTTCCATTCCACAGAATGGTTCTGGCCCTACGAAGGGAGTTTCCACTCCTTTCTCTGCAAGTTCGTCTGCCATTTCATTACCTTCTATCCCTCTGTGACCCGGCACCCAGTAGATACAAACCCGATTGTGCAGGCCAAGCGTATTCAGTTTATCAAGGCACTCCCACACCAGTTTAGAGCTTACCTGGTATGATTTTAGTGCTTTGATTGCCGCTTGACTGTCGGATAGGATCGCAATGGTTTGGTTCCGGTATTTCCGTTTGAGGTTGAAGTGAGCGCACCTATCAATGGCATATATTTCTGCCTGAAATATGCTGGTGTATTTACCCATGGGCTCAGAGTATTTTATCCTTGGCCCAAACACTCCTGCTCCTGTACCTTCTTCCGTAAGAGACCCGTCTGTATTCCATGTTATCGTACTTTGGTTTATTGTGTAATTTTCATGTACACCTTCCCACTCCTTTTTATTGCTAAGTTGTGTTGCAAATCGTTTGATGAAGCTGAACTTCGGTATCATGTTATCTCTTGGTAGTGAGATTTCAGGGTATTGCTTCGTAAAAATATCAATCTTCCGACTTATGCAACAAGCTGGCCCGACGCTTCCTCCAGTTATTCATAGTATAGCCCTCTTCGCCTGCGTCTGAAAGTAGATGTGAAGAGGTGTTAATTCTAAAAGGACTTCTAGTGATGTTGTAGGACAGCTTCTCATAGCCCCAGTTATACACATGCACGCTAATCTTTGCATTTTGGTTAATTCATAGATAACCGTTTGTTGATTTGTTCTTCCTACCCATGTTATCGCTCCATATGCGATCATTGGTCGTACGATTGCAGTATACATCCATCGTAGTATTTTTGGTGTACAGCCCCAGTTTTTCCCTGTGATGGACCTGCAGACCATAAATGCCCTCTTGGCTTTCTTTGATACATTATCAACATGCTTTTTCCAGAGTAGTTTCTGATCCAGGGTAATGCCCAGGAATTTTACCTCTGTTTGAAGCTTCACTTCCGTTCCGTCTAACATAATTGGTTTCAGGTGCTTAAGTTTATATTTCCTTGTAAATGGTACAATAGTAGTCTTTGCTGGATTTACATTCAGTCCTACTTTTGTACACCATTTTTTAGTCACCTTCAACCCTTGCGGAATTCTTTCACATAGGGTAAATTCAAATTTGCCCCTACAAATAATTATTATTTCGTCGGCGTAGCCCTGAAATGTAAATCCATTGCTCGCCAATTCTTCAAGTAGTTCGTCCACAACGATGCTCCACATCAGTGGGGATAGCACTCCCCCTTGTGGACATCCTCTCGTTGTAGTTGCTATTAAGGCCCCAGTGCCTGCTGGTATCTCATTGTTCTAGTTTTCAGCATATTTTTCATCCATAATGCTAGAGTATTACTAACACCTCTGCGGATGAGAGCATCTTTTATGGCCTCGTGTGAAGTATTGTCGAAGGCACCTTCAATATCGAGCTATTTCTTTTGTTTCAAAAGTTTCTTCTAGTACATTTGTCAGTTGGTACAGAGGAGTTTCCGTTGATCTACCTGCCCTATATGCATGCTGACTGGTATGTAGCGGGATGCTTTCTAGAATCGTTGTTCTTACATAATTGTCTACAATTTTCTCTAGAGTTTTCAGTACAAAGGAAGTTAAGCAGATTGGTCTGAAGGATTTCGGGTGAAGAGGATCCTTCTTCCCTACCTTCGGTATAAATACCACTCTTGCTCGCCTCCATATCTTTGGTATGTAACCCAAAGCGATACTGCCTCTCGCAAATTTCATTAGTGGGCATAGGAGAAGCTCTATGCCTTTCTGAAGTAGTCCTGGAAAAATGTTGTCTGCACCAGGAGATTTGAATGGTTTGAAGGTGCCCACCGCCCATCTTATGCGTGCTTCTGTACATATTCCGTTCGCTACCTTCCAATTCTCTTTCTTCGATCTACCTATGTATTCCATATGGTGTACAGTTGTTGTCCCTGAGGACCCTGGGAAATGAGTGTCTAGAAGTAGTTGGGCCTTATCTTCCTCATTTTCCGTGAATCTTCCATCGTCCTTTTTAAGACTAACCGAAAATATGCTTTTGTTCTTGGCCACCGCTTTATAGAGTCTTGACGCCTCAGTGGTATGCTCAATGTTTTCACAGAAACTTCTGAAACTCGAACGCTTTGCTCTTCTGATTTCGTTACTATAGTTTGTAAGAGTATTCCTATAGTTCGACCAATCTCCTGTTCTTTTTGCCCGATTGAACAACCTGCGAACCTTGGTTCTCAGTTTAGATAAATCTTTGTTCCACCACGTCTTTTGATGAGTGTATTTCGCTGATTGGACAGCTTGCCTCATATGCATCATTAATAACTTTATTAAAGTTGCCTACCGCTGTTTCTAATTCTAGCTCATTCTTGATATTGTTGCCAGCTCGCATATGGACTGTGTTATTGCTCAGATGATCTAGATATATATCCCAATTTGTTTTCTTGCGATTTCTTATACGTTTATTGATCTATGTCAAATCTTAGCATCCTATGATCAGACATCGATGGCTCTTCAGAAACCCTTCAATTGTGAACCAGTCCCCTCATTAGAGTATTTCCTATAGTTATGTCTAGGACCTCTTCTCGTGCACTGGTTACAAAAGTTGGTGTATTTCCAACATTACAAATTTCCAATTCATTACTAAGAATAAATTCAAGAAGGTACTCACCCCTTTGGTTGTTGTCTGTGCTGCCCCACGCCTCGTTATGCGCGAAAAATTTTAAGTTATTTAAAAATTAACACTTAACATATTATTATTTTCATATTTAAATTTTTTTCACTGTTTATTGAATACAAATTTTTTATTTTAAAATAACCTATTTTCATAATACTTCATTTTTATTCGCCTTTTACAGAATCGAATTTAAGTTGGGAGTTAGTTCATTTCATTGGGACTATTTTCATTTCGGTTGGGAGTTATTTCATTCCATTTGGGACTTATTTCATTCCATTGGGACTTATTTCAATTCCGGTTGGGACTTATTAAATTTTTTTCAGTTGGGAGTTATTTCATTTTTGTTGGGAGTTATTTCATTGGTAGTTATTTAATGGGAGTTATTTCGTTGGGACTTATTTCGTGGCGCCGAAGAAACTATAGTGAAGATTGATGGTACATTTCAAACGGGACTCCTTTGGAAAGATGACGAGAGACTGCCCGATAGCTATGTAATGGCCAAAAATTGGTTAATTGGCATCGAGCGGAAAATAAGACGTGACAAAGTGTTTGGAGCTGCGTTTACACTGAGAGAAATTATTGCTGAAATTATGTGTTATAGGAATCAATTAAGTAAAAATTAGTCACGATATTGATCCATTAATAAGAACTCATTAATCAAGAGCTCCTAGTCACAAATACTGTTAAAAAGGAAAATCATAGTTTGTGATTTGTGTTTCCTTGATTTGTTCCACTTAAACATAGATTATGATATTTCCTACTAACATAATCAATGATTAAGTGGAATAAATTGAGCAGTAAAAAATTATGAATTATAATTAAAATTTCATAATTTTATGACAATTCTATGATAAGGTTAGTATAAATGAATCGTTAGTAATAATAATTCATTACTAAAATTTAAAATATATTATGAGTACTTGGAATAAATAAAGCAGACAAAAATCATGAATTATTGTTAATATTATTGTTAATATCATTAGAGGTGTATAATTGAACCCTTTGTGGTCATAATTCATGACTAAAATATTCATATATTATCCAGTTGATAGACATTGATCAATCATTAATGCTCTAAATTTCAATTCCTATTTCCAATAAAATAAAACACTAGTTTTCAGTTTAATTATCATTTAATAAGGGTATTCATTTAAAGTGGGAAGCCCCTCGAAAACGCGCAGTTTCTTAAAAGAACTGTTAAATTTCATATATTTTGACTGCTCATCTGCACAACTGAATCGTTTCCGAGGGGTTTCTCACTTCAAATGAATCGCCCTAATAATTCTTTGGATGCAACTATTTTAATACATTCTTAAAATTAAGAAAATAAAAATAATTAGCATTGTATTTCTTTTGTTCGAAATACTCTTATTTAATATTACATATTTTTATTTAATAGAGAATATAATTATAAAATCAATAAGTACAAACCGTTATTAAAACTAGAGAGTGGACTATCTTCGGCTATACCGAAGTTGAAATACCCCCACACAGTAGGAAGAAGTACCTCGAACATATAAAAATGTGGTCTCAAGATCCTATTTTGAGCCAATTATAGGTGGTTTTGGAGCCTCAGACCATGTCCAAAATCCATTTCTAAAAATTTTCAATCAAATCCACCAAAAAAAAAAAATTGGTCTCAAGACCCCATTTAGACCCTTATATATGTGGCTTCGGAACCTCGGACCATGTCAAAAATACGTTTCTAAACATTTCCAATCGAATACAACAATAAAAAATTGTTACCTTTTTTTTCGGTGTATGGGAGCCACGCCCAGTTTTTGTCCGATTTGGCTGATTCTCGAACTTGATCTCAGTATTCACGAGAAAAACATGTAAAAAAAGTTTCAAGTCGATATCTCCAAAACTGCGACCGCTATCGTGCGGACGGACAGACGGACAGACGGACAGACGGACAGACGGACAGACGGACGGACAGACAGACGGACATCGCTAAATCGACTCAGGAGGTGATACTGATCAAGAATATATATACTTTTCCATACCGGACACGCCTCCTTATGGGCGTTACAAACGTTGTGACAAAGTTAGTATACCCTGCCACAGTGAGTGTGGGGGTATAAAAATATTAAATATTTAAAATTAAGAATTGTATTTTTTTTTTTTTTTCGAAATACTCGTTTTTAACATTACTTATTTCAATTTAATACACAATTACAAAATTCGTAAGTACAAACCCTAACCCCTATTAGATCGTGTACTTAAATTTTTATACGGCTAATACTACACAGAAAAAAAAGATAGATTTCAAAAAACGTTGTAAAAAAACAATTTTTTATTTTATATGGAAAACACAAACAACAACTACAATTGTTGTGGTTAATCTAATCGTCAAAAAATTGTTAAATGATTTGCCAGCATGGTCGTATTTCGGCATATGATTCGCAATGTCATCGCTCGAAGCAGAAATGCAACCATGCCGCAAATATTTCATAATTCTGAAACAGCATGACATTTAATACAAGAGAGAAAAATTATTATATATGGCTGTCTCGTTTACGCTCTCAAAGCAACAAGTGCTGCATAATATATGAATAATTTATATTCGACACTTGACTCATGAAGTACTTGTTTCCATTAGTATGCGATACTATTATTGGTATTTTAGGGAAGTTTGTATGAAAATTGTTGGGTCGTAATAATAAAACTCGTTTTTTCCCGGGAAAACATTAATTTCAATATTACAATATTATTGTAAACTTAATGAAATATTAAAATATTGCGTTTCAATACAACACATCTACAGAAATACCAAACACATCAGCTATCTTTTTCTTGCATTTTTTTCTAATATGTATCTATTCATTTTTTCGCTCAATTGGATAATTGCTTTCTCTGTCTTCCATAAAGTAATATAGGAACCATTTTTAATTGTACGCCATCAAATTTTTGCTGTACGCGAATAACTTTTAGTCGGTTCCATTTACAACGTTTCCTGGTTGCTGCATTTTTAATCGTCTTTTTTGGTTAGATTTACCTACTTTTTTTTGTGTGTAATTTTCGAAATAACTATTTGTTTTTAAGAAATGTATGCAAACAATTTAGAAAAAATAACACAAAAAGTTCGATTTTATTGCTATTTATTAGGATTTTTTCAATAAAAGTCAAATTCAACCACTTTTTTCAGACAGAAATAATCGCAAAAAATTAGTTTTATTTTTCCATTCAACCGGAAATTTAATTACACAAACTTAAAGCCCGAAATACAATATCGCGTCGTCAGAAGCAGTTGCTGTTTCGAAATTTTAGAATACACTATTTTGTATAGATAGGGTTACCAGACGTACTCTTTTTTAGGCCCTCCTCTTTTTTACTCTCACTTTTTTCCCGAAAGTACTATTAAGTACTCTTTTTCTTATTTCTGTGACTTTACCATATAACAACTGAATATATCGGCTCAGTAATGTTACCAATTTTTATTATTCGTTAGAATTAAAATAAAAAACTTCAAATATTATGTTTATTAGCTTGAAGCTTCTTTCGTCACATTGCATTCAAAAAGTTACACTAATTCTTAAATGCTAGGATTAAAACAAAAAGTTTAGTCTGAAACCTATCACTTTTTAACCGCAATATTAAGAACAATCTTTATCAAAAACAATTCAAATATGTATCTAAATTTTTCAATTTCTTGAAGAAGGATCGGAACATTCGCACCCAGACTCTAAAATTTTGTGTTATACCTTTTATCAGTTTAATTTGTTTGTCAGCTGGACCCTTTGGAGTTTCAAATTTAAATTCATTAACGCCTAAAGAAACCTAAGTAATAAATTTTTATATTGAATCAGCAACGTTGGTACTTGGCGAGTTTTACAAAATTTTAAATGGATTTTTTTAGTACTTATGCCCAATAAACTTTGAGCATAAATTATTGTATTTTGTTACTTATGCAAATACTAAAAACATTTCTTTTTTTATATTTTTGAAAAATTTTTTTTTTATTTAATTTTAACAAAGGTTGGATTCTAAAATTTTTTTGAAGAATTTTTTTCTAATTTTGTTTTGGCTTTTAAAAAATATATGGTGTAAAACCGAGGAGTTTGGGACCCCCTGCAACTCTGTTCTCTTTTTTACTCAAGAGAATCTGGTAACCCTATGTATAGAAGTATTCACAATACGGCAGCGGCAGTAAACATACAATTCAGTAAAGAGCGAACAGTTTTAATTGGGTTTAATTGAAATGGTTTCTTGTAATCTAGTTCATTGAATGTTATACAAATCAAATTATTTGATTCTTTACCAATTATGTAAACCGAATAATGATGACCGAACTCTTTTATTTCTCACTCGTTCAGGATTAAATAGATTTCATCATTAGAAGAACAAAAATCGACAATTTTATAGACACTTTCTTTTTGAAATACAAAGTAACCGACTTTAAAATCGGTTCCTTTATAATTTACAAAATTTGATCTTAGAATTGCTTGTGAATTGAATGGTAGAGTGACATTATCCGTGAAGAGGGTATTGTATTCAGATGCTAGTACTGATGTCGTGTTTTTAATTTCGAATGTTTTGAAAGGATTGTATTTTATTAATATTTTATTAGAAAACTTGTAACAAAATTTCTTTAAAATTGAAAATTCTAAATTTATCTTTGAAAAAGAAACTTTAGAGTACTCCTTCAGCTGTTTATTTTTTCTTTCCTATCTCATACACCATAAAGCTCTGAGAGAACCAACTGCCCTTATCATAGATACATAATGAATTATGTTTTTCTTCGGAACAAATTCACCGATTAAGAGATTTAAATACCGCAAAAAACTATATGTTTCTCTAGCTGAAAATTGATGTTTGTTAGTTTTTAAATGCTCTGCTTTTATATTTCCTGGGGCTTGTTTCTAAGTTCAATTTCTCCATATTCGAATGTTTGTAGTTTTATGTTGAGAACTTCAACAGAAAAAAATTTTGAATATAAAATATTTTAAAGACTCTATTAGACCAAATTTAATGCAACCTTCAAGACAATCGTGCATTATATCTGAATAAAAATTTGGAGTTACGTCAAAATATTTTAATGAATTTAAGGACGATTTTTTTTTAATTTTTTTTAATCGTTTTTGGTAATGTCTTCATTATCTCTTACTTATATAAAATTCTTTGTGAGTAAGTTTGTAGGTTTGTATGTATGTATGTACGTTTGTTCCCTTTTAACTCAAGAAATACTTGACCGATTTTAATGAAACACATACCCAGGTAATTTCATTAATCTCATCATAGGCTATATGCCATTTCATTAAATTTGGGCGTTCGAGGTGGGCGTGGCAAATATTATTCTAAAATGCTATAATTTATGCAGTGTTTAACCGATTTCGCTGAAATTTTATATGTGGTTTTGGGTAATGAATTGGTAATATGTTGATTCTGAAAATTTGCAGTCCGCCTACTGCCACGCCGTGAAATTTTTAAAGCTCTGTAACTCGGGTCCTATTCAAGGGATTTCGCTGAAATTTTGGATTTGGTGCTGGGAGGTGAATGGGCAGAGGGATGACTATGAAAATTTGCGGTCCGCCCACTGCCACGCCCTGAAATTTTTAAAGCTCTGTAACTCGGGTCCTATTCAAGGGATTTCGCTTAAATTTCGGATTTCGTGCTGGGTGGTGAATGGGCAGAGGGATGACTTGCAAAGTCTATTTTTATTTCAGTTGCTTAAATAATACATATACATATACAAAATTATGGCGAGCGAAGCTGTGTGTATAAGCTAGTAGTTTTATAAATTTCTAATACTTGATTAATTTTCTACTACTAAAGTATTCATTTCCTCTTTTGAAGTTTTACAAAGTCTACAATAAAAGTTATGACTGAAAGATCCGGAATAACCTAAAAGAGTATTACAAGCCAGGTTATCACCAAAAATAAACCAACTACAATATCAACCAAAAAAATGCCATCCTCTGTTTGTATTTCTATTCCTTCTTCTAGTTTTTTAATATATTATTGATAATTGCAATAAATTAAGCAGACAAAAATCATGAATTATTGTTAATATTGTATAATTTTATCATTAGGTGTGCATAATTTAACCCTTTATAATCATAATTCATGACTAAAGTATACTTAAATTATGCAGTTGATAGTCATGGATCCTCATTAATGCTCACAATTTGATCTAAATTTACAATTACAAATTGAATAAAATTATTATTAAAAAATTTCACTTTTCACATTATTGCTATTTTTGTTAAAATTGTATTTAAATAAACGAACCTTTTCAGTATGGCTGATTATATTTTCTCGTTTTATGAATTAAAATGTCGCACTTAATTTAGTTTGTAAATTGTAAAACAGCAATGGCAGTGGCTTTTTAATTTTGTATAGGAATTTCCAACGCAACATTTTCTTCACTTACCTTTACTTTTCTTGAAATTAATTATGAAATCTTCGCGGTGCTGTTATTGAAAATTAAAACTGCAATCGATAATTAGAATCCTTTTTTTATTTAATTGAGAATAACAAACAATCAGAATAAATTGGCCGAATTAATTTTCATCTGTTCGGGCTGAATATTTTTTGATTAGTGATGGCCAAAGTACTCATTGATTACTTTGTATTTGTATTTATCAAAGTACTCGAATGAATACTTTGATTAGTACGAATGCAAAGTAATCAATGAGTACTTTGGACTCGATAATTGCATTTTAAGGTGCATTTAGACCGGCCCGAACGCACGCAACTTTAGTTGCAAAGGCAAATCACAAACGTTTACACTGACTGAACATTATTTCCCGAACATGCTTCTGCCTGTTCGCGATCTTGTTCCGATCCACAGATTTCTTTGCTGTTCGCAACTTGGAAGTGCTTACACCACCCGAACCTTTTGAGCGATCCAAAGATCGCGCCGACCGAATGAACGACATTTTAAGCCTGTACCCCATACAATGAGTGCGAGAGTGCAATGCGTGACGCGTTCGAAATGCAATGGAAAACTCGCACGTATTGATTATAGAATTCCAATGTACAATGAAAAAGACGCAATTTCCATATTTTCTGACAAAAACTTTGGCATTTTGGACTTTTAGACTATTTAATATTTAATATCAATTTCTAATCTGAAAAATTATAAAAAATTACCCATTTCCATTATTTTTACCATAGGACACCATTGATTTGCCTCTGTCAAGTGATTGCCGCCACCGCCATAATTCTGTTCACTCAGAACGAATTTTGATATGACGCACAGTGATTTGTCTCCATATGAGCTCTGGACAAAAATCGAAGGAGTATATTGAATTAATCTAAATGTATTTTAGCCCGCTGATTTCAAAAATGTAATCGGTTTTTCTGTAACCCTTATAGTTTTTGAATAAATCCAGAATTGTATGCTTGATTTCCTTTTTAAATTATTATGCATATAATACAACTCTACAATTATATTTCGACAAAGGCTTAGCTTTAATAACGGATTCTAGTGGTCCTTGATTAGCTGATGTTGTAGTTTAGCAGGTACATTAATGCAAAAACATTAACAAATTATTTTAATAAATTTAATTTATAACTATTGAAAAGATCAATACATTTTTATAATCTTGAATACTTTGTAAAGAAAAATGTATATTCTACTATATTATATTATGTATATTCTACTATTAGGGGTATTCACGGATTGGTGTACTTGATAGTGTACTTTTGTCGAAGTGACGTATTCACTTTTACCATAAATTTTAACTGTATTTTCAATTTTAATAATTCTGTCACATTTTTTATTTTTTTTATTTGTTTAACATGTGCATTGCTTGGTAAAGTAACAAACCCCAGGAAATCCTGAAAAATCTGGAGAACCCGGGACGATTCGGTATTGACCGCCTTAGTCAATAGGAAGAAGAGAGAAGAGTAAATAAAGAGAAAAATTAAATCACATTGGATCAACAATATTTCAATTGAGCTTTTAGTTACTATACATACATTAATATCAATATATTAATATAAGAACATACATTCATCACATTTTACCATTTCATTTACATTATGAACTTTTTGAAAAGTTTTTTTTAATATAAAATCGTAAGTTTAGGCATTTAAAAAAACATTTTTTTCACAAAGTTGGAAAAAATTGTGAATTTATTTTTTTTTTCTTAAAGAAAACACATTAAACTTTAAAATAAAAAAAAAAATTTCACTAACTTTTATATACTTTTTTTTACAATCCATATTTTTTTTTTTTTTTTGGTTTTTTACACGAAAACTTTTTTTTTTCATGGTACTTACAAATTTTTACATCGAAGTTTAATGCCCAGAATTTGTTTTTCATTTATCAATACAATAATTTTTTTTTTTTTTTTTTATAGTAATTTTATTCAATTGAATCACCTAATAATAACTTAGGTCTAACAATGATTTTTAAAAAATTCAGAAATTTAGCTTATTTTTATAATATTCAGATTAAAACTATTTGCCCTATATCCATTGATTTAGGCAATGTAGAGTTATCGTAACTAATATATGGGGAATATATTAGTTTCGTTTGAGACGTGAGGGATTCAGAGGTCTCAGTAAATTTCTAGCTAGAATGTTTGGGTGAAACATGAGCTTCTGCTTGTACTTCGAGGTAAATTTCGGAATTTCGTCTTTTACTGCAGGTATATTCAGGTCTCTGTGGATGTTAGTATTTTTTATATACCAAGGGGCTCTGGCAATTTGTCTCAGGATTTTAGATTGGACTCTCTGGAGTTTTTCCACGTTCGAGGGAGAGACATTGCCCCAGAGTTCAATTCCATATGGGTTTTATTATACTTTTGTATATTTGGACTTTGTATGTGAGATTTAGCTTTGATGCCCTTGATTACCCAATTTAGTTCCAATTGCTTTAATTTGATCTGAGTGATTTTGGATTCAATATGTTTATGCCATGTGAGTCGGCGATCGAGATGCATTCCAAGATACTTGGTTTCGGAACTTTCAGGGACGACTTGGCCGTTTATCTTTAGAGCAGGACACGTGCCCCTTCTTAGAGTGAAGGTTAAGTGACAGCTTTTGGATTCATTGACCTTGATTTTCCATCGATGTAGCCAATTACTTAGAGTGTCCAAGTGTTTTTGCACGTATAGAGATGCCATGTCCGGGTTTGAGTGAGAGCACATGATAGCAGTGTCATCAGCAAAAGTCGATATGAGAGTTCTATCACTTTTGGGCATATCTGCAGTATAGAGAATATATAGCAGGGGCGCGAGTACACTGCCTTGTGGTACTCCGGCCAGTATTTTCGGGAGACAAAGCTTTTGTATTTTACTACAAATTTTCTATTCGTGAGGTAGTTTTTGAGTAGACAGTGCATGTAGTTTGTAAATAAGTCCTTCGTGCCAGACTTTATCGCAGGCCTGGGTGATATCGAGGAAAACAGCGGAGCAATACTGTTTATTTTCGAAAGGGCCTTTTATTGAGTCAACAATGCGGTGCACTTGCTCAATAGTGCCATGGTTTTCGCGGAAGCCACTTGTTTTTCTAGAATTTTCGGTAGAATCGATTTTATTAAAAGTGCAATATGTGCAATAAGTGGGTTATTGCAACTGTTGGCAGTTCTTTTATCATTGTTGGCGTTATCATGTCCTGTCCTGGTGCTTTTTTCGGGTCCAAGCTTTTGTTTATTGCCTCCATAAGTTCGTTTTTTTTAATCGCGATTGTACAAGAGGTATTATGTGGGATTAATGTTGGTATTGGGATATCACCAGCTGTCGTGTTCGGGGTGAACACGGTTTTTAGGTGGTTGGCAAAAGCTGCACCCTTTTCTGCATCGCTTCTGGCCCAGTTTCCATTTGGCAGCCTTAGAGGGGGTTCTGTCAGTATTGGTTTTTTCATATTTTTTGCAGCTCGCCAGAGCGAGTAGTTTGTTGATTTTGTGGGTGCGGGATGTTCAACAAATAGCTGGAATTCTCTTTCGGATTTTTGTTTTTTCAGATTTGGGGATCTGTTGTTTTGCCAATCGCGACGTATTTTCCTTTTATTTTTTATTAACTGCTCTATGTCCTTTGGAGTACACTGTGTGTATTTCAACTTTCGTTTTTAGTGACACATTAGGGATAATGTGGGAGCTTATATACTTTCGATATTTGAGCCAGTTTGTGAGTTTGCTGGTCAGTTTATCTGGTTGATAGGCCTCAGAACTTGGCGCATACTTTATTGTGATAATAGTAGGCGTATGGTCTGATGAGAGATCTAGAGAGGATTCAATAAACAATTGACTCCTTTTTACAGTTTTGAAGACTGCAAAGTCAATGACATCGGGGGTTTTGCGACTGTCAGTTGGCCAGTAAGTTGGCGTGCTAGAAGAGATCACGTCAAGACCGAGTCTGTTGACAGTGTTCAACAGGAGCCTGCCCTTTGGCGATATAAGGCGAGAGCCCCAATATGTATGTTTGGCGTTGAAATCGCCGGCCACGAGATACTTTTGTGCAAGAGAATGGAAAAAAGTCTGGAATTGTTGCTCAGATATTTTGTGTCTGGCCGGGCAGTATATAGCTGTTAATGTTAGGCCTTTTAAGTATTCATCGAGAGAAATATTTGTCGCTTGAATATATTCTGTGCAATAATTCTGGAGAGCGTAATGTTTTATACGACTTTTAATGAGAATGGCGGTTCCACCTCTAGCGTTTCCGCTTGGATGCTTTGTGTCATAGAGTCTGTATCCTGGTAAATTGAAAAAGTGTTTTTCAGTGAAGTGTGTTTCAGAAATTAGCATAACGTCTATGCTGGACTCTTTCAAGAACTCGAGAAGTTCTAGTTTGTGATGACACAGGCCGTTTGCATTCCAGAATGATATTTTTAAACCATTCATGGCTTAGACATGAGATGTTGTAGTAAAAGACTTTGATTCTTTATCATTTCTTGCATCATATTTTGCATACCAGACATAAATTGAGACATATTTTGCATGAATATTTGTAGAGTTTGTTCAAGGCTACTACTAGGAGGAGCAGGTTGCGCGTGCACAGTGGCAGAGTGACCGCTTTTTAAGGCACCGGCGTAGGAAACGCCTTGTTTTGTAAGTGGGTTTGCGAAGGATTGTGCAGCGGATAGCGGAGGAAATTTTTGGGTTTTCCATGTTTCATGTTTTTGCGTCACATTTTCCGTCTTTTTTATGAAGCTTTGATAGACTGCACAGCCTCTATAGTTAGCAGTGTGATTGCCACCGCAATTACTACATTTTTTAATAGTGGAATCATCTTTTGTTTTTGTGCACGAACCTGTTTCGTGCAAGTCTCCACAAATTACGCACACGCTGGGAAGAGTGCAGTAGACTTTGTGTAGCCGTATTCTTGGCAGTTATGACACTGAATCGGTCCACTGCGCTTGTGAGGCACTTCAATTGTGATTTTGCGATGTAGCAGATATCTGAGCGAGTATATCGGGTGGGGTTCACCTTTTTTGAGCAATTTTGAGTCGAACTCTAGTTCCACACGAAAAAGGGGTTGTGGGATTTTTTTTTTATTCTGGATATTGAATACGGACTTTATTTGGAAGCCTTCATCGCTTAGTTCAGTTTTGATTTCGTCGCATTCTACGAAAGGCTCGATTCCTTTGAGTACGACTGAGAGGCCTTTGGAACTTTTGAGCTGGTAGGTGTAGTAGCTCTTTTTGAGTTTATCAAAGAGATTGACAATTTTTCTATAATTGGATTCGCTGTAAATTTGGATTTTTGTTTCGTGTACTTGTCCCCTGAGAATAGAAATCCCGTGGAAATTATTATGCGGTTTGTGTACTCGCTGATCGCTGCAAACAGATGTTTTTTGGGATATTTTTTTCCGAGGGAAATTTTAACGTCAACGCTGTGTTGACTTTGCTGTCAGTGGATCAGCTGATTATATTTTGTTTATAAAGAATGTGTAATGTTTTAGCAGATATGTTGCGCGGGATAAAGTTTTTGTTGATGAAGCGAATTCGAATTGTGATTTTATTTGGCAAAAATTTTTGGTTTGGTTTTTAATTTCACAAAAGTGTCCAAGCAAGTGATCGCGAGCCCTATGCAAACGCGTCACTGTACTATCGCACGAAGCCTCGGGGCTGTTTCAATATTTTTAGAGTAGAATTTCCGATATAAAAAATTGATTTTATGAGAGCAGATTTTTTATTCGCACAACCGATTGAACTGACGTTTCCAAAGTCAACAATACAATAATAACATTTATGCAAAACTAAAGTTTGTATCATTCTTGCCAAAAATGGATTTTTGGCAATTTTTTTCACAAAGCTATCAAAGATTAATTTTTTTTCGAGCATTTGTGATAAAATTTCTCTAATTTGTAAATATTTCACGGACGTCAATTTTAATCAAATAAAAAAGTTCATATTCTTTTTAGTCAACGTATTACCTTTCCAAAAATACCATATTTTATATAATTGATGACATCAAACTTTCTGAATTTTGTCTATGGGACAAATCACTGTGTGACTAGCCGTCGCCCCACAACCGTCAACTACTGCAATTCTGTTTAATACATAATAAATCGAAAACCGGTTTTTTCCTTGAACTGGCATACCTAAAAAAGGATGGATAGTGTTTTTGTGTTGGCAAGTGGAAGAAGATTAATTGAAACGATAACTAGGAACAAGAAAAAATAAAATATAATAGAATAGAATAGAACGATGAGTCTCATCGGATGAGACGATGAAGCATCTGTTGGCCACTCTTGTATAGGAAAAACTTTCGTTCCTCGTTATCGTTCTAATGATGTTCGGTCCTCAAAGCTATTTGCTTTTGTTTTGAGACACAGCGTTGCACTTTATTTTTTCTAGGAATGCATGTATGCTAGTTGCAATTTTACCAAAACCATAAATTGGTAGACTTTTTATTCACATTTATATAATTTACACATTATTTGCGAACCGCGAAATTATTTATAAGCTTGCACAAGAATTTTGATTGCTATTTTCACTTATATTTTCTTTATTTTCGTCACAATTACATCTTTGTAGTTTTATTTTGTAATTTTTTTTGCACTTTTATTCATTTCTTGCGCGTACGTCACATTTTACTGACAAAAAACTTAGTTACTCATAATCCATGAAAACAAGTAAAATTTTATGACCAACTTAGTAATAAATTACTGCTCAAGATTTAAGTAAATCAAGGAAATCATAAAGCTCTGGAAATCATATACTCTGATATATACACGTATATGAAAACCGCAAAAAACCTTACGCGAAATGGAAACGAAAACCCACTGACACACAAAACGGAAATCTGTCAAACGAGAGTATTTTAGAAAAAAAAATACTAATGACAAAAATCATGCCTTTATGTGCACTTGGCTTACGGGACCACTCACTGACACACAAAACGGAAACTTGTCAAACGAGAGCATTTTGTCTATATGAACGCATATATGGCGCTCACTTTCCATTTCTCTAACATCTTCCCCCCCACACATGAGCGCGACCTACGCAGAAGCCAGTATTCGCTGTCGGGGCTTTGCCCACACCTATATGTGAAAGATCTTCTCAGATTTTTCTAGAGTGTGTTTGGCAAATTAACATATACACCCATATACACCAAATTAACCGCACCCACAAAAATGAAAATACTCAAATTGGCGGCAGTCATGTATGTATAGGCGAAATAGTACAAAAAGCTTTAGTCTAGTTTTTTCATATTATGCCTTCGTCCCGTAAGTATAGTTTCGCGCAATGCCTTCCCCAACATCGGATCGTAAAAGCTCATCAACAAACTTCTAAAACGAAGTCGTAACAAAAGGGAATAAGAGATCTTGACAGCTGTTGTCAATTCTCCGCCCGGCTGCATTCCACCCGCGAGTGTCAAATTTGGATTAATTAAACCAAAATAATATAAATAAAAAGAACAATAGTCGAGTTTTCTCCGAGTTCAGAAGTGTTTTTCTTAATCTCAAAATGAATTTCGTTTGTGGTGAATGTAAAGCGGAAATTACGGCCGATATGGATCCGTTCATCTTAAAAACTTATGACTGTATTAGATGTGCTTCGATTTGTGGCCGTGTTTTTCACTGTGATTGCACATATTTATCAAAAAACAATACTAATCTATTAATTAATTCGCCTAATTTGCTATGGCAGTGCAACTCGTGTGTTGTCGTTACGGGCGGCGCACTCAAAAAAATTGAGGACATCTCCACTCAAATTGAATAGATGCAACGAAAGTTCATCGAATACGATAAGAAGTTGGCCGAAGTAACTCAACAGTGCAACAGGTCAACGAACCGTACAGGATTTCCGAAGTATGGCACTGAAATTCCACCACCTCTCGCTGCTCCCTCTTCCACAGTTCAGTCGGAAGAGACTGAGCAATTTCAAGATGCCATCAACGATGTTGCTCTTCCAATAAAGGTGCCTGAAGAGAAGTGGGTTACCATTAGAAAAAGCCGAAAAGCAAACCGCGCTCTAAAAATAACATCAACAAGCGGAGGCTCCGACGTGTAATAACTTCAATGTTATACACAGCTTCAAGTACATTCATCTTTCCAAATTCGATGTCAATACGGAACCAGGTGCGGTTCTGGAGTATGCTGCTGAACATTTGAAAGTGGCTCCCGAGACGCTGACCTGCACCAAACTTATCAAAAAAGATGCTGATGTTACCAAGCTGCATTTTATTATTTTAAGCTAGGTGTGGCTGCACCTCTTTTTGAAAAGGCTTTCGACAAGTCGATGTGGCCGCTTTCGCTTAAGTTGACCCGCTTCATCACCAACCCAAAAAACTTGGAAAGCGGTCTTACAGCTATACCGCCCTCAACGCAAACTTCATTGGCACCGAATATAATGCCGACTACATTGGAGCCGGTACAGGAATTGGTTACTCCCCCAAAACCTCAAGTTTCAAAGCCAACACCATAAGCGCTACTGTTCTTAATTCGCACCTGTATCCTACAAGTACGTCACCTCTCGAAACCTTCTTGGCTGCGCGCACGTTTTCACAAATTTCGTCACCTTCTTCACTGGCTCTCTCACTGATCGCAGGGCCTCTGCCATCCTCATCAAGACAATTGTTGTTGTCTACATCGGATGATTTTTCTTCATTCCGCTTTTCGTTTTTGTCAACCTCGTCTCCGCATGCTGAATTGCATTCGCCGTCGTCGCTTTCACTGCCTTCAAACTCGCATGATGATACGGTAACGGAGCTCGCACAGCGAGCCCTTCCGTCAGTCTTCTCTTGTTCTCGTACACAATCTTCGCCTGCCACAACTTCTGTGGTAATACCTACAAATCCGCGTTCTCAAGTGCGTAACTATGCACTGTACTATTACAATGCTGGTGGTCTTCGCACTATAACAAACAATTTGCTTGCCGTTGCAGCTACGCATGACTATGACGACATTGCAATAGCAGAGACTTGGCTGACGTCACACTTTTATTCAGCTGAGTTGTTTGATTCTCAATTTGAAGTTTATCGAAGAGATCGGTCGCTGTGCTCTGGTGTTACCAGAGGTGGCGGCGTTTTGATTGCAGTTTCATCAATTGATGCAAGCAAAGAAATTCAACTACCCAGGTGTTCAGATGACATAGAACAATTATGCGTTGTTGTTACATTCAACGAAGGTATTTCCAATAATGTAAATTAAATTGTTTATATTTTAAGTTATATCCCGCCTAACAGCAGCTATAATGTTTTTAATGACCATATTGTCAATATTAATCATATTATTAATTTGCTAAATTCGCAATTTCCATTAAATTTAGGAAACATTGAATGGAAATTTTGCAATGATGACAAAATTTTTATTCCTGTAAATTTAAAGAAAGATGTGGAGTCTTTGGTGTGTGACTCTTTATATTCCCATGATCTCTTTCAGATCAACAATATCAAAAATGATATTAACACAATTTTGGATTTAATTTTTGTAAATAATGATCTGAAGTATTCGATTTCAAAATGTGATGTACCACTTACAAATGAGTCAGTTCATCATAAAGCTCTTGTAGTGAATTTCACCTTTTATGAATATATTGCTGTTGAAACTGTTCCGGATGTGTACTTTAATTTCAACAAAGCCAATTATGAAGCTCTGAACAATTATTTCGATTCTGTGAATTATGAAGTTGTTTTCTTTAGATGTGCCAAATATGTACTTCAAATTTAAAGAAATTCTTCAAGAGGGCCTATGTGCATGTCAAAAAAATTAAACGTAAATTTAATCTGCCATGGTATAATCGTAGTTTAATGCGTCTCAAAAACTTGAGAAACAAAGCCCATAAGAAATTCAAGCAATCCAAGCTGGAAGTTGATAAGGCAGCTATCATTCTGCGTAGGAAGGAATTTGATTTTTTGTCGAATTTCTTATACAAAAAATATTTAAGCTCTATTGAAGTAGACATTAAAGCCAATCCCAAATCATTTTGGGTATTTTTTAATTCGAAACGCAAAAAAGCCGGCTTCCTTAAGTCAATGAAGTACAAGGAAACCGAAGCAAATAATACTCAAAATATTTGTGAATTGTTTGATACATTTTTTGGATCTGTTTTTAATAATTCTGATAACACAAATAATTTAAACAATTTTTCGCATATCGAACAAATTTGTGACATTGGCCACTTACAAATTTCTGAAGATGAAGTTTTTGAAAATCTAATGGCACTTGATTCTAATAAAGGGGCTGGCTACGATCTGTTGCCACCATAATCTCTAAAAAGGTGTGCTCAATCGATATACATAGCTTTAACCATAATTTTCAATAAATTGCTTTCAGATGGAATTTTTCTTGATCAATGGAAAATTGCTTACATTTCTCCAATTTTTAAACCCGGTCAAAAATATTTAATTGACAATTACAGACCAATTGTTAAACTATCGATTGTATCAAAGGTTTTGGACAAAATCGTAAATACGTATTTATTTAATGAAGTAAAAATCATATTGCAATACAGTAACACGGCTTTGTTGCTGGAAGGTCTACTAGCACTAATTTGGCCATTTTTTCAAATTTTTGTATAAATGCTGTTGAAAGCAGTTCACAAGTCGATGTCTTGTATACTGATTTTGTGAAAGCGTTCGATAGCTTAAATCACAAGTTTTTGATGGCTAAGCTTGAAAAATTAGGACTTCATTCTGATTTTTTGAGATGGATGAACTCTTACCTTTCAGACAGGAAATTATTTGTTAGAATTGATGGTTAATTTTCAAAAGCAATAGATGTAAAATCTGGAGTTCCGCAAGGGAGTCATTTAGTCCCTCTTCTGTTTATTTTGTTTATAAATGATTTATCAAAAATATTCACTTCATGTAAATTTTTGCTTTATGCAGATGATTTAAAAATGTTCATGATTATAAAAAATTTGTATGATTGTATAAAGTTTCAAAATAATATTAATTCACTTGTTGCCTGGTGCAACTTTAATGGAATGAGTTTAAACTTTTCTAAGTGTCATATTTTAACATATTCCCATAAGCATTTGCCATTAATTCATAACTATTCTTATGATCTTGACAAATATTTCACTCGTGTTGAATTAGTCAAAGATTTGGGCATCTACTTTGATGCGAAGCTATTATTTAACGCTCATAGAGATTATATGATATCGAGAGTAAACTCGCAATTCCGTTTTGTAAAGCGAAATGCAAAGGAATTTAAAGTCCCTTTTACGTCTAAATCTATTTTCGTGAGTCTTGTCAGATCCTTTCTGGAATATGCCAGCTTAATTTGGAATCCTTTCTATGATTGTGACATAAATCGCGTCGAAAGAATACAAAAACGATTTTCGAGATTTGCTCTTCGACGACTATTCTCTTTTGAAAATATGCTTGCGTACAACGCTCGCTGCCAACTTCTTGGCTTGCAAAGTTTAGTGGTTCGCCGTAATATTCAGTGCGTTATGTTTGTAAAAGATATTATCGACAATAAAATTGATTGTCCTGATTTGCTTATTCTCATTCCATTTTACGCTCCAACGAGATCTCTTAGAGAAAGATGTTTGTTTAATATTTTTAGTCATAAAACTAATTATGGATTGAATGAACCAGTCTCTAAGTGTCTATCTGTATGTAATTCAGTATCTAAGAATGTAGACTTTAGTGCTAATAGAGCTGAATTAAAACAACTTGTTATTGATTATTTTAAGGATTAGGTTAAGTATATCTGTAAGGGCAATAGCCCAGTAGATAAATAAATAAATAAATTATAAATAAACTATAAATAAATTAAACAAATTAATATAATAAAAAAAGAATAATATAATAAAAAGTGTCAGTGCGCGCCTTCGGTCTGTGTTTTTCCCTTCGGTTTGGTTTGTTCACCCTTCGCCCCAAACAAAGGGAAAACACAAAACAAGAACAAACAAACAACAATAACAACAAACAAAATTCTGTCGCGAATCTATGCCGCGACAACCCCACCTCCACCTCCGCGAAAGTTGCTTGGTCTCCGGAGACCAGCCAACTTTCGAATCTAACCGGAAAAAATCACCCTGAGTCCCCTTTTCTCGTACGTCTTCGTCTTCCAAAACATATGCCCACGGAGACACCTCTTTTTAACCCTAAAAAGTCCTAAAAAGCTAACTTCACTACAAAATAGTTTGCAGCATCGGACAAACCCAAAATAACGGTTGGTCTGAGTCCCTCACTCGTCTATAATCCCTATCACCTCTGACCGCCATATTCCGCCCAAAACTCACGAAGTATGGAGACGCCCACAAAATCTCACACTGCGCTGTTCGATTACAGCATGCCACCTTTGAGAGACGAGAATCCCACGTCCGGTAGTTCTCCGGCACATACGCCCTCAAAGTGGTCTTAATTTGTTAGTTCTCTCGCTCCTACTCAACGACCTACTCAAATAAGAGATTTCCTTGCCCACTATAACAAATGCTGTTCTCGCACTCCGGCGGCCATCTAAACCTGTTCTTCGCCTCTAGAAGACCAGAGAGGCTTTACCAAATCAGCGAAATTCGAAACAAATCTAAGTACCGTAGCGAAGAAACAGAAAAATTAAATTTTTCCCTATTCATCACAAGCTCTGTCCTCAAATCCTCCTCAGGACCTCCTTCAGAACCTCAACATGCTTATCAAATGTATTTGTAACGATAATAATATCGTCAAAATACACGAAAACATGGAGTTCTAAGTCAGTCCGAAGTCCCTCAGACATAGCTAGAAAAACTTCCCCTACTAACTACTCAATAACCGAATTTTCCCTAGTTGACAAAGCAAACCTATCAACTATCGCCGCTACTGACGAGGCCTTGGCCTGGAAAACACCTCTGACTCTTGAAAAACCCAATCTTCCCTAGTTGAAAAAGCAAACCTATCAACTATCGCCGCTACTGACGAGGCCTTGGCCTGGAAAACTCCTCTCACTATTGAAAAACCAAATCTTCCCTAGTTGACAATGCAAACCTATCAACTATCGCCGCTACTGACGAGACCTTGATCTGGAAAACTATACTGACTCTTCAATAAAGGAATCTTCCCTAGTTGACAAAGCAACCCTATCAACTATCGCCGCTACTGACGAGACCTCGACTTGGTCGGAAAAACTCCACTGACTCTTGGCCAAATCTGGCACAACACCGGCCCGAAGCTATAATACCGGTCTGACCGAAGCTATAATACCCTGCACATGCGAGTACGATACATTCTAACATATATTTTATAGAAAATCGGTATTTTATTGATAGTTTTTCGATATTTTATTCATAATTTTTCGATATTTTATCGATAGTTTTTCGATAATTTATCGATAATTTTTCGATTTTTTATCGATCAATTTTCGATTATTTACCGATA
Source organism: Heteromyza rotundicornis (assembly GCA_951394025.1). Lineage (NCBI taxonomy): Eukaryota > Metazoa > Arthropoda > Insecta > Diptera > Heleomyzidae > Heteromyza > Heteromyza rotundicornis. Next base: position 46,583,031 of record OX596011.1, on the reverse strand, counting down.
ATTTTTCGATTTTTTATCGATAATTTTTCGATTTTTTATCGATAATTTTTCGATTTTTTTTCGATAATTTTTCTGTTTTTATCGATAATTTTTTGATAATTTATCGAATATTTTTCGATAATTTTCCAATATTTATCGATAATTTTCCAATATTTATCGATAATTTTCCAATATTTATCGATAATTTTCCAATACTTATCAATAATTTTAGTTTCCTGATCCATTTAAAAATTTTGTTCCAATTCCGTTCCGGTCCAATTCCATTTCATTCCCATTTCGTTCCCGACCTCATTTCCAATCCAGTGCAAAAAACCGCATCCAAATCGGTTCAGTATTTCTCAAGATAAACGAAAATAATATAAAATTGGCGACCATTTTGTATGGGAGGTAGGCGTGGCTCTTATCCGATGTTGCCCATTTCAATACCGTCCAATCATTCGCCAAAACAAGAGGAATCCCAAAATTTGGAGTCGATAGCTCAAAAGCTACGACAGTTATCGTGCGAAATGACGGACAGACGGACATGTACTAATGGACTCAGGAGGTGATGCTGATCAAGAATATATATACTTTTCCATACCGGACACACCTCCTTATGGGCGTTACAAACGGTGTGACAAAAAAATATACCCTTGGACACTAGTGTGCAGGGTATAAAAATTTAAATTTAAAAACTACAATTGTTGCACCAAAACAAACGGAACGGACTCACCGGACATATCCCGAACTCTGCCGCTAGCTCTGCCGTCACGGCAACGCCGATGTAATTTTTTTTAAAAATAGCTAAATTAATAAAAAAAAGAATTAGTGAAAATATAAAAAAAATATACACAAACATCAAAAAAAAAATTTGTTTCAAAATAAAAAAAAAACCGAAGAATTACCAAAAAAAATTTAATGAAAAAAAAATAATATTAAAAAAACTTTTACGAAATAGCCCCACGTGGGCGCCAGCTTATCGCGCCATTTTGATCTAAAACTTTATTTAAACTAAAATGAAAAAAAAATTCCTACACGATAATTAAAATCCCTAACTGCCCGCTAGCTCAATCGCGACGCGTGGGATTAACGCCGACCCTCGCGGAATGGTATCCCCGACCGAACGAAACTCACGAATACGCGAAAACCCGATAACTAAACTTTTCAAATCCTACTCTGAAATATACACGTGTATGGAAACCGCAAATAACCGAACTCGAAATGGAAACGAAAACCCACTGACAACAAATCATGTCTTTAAGTGCACTTGGCTTACGGGACACAACGGTACACACACTGACACACAAAACGGAAATTTGTCAAACGAGAGCATTTAAAAAAAAAAAAATAATACTGACAAAAATTATGATTTTATGTGCATTTGATTTACGGGACCAGACCGACCTGCCTGAAATCCCTCGCACGATTCTTTACAGAATCAATTCACCAGCTGGACTTCGATAAAATCGATGTTCAGCAACAACTTGGCTCAGGTGCGGGACGCCACAACAAAAATTGGAAGGGAAAGGGGAAACCAGAACCACAAAACCGACGGAGACCGATTCCACTATTAAAATTTCGAAACACCAATGACCGACTTGCCACAACCGACTTGCCGCAACTTGACAAACTCTATCAATATTTTTTTTCCTTCCTTTACACATTTCGAATAAACTAAATGGCCATATATAAAATGCCACATATAAAAACACCAAAAACACTATTGCCACCCGCTGGTGGAAAAATTACCAGCGCGGAAAAATACTCCCTTCAAAAATATCTCCTGCCTCAGCTCCAAGATCCAACGAGGTCCTCAGCAACCACAAAAACACAATTTAAAAATCAAATTTAAAAATTAAAACCACAATCCTTTTTTTTAAACACTAATCCAAATTTAAATTTAAATTAAACAAAAGAAAACGCCAGTCCGCTAAATCTGTTCGCACTCTTTTCCCTGCCTAAAAAGAACTAAAAGAATCTTGTCTATATGAACGCATATATGGCGCTCACTTTCCATTTCTCTAACATCTTCCCCCCCACACATGAGCGCGACCTACGCAGAATCCAGTATTCGCAGTCGGGGCTTTGCCCACACCTATATGTGAAAGATCTTCTCAGATTTTTCTAGAGTGTGTTTGGCAAATTTACATATACACCCCCGCACCCACCAAAATGAAAATACTCAAATTGGCGGCACTCATGTATGTATAGGCGAAAGCATAAATGTCGACAGATTCCCCTCCCAAAACAGGTTTAGAGTACAAAAAGCTTTAGTCTAGTTTTTTTCATATTATGTCTTCGTACCGTAAGTATAATTTCGCGCAATGCCTTCCCCAACATCGGATCGTAAAAGCTCATCAACAAACTTCTAAAACGAAGTCGTAACAAAAGGGAATAAGAGATCTTGACAGCTGTTGTCAATTCTCCGCCCGGCTGCATTCCACCCGCGAGTGTCAAATTTGGATTAATTAAACCAAAATAATATAAATAAAAAGAACAATATAATAAAAAAAGAATAATATAATAATAAGTGCCAGTGCGCGCCTTCGGTCTGTGTTTTTCCCTTCGGTTTTGTTCACCCGTCGCCCCGAACAAAGGGAAAACACAAAACAAGAACAAACAAACAACAATAACAACAAACAAAATTCTGTCGCGAATTTATGCCGCGACAAACGAAATTGAAGAATTTGTGACTACTAATCATAATATATTATTAAATTGTATAATTAAAAAACCATAAATTTGTGAACTCCTTAATAGTAAATCATGAGCCAACATTTCGCAGTCGTGAATCCCAGCAAGCCGGGAAAAGTACGACTAATTTTTGATGCTACTGCCACCGTCATTGGAACTTCATTGAATTCACATTTATTGCCCTAAACAATATCAGTCTATGCCATCTGTATTGTTTAACTTTCGTGTAGGAGCTATCGCCGTTTGTGCAGACATAAGAGAAATGTTTCACCAAGTACTGATGCGGTCGGGGGACAGGTTCCCAGAGGTTCCTTTGGCGCCGTGGCATCGCTGATCGACCACCGGAAGTCAACGAGATGTTAGTAATGACATTTGGAGATGCGTGATCGCTCTGCGCGGCAAAATATGGCAAAACTATGAATGCCATAGAACATCGTGATCCTCGTACTGTCCATGCGATCATGAAGCACCACTACGTGGACGACTTTGTGGACAGTTTTAACTCAATAGCGCAGGCGATTAATATCGCCAAACAGGTACGTGCTATTCACAAAGATGCTGGATTCGAACTGCGTGGATTCACCTCAAACTCGCCAGAGGTTATTAATGCGTTAAGCGGTGGCATTTTGGTCGCACTTTGGAGTAAATGTGCACAACCGGGAGGTGCAGCTAAAACTTCACATATATGTGGAGGCCAGCGAAGAAGCCTTAGCAGCCGTTTCCTACTGGAGAACCGCAAACGACAAAAATGAAGTGGATGTATCTTTTGTGTGTACCCCTCAAGCTGATGGCCATCCCGCGACTGGAGCTCCATGCAAACTGTTATCGAAGAACACAACCTCGACGTCGCTTGTTGTGTTTTATGGAGCGATTCGAAGACATTCATCAAATGGATCGAGAAAATCGACGCAATAAACCGTTCGTAGCTCACAGAATCGCAGTGATACTTGCCGCCACAGAGGTATCTAGTTGGAGGTGGTTGCCCACAAACTAGAACGTCGCTGATGAAGCTACTCGGTGAAATAGTCAGACCTACTTCATCTCTGCATCGCGATGGCTGAACGTCCCGGATTTGTTGTGAATGGCAGTCGATATGTGGCCTGTTGACGCTGTTTTTCCTCCTGTTTGAACATGCGACATTATTTGAAAACTAGAGAGCGAACTATACCGAAGCTGAAGTACCCCCTTACAGTATGATCCATTTAGAAGTAGTTACCTCGAACATAAAAAAATTTTGTCTCAAAGCCCCATTTTGAGCCATTTATAGGTGGTCTTGGAGACTCAGCCGACGTCCAAAATCCGATTCTAAAAATTTCCAATCAAATCCACAAATAAAATGTTATTTGGCTGATTCTAGAACTTAATCTCAGTTTTAAAGAGAAAAATATGTATCCAAAGTTTCAAGTCGATATCTCTAAAACTGCGACCGCTATGACAGACAGACGAACGTGGCTAAATCGACTCAGGAGGTGATGCTTATCAAGAACATATATACTTTTCCATTCCGGACACGCCTCTTAATGGGCGTTACAAACTTTGCACAATGGGCCAGGAGAAGGTGAAAAGCGGCCAAATGGTGTTTATGGAATTTGCAAAAACTAATTAGGGGATCATTATTAGAGCCCGGCCGATAAGCATTTTCAAGCCGAAGCTCAATTGGCAGCCTATTACTTCGGCCGACGCCGAAGGCCTATACCGAAGCCGAAGCCGATACTTAAGTAAAAACACTTTAAAACTGTTTTTTTTGTGTATTTTCATTCAAATTCGAGTATATAAATACACATTCAGTTTTTTTAGGAACTCAAAATTTATTTCAATAAATAATAAAAGTAAAAAAGAATTCACAAACAAATTTGGGCCTCCTAGGTCAAAACTAAAAGTAAGAAAAATTGGATTTTTTTAAAATCATTTTTAAAAATTTGGAGTATTTAGTAGAAATGGTAGAGAATTCTTCAAAGAATAAATCCATCTAAGTAGCTATTTTTTAAGAACTCCCCAAATCCGTCAGGTGATGGGCAAAGGATTTTCTAGTTGATGGTAAAAACCACCTGTGAAACTTTGAACTTTAAATGTAAATTGTTGGCGTAGCAATTTGGGCTACATTTCTAAAAGGAAGAATCCTTCCGTGCGCCTCCTACCCCTATATTTGAAATTTCATACAGTTTACCAGGACTCCTTTTAACATAGACATCAGAGCAAGTAGTAGGCTTCTAAATATATATTTCAAATTCAGTAATCCACCCAGAAAATGTCCAAGGATGTACTTTGTGGCAGCTGTAACCCCGTGCCACGCAATTTGAGGCGAAATTCACTGAATATTCGATGATTACTAAGTTAAATTTTAATCATATTTTTTGTTTGGTGGGCCTCTTATGTCCCATTGGAAATTTCATCAATTACACAATTTACAAAAATTGAAAAACTTCGGCCATTTTTTGGAAAAACCGAAGCCAAAGCCGAATGTGCATTTTTGGCCGATAACGGCCGAAGCCGATACCGAAGCCGATTAATCGGTCGAGCTCTAATCATTATCTGCGTAGTTCAAAGTATCTTTTGTTGTAATTTTATAAAAATAGATTAACTAATGTGACCTCAGCTGCAACTCAAACTTGAAAAATATAAAATTTTTTAATTTTTCGGCAATGAAGACATTTTTTTTTGTGTGATATATTTGTTTTTTTTTAGGTTGAATTAATGTTTTATGTTTTATGTTTAATGTTTCATGAACACATATGTAAAAAAAAATTAATGCAAATAGTATAATAATACCATTTTTGAACAAATTTTTCCAATTTATTCTCATTCTCCCCCATTCCATTTCAAAAAGCCAAAAATGTCCCTACCTGAATTAAAAACCAAAACATATGGGACCTTCTTTATTTAGTGAACTACAAATCAATTTGCGGTTTTTTTAGGTTTCATTTATGTTTTGTTTGGGAAATATCTGTACAAATATATTTAAAAAATAATAAATGCAGATAGTAAAAAAATACATTTAAAAAATTTCTTTATTAGAAAATTTTTCAATTTCTCCACATTATTCCCCACTCCGTTTCAAAACTCAGAAAAATACCATGCCAAAATTAAAAACGAAATACTCCAGGACCTTCTCTTTTTAAAGAACTCCAAAGTAAATTTTTAGATTTTGAGCCGTTCACAGACAATGCCGCGTAACTCCAAACAATAATTTTAGTTTTGTTTAACATTTGATTATTGTTTTATTGGTTCTTTCGGCCCCTTAAACACCTAGATACCAACTTTGGAACTATTTCAGCGGAATATAAGTGAGAACACGATTTTCACTTATATGTGAGGTAGGCGTGGCAGTCGACCGATTCCACCCATTTGCAATACCAACTCCTTCTCGGGCCTACAAAGGATAAATCCAAAAAAACTTTTAGAGAGTTTTTGAAAAAAACATGATTAAACACAAAATTTGACAATAAATTACCGCTATTTATGTTTATCGGATTTTAGCGTATTTTATACCATTTGCGGTCCCCCCTCCCATACGATTTTTTTCGTTTCTCGACCAGAGGAATCAACTGGCGGAAGTTTGGCGTCTTAGTCAGGGACACCCTGTATATAAAAACCGAAATTAACGACTAAGAAAATGATAACCGAACGAAAACGGAACTTATTTAAAAATCGACACAAAACGACAAAGAAAATATTTTTCTTTTAACACTATGAAAAAATTTATATTTTAAAGCGCACTCTATTTCCGGAATCAGACCGACTTGTCTGAATCCCTCGCATGATTCTTTACTGAATCAATTCACAGGCTGGACTTCGAGAAATCAATGTCCAGCAACCAACTCGGCTCAGGTTCAGGACGCCACAACGAAAATAGGAAAGAAGGGAAAGAAACAGGACCACAAAACTGAACGAAACCAATTTATCTATAAAAATCTCGAAGGTCACTACTTTCACCTAAACACTAATGACCGACTTGCCACAATCTGATAAACTTTATTAATCTTTTTATTAACAAACGAAAGTGCCGACTGCCACAATAAAATAAATCACTCAAAACACTAGCTGGCAGAAAACACCACCCACGCAGAAAAATAAGCAAAAGCTTAATATAAAAATATCCAGCCGCAGTCCAACGTTGGGTCCACCGCTACCACAAAACACAATTCAAAATTCAAAATTCTAAAAATCACTGGACAAAACCAAAACAAAAAAATTTTAACATTTCAATTAAAATTTGTCTGCAAAAAATGTGCAGCTCTCTCTTTTTCTGTCCAAAAAAAAAACCTAAAGAATCTTGTCTATATTAACGCATTCTCCCCCCCCCCCCCCCTCACACATGAGCGCGACCTACGCAGAAGCCAGTATTTGCAGTTGGGGCTTTACCCACACCTGTATGTAAAAAATCTCCTCAGATTTTTCAGGGATGTGTTTGGGAAATTTACATATACCCCCCAAAATTAAAATACTCATTTCGGCGGCACTCATGTATGTGTACCCCCAAGAGTCGTAGTTAGAAAGCATAAATGTCGACAAATTCCCTCACTTAAACAGGCTCAAGAAAGCAAAAAGTTTTAGTCTAATTTTTTACGTTATTCTTCCTAAAGACAATGCTGGCAATGCCCTCATTGGATCATGGCTGCTCATAAAGCAAACTTAACGAATGCTTAAACAAAATTTAGCAAATCAAATAAAAACAATGGCGCATAATAGTAATAATAAAGAGGGATTTGCACTGCGACCGTTGGTCTTCCGTGCCCCCAGGTATCATGCTGCTCATTGCCGAATTTGCAAGAATCGACGTTTAAAATGCCCAACTTCGTGAGATGCCTCCTCAGTCTACAGTGGCCAGTGAGAAACCCCGTTAGAATTCGAAACCGGTTCTTACTCAGCCCGATACAAGCTTCAAACCTTCTTTTGTCATATTTACCAAGGAGGGATTTGTTTTGTCGTAGCCCAAGTCGATCGAACCAATAGTTCGATCTGTCCACCAGTACTCTTTCTCTGAGCATTTCCCGGATAGTGTGCGCACCTATACCACAGAAGGGCTCTGGCCCTGTAAGGGGCGTAGACGCTCCTTTCCTCGCAAGTGTCAAACAAGGTGGGTTGAAAAACACGAAGCTATAGCGGCTTTTGTAGAGCTGCAGCCGTACGTTATAAGCGCCTTAGATGAAATAAAAACTTGGTTAGATTCAAAAACCTCCAGTACGAATCAATATTGGAATGTTCCGAGGTTGCTTTAGTTGGAAATATAGAACTGTGGCGAAGTTTTGTGGATCAAAATGAACTAAAAAAGACAAACGCTCTGGAATATCTTCAAGTATGAATTTTTCTTTTAAACATTGTACAACACGCACACATAGTAGAAACATTTCATATATTTAAATAATGTGTTTTTTTTTTGTAAAATCTATCAACAGGTGTGCAGTCGTGTTAGTTTTGAGCCGGTTTATAAAATATTAAAAATACTAGCTGTCATCCCAGTGGCTACAGCTACAAGTGAGCGATCATTCAGCACTCTTCGTCGCCTCAAAAATTACTTGCGCAACTCAATGGGAGAACATCGAGTAAATGGTTTAGCATCATTGTTTGCCTTGTATGCAAATCTGCCAAAATCAAAATGCTTTTAAACCTGTGCCTGTTTCTATGAATTTTTTTTATCGGCACATATATATTTATGTATATTACTTAACTTGTAAAAAAGAATTCACAAACAAATTTGGGCCTCCTAGGTCAAAACTAAAAGTAAGAAAAATTGGATTTTTTTAAAATCATTTTTAAAAATTTGGAGTATTTAGTAGAAATGGTAGAGAATTCTTCAAAGAATAAATCCATCCGTCAGGTGATGGGCAAAGGATTTTCTAGTTGATGGTAAAAACCACCTGTGAAACTTTGAACTTTAAATGTAAATTGTTGGCGCAGCAATTTGGGCTACATTTCTAAAAGGAAGAATCCTTCCGTGAGCCTCCTACCCCTATATTTGAAATTTCATACAGTTTACCAGGACTCCTTTTAACATAGACATCAGAGCAAGTAGTAGGCTTCTAAATATATATTTCAAATTCAGTAATCCACCCAGAAAATGTCCAAGGATGTACTTTGTGGCAGCTGTAACCCCGTGCCACGCAATTTGAGGCGAAATTCACTGAATATTCGATGATTACTAAGTTAAATTTTAATCATATTTTTTGTTTGGTGGGCCTCTTATGTCCCATTGGAAATTTCATCAATTACACAATTTACAAAAATTGAAAAACTTCGGCCATTTTTTGGAAAATCCGAAGCCAAAGCCGAATGTGCATTTTTGGCCGATAACGGCCGAAGCCGATTAATCGGTCGAGCTCTAATCATTATCTGCGTAGTTCAAAGTATCTTTTGTTGTAATTTTATAAAAATAGATTAACTAATGTGACCTCAGCTGCAACTCAAACTTGAAAAATATAAAATTTTTTAATTTTTCGGCAATGAAGACATTTTTTTTTGGGTTGAATTAATGTTTTATGTTTTATGTTTAATGTTTCATGAACACATATGTAAAAAAAAATTAATGCAAACAGTATAATAATACCATTTTTGAACAAATTTTTCCAATTTATTCTCATTCTCCCCCATTCCATTTCAAAAAGCCAAAAATGTCCCTACCTGAATTAAAAACCAAAACATATGGGACCTTCTTTATTTAGTGAACTACAAATCAATTTGCGGTTTTTTTAGGTTTCATTTATGTTTTGTTTGGGAAATATCTGTACAAATATATTTAAAAAATAATAAATGCAGATAGTAAAAAAATACATTTAAAAAATTTCTTTATTAGAAAATTTTTCAATTTCTCCACATTATTCCCCACTCCGTTTCAAAACTCAGAAAAATACCATGCCAAAATTAAAAACGAAATACTCCAGGACCTTCTCTTTTTAAAGAACTCCAAAGTAAATTTTTAGATTTTGAGCCGTTCACAGACAATGCCGCGTAACTCCAAACAATAATTTTAGTTTTGTTTAACATTTGATTATTGTTTTATTGGTTCTTTCGGCCCCTTAAACCCCTAGATACCAACTTTGGAACTATTTCAGCGGAATATAAGTGAGAACACGATTTTCACTTATATGTGAGGTAGGCGTGGCAGTCGACCGATTCCACCCATTTGCAATACCAACTCCTTCTCGGGCCTACAAAGGATAAATCCAAAAAAACTTTTACAGAGTTTTTGAAAAAAAACATGATTAAACACAAAATTTGACAATAAATTACCGCTATTTATGTTTATCGGATTTTAGCGTATTTTATACCATTTGCGGTCCCCCCTCCCATACGATTTTTTTCGTTTCTCGACCAGAGGAATCAACTGGCGGAAGTTTGGCGTCTTAGTCAGGGACACCCTGTATATAAAAACCGAAATTAACGACTAAGAAAATGATAACCGAACGAAAACGGAACTTATTTAAAAATCGACACAAAACGACAAAGAAAATATTTTTCTTTTAACACTATGAAAAAATTTATATTTTAAAGCGCACTCTATTTACGGAATCAGACCGACTTGTCTGAATCCCTCGCATGATTCTTTACTGAATCAATTCACAGGCTGGACTTCGAGAAATCAATGTCCAGCAACCAACTCGGCTCAGGTTCAGGACGCCACAACGAAAATAGGAAAGAAGGGAAAGAAACAGGACCACAAAACTGAACGAAACCAATTTATCTATAAAAATCTCGAAGGTCACTACTTTCACCTAAACACTAATGACCGACTTGCCACAATCTGATAAACTTTATTAATCTTTTTATTAACAAACGAAAGTGCCGACTGCCACAATAAAATAAATCACTCAAAACACTAGCTGGCAGAAAACACCACCCACGCAGAAAAATAAGCAAAAGCTTAATATAAAAATATCCAGCCGCAGTCCAACGTTGGGTCCACCGCTACCACAAAACACAATTCAAAAATCAAAATTCTAAAAATCACTGGACAAAACCAAAACAAAAAAATTTTAACATATCAATTAAAATTTGTCTACAAAAAATGTGCAGCTCTCTCTTTTTCTGTCCAAAAAAAAACCTAAAGAATCTTGTCTATATTAACGCATTCTCCCCCCCCCCCCCCCCTCACACATGAGCGCGACCTACGCAGAAGCCAGTATTTGCAGTTGGGGCTTTACCCACACCTGTATGTAAAAAATCTCCTCAGATTTTTCAGGGATGTGTTTGGGAAATTTACATATACCCCCACCGTAGTTAGAAAGCATAAATGTCGACAAATTCCCTCACTCAAACAGGCTCAAGAAAGCAAAAAGTTTTAGTCTAATTTTTTACGTTATTCTTCCTAAAGACAATGCTGGCAATGCCCTCATTGGATCATGGCTGCTCATAAAGCAAACTTAACGAATGCTTAAACAAAATTTAGCAAATCAAATAAAAACAATGGCGCATAATAGTAATAATAAAGAGGGATTTGCACTGCGACCGTTGGTCTTCCGTGCCCCCAGGTATCATGCTGCTCATTGCCGAATTTGCAAGAATCGCCGTTTAAAATGCCCAACTTCGTGAGATGCCTCCTCAGTCTACAGTGGCCAGTGAGAAACCCCGTTAGAATTCGAAGCCGGTTCTTACTCAGCCCGATACAAGCTTCAAACCTTCTTTTGTCATATTTACCAAGGAGGGATTTGTTTTGTCGTAGCCCAAGTCGATCGAACCAATAGTTCGATCTGTCCACCAGTACTCTTTCTCTGAGCATTTCCCGGATAGTGTGCGCACCTATACCACAGAAGGGCTCTGGCCCTGTAAGGGGCGTAGACGCTCCTTTCCTCGGAAGCTCGTCTGCCGCCCCATTCCCCTCCACACCGACGTGTCCTGGAACCCAGCAGAGCATTGTTAGTTCCGCCCAGACGGTTTAATTTTTCAAAACAGTCCCCCACTAGCCTGAAGCTAATGATGTGAGAGTATATAGCTTTAAGAGCCGCCTGACTCTCAGATAGTATTACAATTTCCCATTTACAGTATTTTCTATGAAGGTAGAATTGCACACATCTTTCAATTGCATGAACTTCTGCTTGGAAGATGCTGGTCAATGTGCCCATTGGTTCGGAGTATTTATTACGTGTAAACCACATTATGGCATCGGCGCGAATACCATACAGTGTGTGAATATTGGACCATTCTTTCTTACTACTGAGCTTCGCTCAAAATTTGTTGTGAAGAGGATTGTTATTGGAAAAAGTGAATTGGTCTGCGCGTAAGATGTAGTGTCAAACAAGGTGGGTTGAAAAACACGAAGCTATAGCGGCTTTTGTAGAGCTGCAGCCGTACGTTATAAGCGCCTTAGATGAAATAAAAACTTGGTTAGATTCAAAAACCTCCAGTACGAATCAATATTGGAATGTTCCGAGGTTGCTTTAGTTGGAAATATAGAACTGTGGCGAAGTTTTGTGGATCAAAATGAACTAAAAAAGACAAACGCTCTGGAATATCTTCAAGTATGAATTTTTCTTTTAAACATTGTACAACACGCACACATAGTAGAAACATTTCATATATTTAAATAATGTGTTTTTTTTTTGTAAAATCTATCAACAGGTGTGCAGTCGTGTTAGTTTTGAGCCGGTTTATAAAATATTAAAAATACTAGCTGTCATCCCAGTGGCTACAGCTACAAGTGAGCGATCATTCAGCACTCTTCGTCGCCTCAAAAATTACTTGCGCAACTCAATGGGAGAACATCGAGTAAATGGTTTAGCATCATTGGATATCCATCAGGAAATTTCAATTACACCAGACGATATAATTAGAGAATTTGCAAAAAAACCAAGACGGTTGTTGTGGCTTACTTGATTTTTGTTTTTATATTGTTTTACATTAGTTTGTTTTGCTTTTGTTAATTTTTTTCTAAATTTCTTCTGCGAAGAATATTTTTTGTTTGCCTTGTATGCAAATCTGCCAAAATCAAAATGCTTTTAAAGCTGTGCCTGTTTCTATGAATTTTTTTTATCGGCACATATATATTTATGTATATTACTTAACTTGTAAAATAATAAAATAAAAGTTTAAAACGTAAAAAAAATTTCCATATAAATTTTTTAAATTTTTTATTTATCAAAACCCTTCCCTTGAAAAAATCATGCCAGCGGCCCTGCCCTCCTTAGAAAATCTCGCAAGTGTACTGTCAGGACAGGTTCTCATTGTCCCGGTTATGCAGACACATGCTAGCCTTTGAACACGTTCTAGTAACTTTCTAGTTATGCCCAGGATAGTCCTTGATTTACAAGCTATGATCCTACACATCATGGGAGCTCTAATGGCATTCTTTGTTACTAACTCCGTGTATATCTTCCACGTGAGCTTACTATCTAAAGTTAATCCCAGATATTGCACTTCCGTTTGTTTCTCTATAACTTGCCCGGACAGCCGAAGTGATTTCCACCTTTCCAGCGTGATCTCGAGGCCTCTCTGTATTATATCACATAAAGCCTCCCTGTACTTACCCCTGGCCATTATGACGATGTCATCGGCATACCCCCGACACGTAAATTCCATATCAGTTAGTCTGCTGAGGAGCTCGTCCACCACCAGACTCCACAGGAGAGGCGAAAGCACGCCCCCCTGGGTACAACCCCTCGTGGTAACTGCCTCAGTGGTGTTAAGGCCAGTTTTATATTCGACCTGGTGCCTAACATCTCCCCGACCCAATTTTTTTTTTTTTTAATAGTAATTTTATTCAATTGAATCACCTAATAATAACTTAGGTCTAACAATGATTTTTCAAAAATTCAGAAATTCAGCTTATTTTTATAATATTCAGATTAAAACTATTTGCCCTATATCCATTGATGTAGGCAATGTAGAGTTATCGTAAGTAATATATGGGGAATATATTAGTTTCGTTTGAGACGTGAGGGATTCAGAGGTCTCAGTAAATTTCTAGCTAGAATGTTTGGGTGAAACATGAGCTTCTGCTTGTACTTCGAGGTAAATTTCGGAATTTCGTCTTTTACTGCAGGTATATTCAGGTCTCTGTGGATGTTAGTATTTTTTATATACCAAGGGGCTCTGGCAATTTGTCTCAGGATTTTAGATTGGACTCTCTGGAGTTTTTCCACGTTCGAGGGAGAGGCAGTGCCCCAGAGTTCAATTCCATATGTCCATATGGGTTTTATTATACTTTTGTATATTTGGACTTTGTATGTGAGATTTTGCTTTGATGCCCTTGAGATTAGCCAATTTAGTTCCAATTGCTTTAATTTGATCTGAGTGATTTTGGATTCAATATGTTTATGCCATGTGAGTCGGCGATCGAGATGCATTCCAAGATACTTGGTTTCGGAACTTTCAGGGACGACTTGGCCGTTTATCTTTAGAGCAGGACACGTGCCCCTTCTTAGAGTGAAGGTTAAGTGACAGCTTTTGGATTCATTGACCTTGATTTTCCATCGATGTAGCCAATTACTTAGAGTGTCCAAGTGTTTTTGCACGTATAGAGATGCCATGTCTGGGTTTGAGTGAGAGCACATGATAGCAGTGTCATCAGCAAAAGTCGATATGAGAGTTCTATCACTTTTGGGTATATCTACAGTATAGAGAATATATAGCAGGGGCGCGAGGACACTGCCTTGTGGTACTCCGGCCAGTATTTTGTATTTTCGGGAGACAAAGCTTTTGTATTTTACTACAAATTTTCTATTCGTGAGGTAGTTTTTGAGTAGACAGTGCATGTAGTTTGTAAATAAGTCCTTCGTGCCAGACTTTATCGCAGGCCTGGGTGATATCGAGGAAAACAGCGGAGCAATACTGTTTATTTTCGAAAGTGCCTTTTATTGAGTCAACAATGCGGTGCACTTGCTCAATAGTGCCATGCTTTTCGCGGAAGCCAAACTGGTGATCGGGAATCACTTGTTTTTCTAGAATTTTCGGTAGAATCAATTTTATTAAAAGTTTTTCGAAGAGTTTCGATATTACAGAGAGCAAACTTATAGGCCGGTATGACGTCACATTACTGTGATCTTTTCCAGGTTTGGGAATCATTGTAACTTGCGATAGTTTCCAATCATCTGGGTAGTGACATGGCCCAATGGCACAGAGTTGTGTTTACTCCTTAACTTAGCAAGGCATGCCTAACGCCCTCATGAGAGGTGTTGTCAAACGCACCTCCTATGTCGAGGAATGCACATACTAATATTTCCTTTGTGTCCAAGGCCCTTTATGTTCCCAGACAACTAGAATAGAGCAGTTTCGTACTCGAAGATAGTTGTCTATTACTTTTTTCATCGTTTGTAAAAGAGACCACGTCAAGCAATTTCGACGCCCCTTAAGAAAAGGAAATGAAACATTCCTTACGAAAAATATGATGTTTTATTTTTTTGCGAGGAAAAGTAATATGTTTCGTTTTTTGGGACGAAGAATATTATATTTCAATAAGTTTTGTCGAAAACTATGATATTTCGCTTATTACACCGAAGAGTATTATGTTTCACTGTATTGCTACAAAACTATGATGTTTCGCTCATTGCGACGAAAACTAATATTGATTGTTTTGATATGGAAGGGCCAACTTTTCATGCCATTTAAGCCAAATTGAACCACTGCAGTTTCACACACACACACAACCACACACACACACACATTTCGGTCCTGGTCATGCACTGTTGACCATCATATTTCCAAACATGCTTCCGAAGACACATTTCCGCCTTCACATCAATCTAAAAACATACATTTTCCAACAAATCAAAGTTTTTTCATTATTTCGTAAGAAAACTTGAAATGTAATAGTCTTCGTGGCAAAACTGTCAATTATAATGGTTTTCTCTGGAAAACCCGAAATATAATAATTTTCGACAAACAAGTTGAATTATAATAGTTTTCTTGGAATATTGAAACATAATAATTTTCGTAAGGCAATTGAAACATTGTACT
Source organism: Heteromyza rotundicornis (assembly GCA_951394025.1). Classification (NCBI taxonomy): domain Eukaryota; kingdom Metazoa; phylum Arthropoda; class Insecta; order Diptera; family Heleomyzidae; genus Heteromyza; species Heteromyza rotundicornis. The sequence continues at coordinate 46,567,473 of OX596011.1, read as the reverse complement.
TTTCTTTTTCTGCCAGTCCCCGGTTCTCTTAGCTCTTAAAGTGCTTTCTGGTCGAAGCCCGAAGATTTGACAGCTAATTGTCAGGTCGCTCAGCCTCACGCTTAGGCTGAGCGGTAATATCCCGCCAATCAGTTTTACCTGCTTTTCCCCCCATAAATGATCCCACGAGTTTGGGGGACAGAAAGTCGACCGGGGCATAGCCCCCGATACCCCGGCAAGGCTAGTTAAAACCACAGGTCACCTGTTATCTGGAGTACGCCGTAGACAAACACACTAACGCAGTGCCATCCGTCCCTCGGCACGGTACGTATAACACCTAGGATTGCGGGTTTTATCGAGTTTTCCTCTCTAGATCCGCTATCTTCAGTTTCCAACAGGGACACCTCGAGCAGGATGTGATTCTACGTCACGCATGGCTGCACTGTCCCACGACACGCGATTGCTCTGACTTATCAACCTCAGCTCAATGGCTTTGATCTGTGAGCCTTGGCCTCCAATTTTTGGGATTTAAAGAAACCCGATTGCAAAATGTGAAGTCAGTACTTCAATAATTACGACGTTGTTCAGTGCAGACAGGTGCAATAAACCACGTACTTTGATCCCACTAATTATGCTTCAAATTCTGATTTGCATATAAATCCGCTCTCTAAAATAAAAATAAGAAATAAATCACTGCTTATATTTATGCAGGGCGGATTTCTGTTGGAGAATTTGCTCAAGCAGAAGTTCCTTTTTAAGCGAATGCAGCTCTTTTTCTTGCTTTATTTGCATGTGCTGATGCCGAATTTGTTCTCGTACCAGCTCAACTTGCAATTCGTGCATTTGGTCAGACTGCAATGTCTTTTTGGCTATTTGGTGCTGGCTCTCCTCCAACACGCCTTTTTCTGAACAAATCACTTTTCGCGGGAGCTTTCTTAAGCGTTGAAGGGGTGTGTCTTCGACATTTTCTTTGTCTTTTTCAGACGTTGAAAAACCGCTAGCGCTATTTGTGTCGCGCACCACCTCTGGCTCTACTCGCTCCATCAATATCTTGTCCTCTAAAAACTCCGCCTCGATCATGCCCTGTACAATATTTTGGTCTTCGAACAAAGCCGGTATAGGCATGAAGTTTCCAGTGGCCGAAGCTGCTTTAGTTTAATTACGTCATGGTCGTAACCTCCCGCCAAAATGCTTTCCCTAATTATTTTTCAGGCTTATTTTTTGCGATCATCCTTGCCTTTATCTTCAATGACGTCTAAATCCACGTTTATCGAATCTCTGAGGCATTCCTTTTCAACTGTAGTCCAGTTTTTGGAAGCCTACATAATTGAAAAAACATTAAATAACAAATATATATTTAATTCAGGTAATCCGTCATATCGCAAACAAATAAAATGACACTGTGAGGACAAATATCGCTGGCTCATTTTTGCCCACATCTGTTAATTATCTTTTCATTTTTGCAGTAAGAAGAGCGAAAAGGCCGCCGAGCGACCAACCGCAATATAGAACACGAGGTTAATTGACACGAAGACGACAATGAGCTTGTAAATCGGGAAACAATTGAGATTTAAGAAAGGAATATTGTAAATCGGTCGAAGAACGTCGGCAAATAAACTGAAGTGGAATAAATAAGATTTAAAAGGTTTTTATGGGAAAAAAAATGTTTTGACTTTAAGGTAATATAACTATGTTAGTTTAGCTTAAATTAAAAAAATGTTGTACCATTTAAGTTTTTGGGTATTTATTGTCTTTCAATAATGCTATTGAAGTACTTTGTTGCTACATTATTTGAAGAGAGTTAGTATTAAAAAGAGTAAAAAAACAAGTTTTTTAAAATAAGCCCCTTAAACCGACTAAAAAGCAGAAAAAAAATGCCCTTAAATTAATTTCCCCCAATTTCGATTTAAAATTAAGGGTTTTGGCTGGTTTGTTCCTAATGTCAGATTTTGAAGTGGCCAAAAAACCCTTAAAAACCCTTAAAAGAAAAAGGGGTTTGAGTTCCCCACGGCCCCCTACGTGTATGAAAAATTTCGCCGCAGAATTGAGGATATATATGTAATAATATATACATATATATATTATGTATATATATATATATATTATATATATATATATATATATATATTAAACCGCCTCACGTTGTATGGAGGAAAAAAAAGTGGCCCGGGTCACCCCCGATTTTGCTGAAATTTTGTCAGTTGGTTTAATGTCTAAATCTAAGATACTAATTTGAACCGTTTGGCGGAACGATTTTTTTTGACGGACTTATGGCCATTTGAAATTGAAGCCACTTTAAAGAAAATTTTTTTAACAAAATGATAAAAAATTACCATAACTTTGTCAAATTTTAACCGATTTTAAAGTTTTTGGTATCGTCGGAAAGGTAATAAAATGTACTTAAATTCCGTTAATTGATACCGTTTTATTTCAGCGAATGGTACGCTTTGAGTGGGAAATTTTGCTCTAACTTTGACCCAATTTTTCACCTACGTGTACTCCATCCTAAAATCTGAAATAAATATTTTCAGAAATGTTATTGAAATACCTTTCAAAAATGGCGAACAATTGGATGGACACTTGATGGACGCAAAAGTTATGGACTTTTTTGTAAAACCTTAAATTAACCCTATTTTTTCAGACAACCAAAAAAAAAAAAAAATTTTCTTTTTTTTTTAAAAAAAGGCACAAAGTTTTATTTCCATAAAAACGGTTATAACAAAAATATTTTGTGTAATTTTTAAAATTAAAATACAAAAAAGGCAAATAATTTAGTTATTTATTCAAATCAAACATTTCATATTGTTCGCATTCCGAAAAACGTCGAACTTGGATGGTTTTGTCATTTATTGGCACGAAACTAAGATACATTCGTGTTCCCGGAATAGGGTTTACGTTGTTGAATTTGTAATCGCAGAGTCGGCATTAGTGGCCCATGTGAATAGATCCTGTGCATTTGTAATTTGATCAGAATACGGTCTTTGTAAACTCGCCTTTGTAGCATTTCTTTTGAAGGCACCACCAATTCCATCACAAGGCCATGTGATGTTGCGAAAAAATGCCATTCTGCGTCGAAACCATGGGTTGCTTTGAATTGGCACAATTGAAAAAAGTTCTTCTTGTTTTTATTTTGAGACCATGCTCCGTCGGAAAAGAAAACAATTCGATGAATGATTGGAAGTCGCTCTTTTAAATAGCTAATTAGCTCGAGCTGGAACTGATATACAGCGTCATAATTATGTTTAGGGCTTTCGGCGATGATTAGGAGACTCTGGTGCTGTATTTCGTCATTTTCGTCTTTGAAGTATATTGCAAAGGGATGTATGGTGCACAGAGCATTTGACCAATGCCATCCTTGAACAGCGTTCTATAAAAAGTAAATATTTAAATAAATTGACAATTGTCACGTCAGTTTCATGATATGAGCTGATATTAGCCTTTTAAATATTATACATATACGTACTTGAACAACAAATGAATAATTTTCTGCGAAATGTTGCAAACTTCGAAAATCCAATTGTTTTACCAATGTTCTCTTGCTTGAATAAATCATAGGCCTCCTCAAGGTTCATCAAAACTAATCGACGTTGTTTTCGCACCTTTTCGTTGATGGTGATATAATCTCTTTTTCCAGCACACGGCTGGCTGATGTTATCGGTCAAAAAGAAATTATTAACACGATTTCTTACATCATCACTTATATAATTGCTAGCTGCGCGCTTTTTTGTCTCACACAAGATTCCATTTTCTACAACCAGTGCTTTTGTCAGTTGCACCATATGTCGTGATGTATTGAATTCTGTTGCTATTTGTCGAATAGATCAGGTCGCCGGCAGGACCGACAGAATTTTAACTTTAGTATGCTTATTGGTAGTGGCAGTAAATTTACATTTCAGCTGGTTGACAATCTCTTGTTCCGGATCGGGTATGTTGGATTGAGAGGAAGTGTTCAGTGCCGGAAACCCGAATATTTCTTCACCAATTTTAGTGGATATCTCTTGTGCCATATTACGACAGTATACGACAGACTTTTCTTAATGTCGACTTTTTCAACACCAAGTAATGGAAGCAATTTGTTCAATTCATCGATCAGGTGTTTTTTTCTCACCTGATCTATGTCTATGAGTTCACCTGATCTTTCTGTAATCGACATAACTTCTTCAGCATCAGGGGTATAGACATTGTTGCATAGACGGCACTTGTTGCAAATAAAAGAATTAGCGACCACAACACGCTCAGCAAGGCCCGCTGTCACACGTCGTAAATTTAGTTTTCGCCATGAGTGTTGGGTCTTAGCAAATGGATTACAGCAAAAATTTTGATCGATATGTAAACAACACAAATAACGGTAAACACACGCCACCAGTGTTGCCATGTTCTTTTCAAGTGCTTCCCCGTTTTTATTCCCTTTTTGACCAATTTTCCCCGTTTTTTTTTTTGTGATTTTCCCCCTTTTTTCATTTATACGTAAAAAATCAGTAAAAACATATGTTTTTTAATTTTTTTTATGTTTTTTGTTGTAAGTACAATTATTGACTGAATAGAACTTAAAAAAAAATCATTTTAAACCAATTACATTACTGAAGTTATATAAAACTAGAGAGTGGACTATCTTCGGCTATACCGAAGTTGAAATACCCCCACACAGTAGAAAGAAGTACCTCGAACATAAAAAAATGTGGTCTCAAGACCCTATTTTGAGCCAATTATAGGTGGTTTTGGAGCCCAAACTATGTCCAAAATCCATTTCTAAAAATTTCCAATCAAATCCGGAAAAAAAAAATTGGTCTCAGGACCCCATTTAGACCCTTATATATGTGGCTTCGGAACCTCGGACCATGTCAAAAATACGTTTCTAAACATTTCCAATGGAATACAACAATACAAAAGACTTGAAAAATTTTTACCATTTTTTCGGTGTATGGGAGCCACGCCCAGTTTTTGTCCGATTTGGCTGATTCTCGAACTTGATCTCAGTATTCACGAGAAAAACATGTAAAAAAAGTTTCAAGTCGATATCTCCAAAACTGCGACCGCTATCGTGCGGACGGACAGACGGACAGACGGACAGACGGACAGACGGACAGACGGACAGACGGACAGACGGACAGACGGACAGACGGACAGACGGACGGACAGACAGACGGACATCGCTAAATCGACTCAGGAGGTGATACTGATCAAGAATATATATACTTTTCCATACCGGACACGCCTCCTTATGGGCGTTACAAACGTTGTGACAAAGTTAGTATACCCCGCCACAGTGAGTGTGGGGGTATAAAAATAGGGTTAGTTTAAGGTTTTACAAAAATGTCCATAACTTTTGCGTCCATCAAGTGTCCATCCAATTGTTGGCCATTTTTGAAAGGTAATTCAATAACATTTCTGAAAATATTTATTTCAGATTTTAGGATGGGGGGTGACCCGAGCAACTTTTTTTTTCGATGCCTCCTGTTGTATGGACGAAAAAAATGTGGCCCGGGTCATCCCCTGGAAATGTACTTTGGTCTATTTTATGGCGATCCTCAAACTATTTCGGCACGTATTTCTTTATATTGCTTTGGGTCGAATAACCTTTATGAAATAATAGAAATTGCAAAACTACACAAACCCACACAAGTCCCTCATTTTTGCGATTTTTTTTTAGCATTTTTATTGAATTTTTTTATAGTTTTTTTGCATTTTTGGTTCTGAAAAATAGTACAGAAAAACCCACAAAGTATACTTCACAAATTTATTTAATCAACCACAACACATAATATTCAAATTTCAGAACCAATAATTGTGAATTTACTTTAAGATTGTGGTTTGAATCATAAATATTCACAACAAACTTTATTTCTGACATCTAGGAGGACGCAAAAAAATCGTTATAACATAAGAAACAGACATATTTGGTGTTTTACGGGGAACTTTTTTTTTAACACATAGACTCTCTAATTCCCTTATTTCTGTCACTTTTTAACCAAAACCAAAAAAAATTTGAAAAAAATCGATTTAAAGTGGTTAAAAACTAGTAAGTGAATTATCTTCGGTCTGACCGAAGCACATGCGAGTACGATGCATTCTGAGACCATATGTTAGTAATTATATCGAAAATAGGTATTTTATTGATAGTTTTTCGATATTTTATTCATAATTTTTAAATATTTTATCGATAGTTTTTCGATAATTTATCGATAATTTTTCGATAATTTATCGATTTTTATCGATAATTTATCGATTTTTATCGATAATTTATCGATTATTTTAAAGATAATTTTTCGATTTTTTATCGATAATTTTTCGATTTTTATCGATAATTTTTTGATTTTTTATCGATAATTTTTCGATTTTTTATCGATAGTTTTTCCATAATTTATCGTTAGTTTTTCGATAATTTTTCGATAATGCTAACCAAGAATATATATACTTTTCCATACCGGACACGTCTCCTTATTAAAAGTCGCAAAAATATCGGATTTGTCCTGGTTTGTGCAGTTTTGCAATGTCTATTATATTATTTATTTGAACCAAAGCAATATAATTTATAGAGGTTTTTTTGTAAATTGTCCAGCTCACGGATTATACACTGCACGAAGTAATGATAAGACCAAGATCAAAATGTTAAAAATCTTTTATTGCATTACTGATACAGGGCATATTTATTGCCAAATATTAGGTTGTACTAACAATTAATTTAATTAACTTAAAGAAGACTAAATTCATGCACTCAAATATTTTTGATAAATAAATAAAAATCATTTCATACGAACAAATGATAAGACCAAACAATAAAAATTTCGGAAATATTATAAATATTATTTTTGTTTAATTGTTAGTAGTTAGTATATGAACCCTTTTTAATTATAGCATGTTGAAGACGCCGCACAGTGATTTGTCTCCATATGAGCTTGGGACAAAAATCGAAGGAGTATTCTGAATTAATTGAAACTAAGTTACTAAATGTGTTTTGGCCCGCTGATTTCAAAAATATAATCGGTTTTTCTGTAACGCTTATAGTTTTTGAATAAATCCAGAATTGTATGCTTGATTTTCTTATTTAATTATTATGCATATAATAAAACTCTACAATTATATTTCGAAAAAGGTTTCTTAGCTTTAATAACGGATTCTAGTGGTTCTTGATTAGCTGATTTCACATTTGGTAACCGTTTTTGGCTAGCAGTTGTAGCAGGTACATTAATGCAAAAACATTAAGAAACCTTTTTAATAAATTTAATATTATAACTATTAAAAAGATCAATACATTTTTATAACCTCTATACTTTGTAAAGAAAAATGTATATTATACTATATTACATTATGTATATTCTACTATTAGGGGTATTCACGGTTTGGTGTACTTGATAGTGTACTTTTGTCGAAGTGACGTATTCACTTTTACCATAAATTTTACCTGTATTCTCAATTTTAATAATTCTGGCACATTTTTTATTTTTTTATTTGTTTAACATGTGCATTGCTTGGTAAAGTAACAAACCCCAAGAAATCCTGAAAAATCTGGAGAACCCGGGATTGCCAAAACCATTCGGTATTGACCGCCTTAGTCAATAGGAAGAAGAGAGAAGAGTAAAATAGAGAAAAATTAAATCACATTGGATCAACAATATTTCAATTGAGCTTTTAGTTACTATACATACATTAATATCAATATATTAATAAAAGTACATACATTCAACATATTTTACCATTTTATTTACATTATGAACTTTTTGAAAAGTTTTTTGGATATAAAATCGTAATTTTAGGCATTTACAAAATAACATTTTTTTCAAAAAGTTGGTAAAAAATGGTGAATTTCTTTTTTTTTTCTTAAAAAAAACACGTTGAACTTTAAAACAAAAAAAAAAATTTCACTAACTTTTACGCACTTTTTTTTTACAATCCATAATTTTTTGGGTTTTTTTTTGTTTTTTACTTGAAGAACTTTTTTTTTCATGGTACTCACAAATTTTTACATCGAAGTTTAATGACAACTATTTTATTTTTCATTTTTTAATACAATAATAACATTTATAAAAAAGGCAAGTTTGTATCATTCTTGCCAAAAATGCCTTTTGGGCAATTTTTTTCGCCAAGTTATCAAAAATAAATTTTTTTGTTCCAGCATTTGTTATTGAATTTCCTTAATTTCAAAATAATCCACGGATGTCAAAAAAATTTTAATCAAATAAAAAAGTTCATATTCTTTTTAGTCAATGTATTACCTTTCCAAAAATACCATATTTTATATAATTGATGACATCAAACTTTCTGAATTTTGTCTATGGGACAAATCACTGTGCGCCGTGGCATTGAGTTAATTAAAGACTTAATACAATTTTCTTCAATTTTGTTCCATTCAGCAGTAATGGTACTTTTAGGGCATTTTACAGTGTCAAATTGTCTCCCATCCTTGAAAATCCACTTGGATAATATTGCCCACAAAATATTTGAGTACATGAATTTAGTATTCTTTAAGTTAATTTAATTAATTGTTAGTACAACTTAATATTTGGCAATAAATATGCCCTGTATCAGTAATGCAATAACAGATTTTTAACATTTTGATCTTGGTCTTATCATTACTTCGTGCAGTGTAGTAGCTAGAGCCGAAATATTTTGAGAATCACCATAAAATAGACCAAAGTACATTTCCAGGGGGTGACCCAAGCCACTTTTTTTCAAGGCGGTTCAATATATATAGTCAAACTAAAGCAAGTTAATATAAGGGTTATAATAAAAACGATGTAAAGATGGGATTTGTCATTTTTGCCATTTCTCAAAAAACCTTGATGGCGAAAAACTGAGAACGCCATTGTGTTTAGAATGGTCCATTTATACAAAAAAACTAAACGAGAACATAGAAGTCAACACTTCGAAATATGTTAACAATAATTCAATTATTGTACTTTTATGAATTTAAATTAGTTTTTAAAAACTCCAAGTATATTAACAAACATTTGTGTTCTTGTACATTTAGAATTGGCCACATGAATATAAAAAAGATAATGTATTACGGAAGAATTTACTTGGTTGGCAGCAAAGTAGAATACATACAAATTTTCGGCGTCAAATCCAACCCAATATTGCATTCAACTATAATGGATATCAACACTTTAGGCCGGTATTCAACAAAATGGCTGTCATCAACGAAATCGACAGATATTTGTATAGGACAACAAATGCAGGAGATAAAAGCAGGTATAATACATTTCGGAACATAGGTAAACATATTTTGTTGATCAATAAAAATATCAAAAGATACATATTAAATAACACTATGTAACAATTTTGGTCATGGTCTGGGGCAGTGTTCTCAGATGTGGCGATTCGCCCATTTGGCGATTTCGCAATCGATTGGGCGATGAATACTAGGCCTGGGCGACATGGCGACTTTTTGCTATCTGTTTATCTATTTGGCGATTTTGCGGCGATTTCATTTTTCCCTAACATTTTTACAATTTTTGTTGGGAATATTTGCTTTTCTCAAATTCTTCCTCTTTAAATCGAAGTAAAAAAAATTTGCGTTTGTTTTGCATTAAATTGTGACTAGCCTACTAAAGCAAAAGGAGATATTTTTTTCAGGCAGAAATCGAAAAACGACTGTGAACGAAAAAAGTAATAATCGGTTTCCTTTAAACATTTAACTGACCCTGCGAACTTATGTCCCGGTAAACTATTTATGCATATATGACAATATGTTCACTTGAAAAAAAAATGATTTTCGACTTTGCCAACTTTTCAGGATAGCGAAAAATCAGTTTCTAAATACAGAATTTCTTCACAAAATGTGTGTAGAAATTTAAAGAAATGTTGAGGCTTGCTATAGTGCAAAGAAAGAATTTGTTTTGTGAAAGAGAATTTGGAGTTGCTTTACATGGGGAGAAGTAGTTTTGTCTAATAGATGTAACGACTTTTTCCATTAAACTCTTTAACTTGTTCGATAACTTGTTCGATAACTTGTTCGATAAAAGCTGTTTTATCGAATGCAATTTTGAAGAAACTGGAAAATTCCTTCACAAGGTGAAATTTTTAGGTTGGTATAGTCAATCCTCCAAATGGTTTGGAGGGTACAGGAACTAAAATCCTTAATTTCGTCCAAATTTTTATGAAATAAGTCAAAGAGTCGACAACTTTTATAAAAAAATTGGCGACTCTTTGAAATCGATATTGTGGTCAGTTTATGCTGATATCGATTTAGTCTAATCACTAAGTACTTTTTATTTCCACTCCAATCGTGATAGCGCCAGAACGTGTTTGTTGCTTTTTCGAGATGGAGCGAACATTTGTTCGGATATGTAAATTCGACTTCCTACAATTTCTTAACCCATTCACGACGAGTGTTATGGTAACGCTGATAGCGTTCCGCTGTATATTCAATTAAAAAAATATTTGAATAAATATCACTAATCTGTTTTCTGATTTTAATAAAGCATGCTTAGATCTTTCTTTTGATATATAACTCTAAGCAATCGCACTTCAGTAGCGACCGTGGTGTATGATTGAAAAGTAGTATTTTAAAAAAGTGGGGAAAAACAGCGAAATGGCGCGACCTTTCCGCTAAGAATATTTTTCAGTGTTACAAAAAGTTATATATTACGGATGTTTGTTTTCTATCATTTGAGGAGAATATCAAAGTATAATAAAACGTATTTCAAAAAATCTTTTATTACTTCGGTGTTACTTTTTTATCACTTAGCATTTTGCTGTTACCATATGGGCACGCTCGTCACAACCCTAGTAAACTTAAATTTTAGAACCCGACCGATAAGCATTTTCAGGCCGAAGCCGAAGCCGATACCGAAGGTCAATTGGCAGCCTATTACTTCGGCCGATGCCGAAGGCTTATACCGAAGCCGAAACCGATACTTTAAAAAAAACCATTAAAAACTTGTTTTTTTCGTGTATTTTCATTCAAATTCGAGTGTATAAATACACATTTAGTTTTTTAAGGAACTAAAATTTTTTTTAAACAAATAATAAAAGTAGTCAAAAGAATTCACAAACAAATTTGGGCCTCCCAGGTCAAAACTAATAGGAGCCTCGAATTATCCCATATATCCCGTGTAAGCAAAATTAGATTTTTTTTAAATCATTTTTAAAAAATCATTTTTGGAGTAAAGCATAAAATAATGGGAATTTAGTAGAAATGGTAGAGAATTCTTCAAAGAATAAACCCATCTAAGTAGCTGATTTTTAAGGACTCTCCAAATCCGTCAGGTGATTGGCAAAGGATGTTCTAGTTGATGGTAAATACCACCTGTGAAGCTTTGAACTTTAAATGTAAAATTTGACCAAAATCGGTCCCGGATTTGAGCACCAGAACTACTTTTCATATATGTTGGCGCAGCAATTTGGGCTACATTTCTAAAAGGTAGAATCCTTCCGTGAGCCTCATACAGTTTACCAGGACTCCTTTTAACATAGACATCAGGGCGAGTATTAAGCTTCTAAATCTATATTTAAAATTCAGTAATCCACCCAGAAAATGTCCAAGGATGTACTTTGTGGCAGCTGTAACCCCGCGCCTCGCAATTTGAGGCGAGATTCACTCAATATTCGATGATTACTAAGTTAAATTTTAATCATATTTTTTGTTTCTCTCTTATGTCCCATTCGAAATTCCATCAACTACACAATCGTATCGTATAGTAAAAAATTAGTTTTGGTTTGCGGTGTCGCAAAAATAAGAGAAAAAAATTGAAAAGCTTCGGCCAAAACTTCGTCATTTTTTGGAAAAACCGAAGCCGAATGTGCATTTTCGGCCGATAACGGCGGAAGCCGCTGCCGAAGCCGATTATTCGGTCGGGGTCTATTAAATTTGTACTAAGAAACATTTTTTTTTAGCTTTTTTCAGATAAAATTCTGTATATTTTATCTACAGATTGGTTTTAAAGTAAGATTGTGTACTTGTTACACTTATGAAAAATTAGCATAGCTTCTTGAGTAGATTTTGCCATATCCGTATGTCTGAATGTCATTCAGTATGTCCATCCTTCTGATTGGTAAGAATATTGAAGCAAGCTAGGCGGAACTTTGGACTTAACTCCTGCAGGTCCTAGAAGGAGTTGGTATTGCAAATGGGCTGAATTGGTCAACTGCCACGCCTTACTTCCATACAAGTGAAAATCGTCTTTAGTAACAAATATAACCCAATTTCATGGAAAGAGGAATGCCAAAATCGATAGCTCAAAAGCTACGGCAGTTATTCTGCGGAATGAAAGACAGACGAACAAACAGAAGGACAGACGGACGGATAGACGGACGGATAGACGGACGGAAGGATAGATGACGGAAGGACGGACGGATAGACGGACAGACGGACATGGCTTAATCGATTCAGGAGGTGATGCTGATCAAGAATGTATATACTTTTCCATACCGGACACACCTCCGTATGGGCGTTACAAACGGGGTGACAAAAGCAAAATACCCTCGGACACTAGTGTGCAGAGTATAATAATTTGTGTGATTGGAACCACCTTTCCCAAATTGCACATACACAGTGTTGCTAGAAAACAATTTTATTAATTATGCAAACTGGGATTCAAAATTATCATTTTGGGCTTCAAATTGTCATACATAGTTGAGGGCCGAGTTTTTGACAAGGAGGCATTCAAAGTATTGTTTTTCAATGTGCGCTTAAGCTAGACCGTAACATTTCAATTATGAAAATTCTACAAAGGATGGTTTTCTTTTTTTATAACCCTTATATTAACTTGCTTTGGGTGGACTGATTGTGTGTCTGTCTGTACTTCTGTTTGTCCATCATCGGTTCAAAGTGAACATTTAATTTAATAAAATAACAATTATTCATTATATATATTCCATATCAAATCGACTCGTTTTTTGAAAAAATTAACCACGGCCTTAGGCTTCCCACACTTGGAGAAGCCCAAACCCTAAGATTTTCAAAATAAAATAATTAAATAAATAATTTTTTTTAGGCTTGGCCTGTTTTAGTTAAAGACAATTTTTAATGAAACAAAAATTTCAAAACAAAAATAAAATAATAACAAAGAAATTTTTTTACATTGGCTTACAGCTTATTCCGTGCACCCTAAATGTATACAGTGACCCAAAAAAATATTCGAAATACATTTTTTATTAAAATACAGCACTTTCGACATTTTTTATAATAAAAACCTTAGTATCATTTATGTATTTATGGTTTGTCGCAAATTTAATAATGTGGATATTGGGTATCAAAGGGAAGGTCTAATCAATACCTTTCGAATGTGCGATTCTTTTTTTATGAAACAGGTGGTCAAACCTTGCAGCACCTAATTGGAAAGGTATTGATTAGACCTTTCCAATGATACCAAATATTCACATTATTAAATTTTCGGAAACCATAAATATAAACACATTTAGGGTGCATGAAATAAGCTGTAAGCCACTGTAGTTAAAATAATATTGTAAATTAAAATTAACATTAATATTATACAGTCGAGATGGTCCAATAGTTAGAAATCGATTCGGTACCTAAAAATATGAAAAAAATGTTTTGTGCTCTTATGGCCAATTCGCCACCCATTTCATTTTAATAATTGGTAAATTTTTTTATTAAAAAGAATTTTTGTGAATTAGGTTTTTGTGAATTAACCATATAAGAAATACTTTTATCGGCTCATTGAAAAGCCAATCAAATATGCTTTACTTCTGTGTAAAGCTTTGATTTATAATCCTTATATTCGTATGTTAGACACTAAAGTTTGTCTTAAATAATATGGTTTATCCTATTATTACATATTAACACTATTCTTTTTTTAAATAGAAAAATGGAACGAGTGTTTTCTGTTAGAACGAAGACGATATATTATAAATGGGTAATTCCATGTCCTTTTAAGTTGAGAATGTTATAGACCGCTACTTGAGCTGAAGTTGAGAACTAACGTTGGAAATTTCAGAAAGCTATTTGATATCCAACCGATAAGTTTATTAGGTATTTTCCAAAAGCACAGAGCACTTGGTTCTGTCGAAATAATCGAAATAATCGAAATAATAATTAAATAACAGAAAGAACTCGAATGAAAGAATAAAAGAATGTGTACTTTATTTTCAAATGTTTAACCCAAATAAATTTTGACAAAAATTTTTTAAATTAACAAAAAATTACTAAAGCTATGAAAAAACCGGAGAAGTTTTACAAAAAACCGGAGAAACGTTCGAATTCCCGGAGTCTCCGGGCAAAAACCCTGTGTGTGGCAAGCCTACTCGGCCTCTCCGATTTTGATGAAATTTGGAAAGTAGGTAAATAACAGCGAAAAACTATACAAGTTAGTTTTTTTTTTCGAAATTGGAATTTTTTTACAAGTTATTGAAAACAGAAAAAATAAAAAAAATGTAAGGTCTTTAACTTCGAATGGCTATATCTTTTTACTGAAGCAAGATGGAGCAACGATTGCAAGGATATTTTTTGGTTCAGAATCAAACAGGTTTTCCAATTATTGTATCCATATTTTGTTGGGAATTTTTTTATATATCAATATATAAAGCAACTTTTCGCATAAAAAAAATATTTCGTAACCCACAGGAAAAAAGTTTGAAAAGTAGGTTAAATTTAGGTTACATTTTCCGGAGAGGTACACAAAGGGTTAAGGCGTCCTAATATTTATTCGAAAGGTGTTGATTAGACCTTCCTTTAAACGCAGACTTTTTATGCCGAGTGTAGGTATCCCTATATCCCTATATATATTATAAAACTGATTGTCTGTCTGTCTGTCTGGCTGTCCGAGCATCACGGAAACTATTGGATATATTTTAATGAATTTTAGAATGGAGCTGTATGTATGTCTTCCCTGCTATGTGTCGAATATGTGAATAATTGGACAAGGGGAGTTGCACCGCCCATACAACACATAACTTAAATACCAGCTAATTAAGCAACTATTGGATATAATTTAGTGAAATTTGGAATGGAGTTGTACTGCTATGTGTCGAATATGGGAATAATTGGACAAGGTGCGTGGCACCGCCCATACAATTTTCTACCCCATTTTTTTTACTGATTTTATTGAAATTTTAAGGTAAAATTGCGTTAGTAATGGAATTTACAATAGGACTTGCGTCCTTGGACATTTTTTGAGTGAATCATAACGGGTGGGATTACAGCTGCCGCCAAGGGCGTCCTTGGCCATTTTTTGGGTGAATCATGTCTGGTGGGATTACCGCTGCCACCAAGCGAGTCCTTGGACATATTTTGGATCAAACATGCCGGGTGGGATTACGCAGCCACCAAGCGCGTCCTTGGACATTTTTTGGTTGAATCATACCGGGTAGGATTACAGCTTCCACCAAACGCGTCCTGGGACATTTTTTGGGTGAACCATGCCGAGTGGGATTACAGCTGCCACCAAGTGCGTCCTTGGACATTTTTTGGGTGAATCATGACTAGTGGGATTACAACTGGCACCAAGTTTCATGGGGGGAATTAACAATAAACTACAGCGTCCATTGAAGTTGGCGCAAGTTCCTATATATATTTATTTTAAAATTTTATACAACCCGTGCAACGCCGGGTATGTAACAGCTAGTATCCCAGTGGTCAAAAGAAGGTGTCTGCAGGCACCTTCTTTTTTATTATTTTTAAAAATTAATTTTTGAACGTTTATTTTAGATCTGGTAACGGTTTTTTTGTTATTAGCCCTTGATTTTAAGTTGTAGTAAAAATCGTGAAAACTGAGCTTCCTATCTAGCAGAGGCATGCCAGTATGCCATCGCTACAAGGGAGAGGGGATGGTGTCAATGGATTTAAATATTTAGAAGATATTTTTGGTTTTTTGGATCGTGGGCTCAAATCCTGATTATGGCAATTTTTTTTTTTTAATACATTTTTCATCATAAATTTTAGATCTATTAACGGTTTGCCGTTATCAGCTCTTGTTTTTAAGTTGTAGTAAAAATTGTGAAAACGAAGCTTTGAGCAGATTTAGAACCACAATTTTTTAACGAATTGTTTGATTAGTATTATATTTTTTAAGTTTTTTTAAAGGAACACAATATTGTGTAACATTATTTTGTCTCTTACAGATTATGAAATAAAATGGAATACCTACACTCAAAAATGTGGATTTTTTTCCAAATTCAAATATTTTTAGAAATATTTAATTATTCAATCGAATTAAAATAGTTGTTTTCCAGATTGATTTAAAGAAAATCTCTTGAATTTTCTAAAACATTAAAATTTCCAACAATATCACATATTGATTTGGAAATATTTTAGGAATATTATTTATTTTATTTTTCAAAATTGATTTATTTTTCTATACAGACATTTTTGGGTTCGTTTTTGGAGGCTTGAAAGAATTTTTGTGGATGCCGAAGGTTATTTAATGCAAATTCAATAACTTTACATACACATTTATACCAAAATACCCAAAATTTGTTTCTGGAATTTAGATAATTTTTCCTGTATTTTTGGTTTGCAAATTGCAATATGTTTATAAGAGGTCATAAAATTCTCTACATTCTAATTGTTTTTTAAGTTTTTTTAAAGGAAAACAATATTGTGGAACATTTTGTCTCTTTCAGATTATGAAATAAAATGGAATACCTACACTCAACAATGTGGATTTTTTTCCAAATTCAAATATTTTTAGAAATATTTAATTAATCAATCTAATTAAAATAGTTGCTTTCCAGATTGATTTAAAGAAAATCTATTGAATTTTCTAAAACATTCAAATTTCCAACAATATTACATATTGATTTGGAAATATTTTAGGAATATGATTTATTTTATTTTGCAAAATTGATTTATTTTTCTATACAGACATTTAAGAATTCGTTTTTGGAGGCTTGAAAGAATTTTTGTGGATGCCGAAGGATATTTAATGCAAATCCAATAACTTTACATACACATTTATACCAAAATACCCAAAATTTGTTTCTGGAATTTAGATAATTTTTTCTGTATTTTTGGTTTGCAAATTGCAATATGTTTATAAGAGGTCATAAAATTCTCTACATTCTGCATCAGCCTCCCAAAAGAAATTTCAATAATTTCGGTTGCTAAAAAAATGTACACTTTTCATTATAGAACATTTGAAATATAATCCGTTCAAAAGTTGTGGTACTAAAACCGAAAAACCGTTAACTACCATGAAATCAGCGCATCAATGAATCAGTTATCAAATCACAAACACCAGAAAGTGTATTGTAATAAAATTTTTTTTTAAATAATTAGTAATAAATATTAATATAAGTATAAAGACACTATACCAGGGACAAAGTAGCCCTGAAGAAAATCGATCGCTTCTGCTATAGGGCCCATAAGCTTTAGGTATTCCTCCAAGTACTCAAGCTCATCACTGAGAATGGAACTGTTGCTGTTTTCGATCGCTGTGATTGTGCATCGTTCCAGAAGGCAAAAACTCAGCGATGTAAATTTTGAAATACTTCTTTTAAGAAAAGCTAACAGCAAAAATAATTTATTTTTATTGAAATATTACTGCTACTGCAAAGTGTCCATCTATGACAATTACTACATCCTTTTATAGAGGAGAAGAAATCAAATTGAATTAACTCTAAACATACAATTTGCTATGCAGCCGCATTAAAGAGTCGATAATGTGTATGATTTTTTTAATTCGAATTATTATGATAAATTTCTGCAATTTATATAAAAAAAACTCAAAGTTACAAAAAATTAATTTTATGTTTGAAGCAAATAAAATGCTTAAATACCTTTCAAAACACACATTTACAAAAAATACATAAGATCTAATATACGCAGTTAGATCGTAGTAAAATAATGCCATCAGTAGACGAACGTGCTAAACGGCCGCACACGCCTTGTCTATCAGTAGCCAAGTGTCCCGGGTTCAATTTTCAGCTCGGCCAAAACGCAAGTAAATAAAAATTTATATGAAATAAAAGTTCGAAAATATAATATGAGAATCATAAAATATAACATTTATATGCCAAAAATCTAATTTACAATGAGTGAAAAATATAAATTTAATTTAAAATGAACTAAAAAGGGAAATTCTAAAAATAGATGTTACCAATATATTTTTATACCCCCACACTCACTGTGGCAGGGTATACTAACTTTGTCACAACGTTTGTAACGCCCATAAGGAGGCGTGTCCGGTATGGAAAAGTATATATATTCTTGATCAGTATCACCTCCTGAGTCGATTTAGCGATGTCCGTCTGTCTGTCCGTCCGTCTGTCCGTCCGCACGATGGCGGTCGCAGTTTTGGAGATATCGACTTGAAACTTTTTTTACATGTTTTTCTCGTGAATACTGAGATCAAGTTCGAGAATCAGCCAAATCGGACAAAAACTGGGCGTGGCTCCCATACACCGAAAAAAAAAGGTAAAAATTTTTCAAGTCTTTTTTATTGTTGTATTCCATTGGAAATGTTTAGAAACGTATTTTTGACATGGTCCGAGGTTCCGAAGCCACATATATAAGGGTCTAAATGGGGTCCTGAGACCAATTTTTTTTTTTTCGGATTTGATTGGAAATTTTTGGAAATGGATTTTGGACATGGTTTGGGCTCCAAAACCACCTATAATTGGCTCAAAATAGGGTCTTGAGACCACATTTTTTTATGTTCGAGGTACTTCTTTCTACTGTGTGGGGTATTTCAACTTCGGTATAGCCGAAGATAGTCCACTCTCTAGTTTGGGCTATTTTTGGCTCAGCCAATCAAAGGCGAATATAGCCTCAGAACGAGGAAACGGAGGGAAATTAAAAAGACACCATCCAACGCCGCTTCTACGACCATTCCTGCCAGCAGGCATACGCATGGAAGCGACAGACGTAGGCCTGTTTATTTGTCCCGTTTCATATAAAAAAGAAGTAAAGGTTGGAAGCGGCGAGGGAAGGCATCCGAACTCCTAAAGAGGCATACTGGCATGCCTGCAGACACCTTCTTTTGACCACTGGGATATTATAAAACTGATTGTGTGTCAGTCTGTCTGTCTGGCTGTCTGTTTGTTAGAGAATCACGGCTAAACGGCTGTACCGAAGACGAAGTTGCATATAAACTTTTCCAAGCTTTATGCCAAATATGAGCATAATTGGACAAGGGGCGTGGCACCGCCCACACAACACGTAATTTAAATAACAGCTAATTAAGCAACTATTGGATATGTTTTAATGAAATTTGGAATGGAGTTGTACAGTATGTTTTCCCAGCTATGTGTCGAATATGGGAATAATTCGACAAAGGGGCGTGGCACCTTCCAACACAACACATAACTTAAATACCAGCTAATTAAGCAACTATTGGATATAATTTAGTGAAATTTGGAATGGAGTTGTACTGCTATGTGTCGAATATGGGAATAATTGGACAAGGGGCGTGGCACCGCCCATACAATTTTCTACCCCATATCACGGTTAAACGGCTTTACTGATTTTATTGAAATTTTAAGGTAAAATTGCGTAAGTAATGGAATTTGCAATAGGGCTTGCGTCCTTGGACATTTTTTGAGTGAATCATAACGGGTGGGATAACAGCTGCCGGCAAGGGCGTCCTTGGCCATTTTTTGGGTGAATCATGACTGGTGGGATTACCGCTGCCACCAAGCGAGTCCTTGGACATATTTTGGACCAAACATGCCGGGTGGGATTAGAGCAGCCACCAAGCGCGTCTTGGACATATTTTGGATGAACCATGCCATGTGGGAGCACAGCTGCCACCAAAAGCGTCCTTGGTCATTTTTGGGTTAACCATGCCGGGTGGGATACAGCTGCCACCAAGCGCGTCATTGGTCATTTTTTGAGTGAATCATACCGGGTGGGATTACAGCTGCCACCAAGTACTTCCTTGGTCATTTTTTGGTTGAATCATACCGGGTAGGATTACAGCTGCCACCAAACGCGTCCTTGGACATTTTTTGGGTGAACCATGCCGAGTGGGATTAGAGCTGCCACCAAGTGCGTCCTTGGACATTTTTTGGGTGAATCACAACGGGTGTGATTACAGCTGCCACCAAGGGCGTCCTTGGGCATTTTTTTACTATAAATTTATTCATAGTTGCTGTGCATTTGATCTTAAAATACTCTCCGAGTATATCTGTAATTTATACATGGGAAATGCAGTAGAAAAATGAGTAGTTGGGATAAATTATTCAGAAAGTGTACAGCTGTTTCGGATCCAGCCACGGATCCTCGTCAGCACTCTTTATGCATTTTATTTTATCCAAGCGACGCTATAAGTAACCCAGTACTCAATTTCGAATATATTTTATGTTTTTCGGAACGTGGGTTCGAATCCTGATTTTGGAAAATTTTTTCCGAAATTCTTTTTTTTTATTATTTTTTAAAACTAATTTTTGAACGTTTATTTTAGATCTGGTAACGGTTTTTTGTTATTAGCCCTTGATTTTAAGTTTTAGTAAAAATCGAGAAAACTGAGCTTGCTTTCTAGCAGAGGCATGCCAGTATGCCAGCGCTAGAAGGGAGAGGGGATGGTGTCAATGGATTTAAATATTTAGAAGATATTTTATGTTTCTTGGATCGTGGCCCCAAATCCTGATTATGCCAATTTTTTTTCGTTTTTTTAATACATTTTTGTATTCTAATTTTAGATCTGTTAACGGTTTGCCGTTATCAGCTCTTGTTTTTAAGTTGTAGTAAAAATTGTTAAAACGAAGCTTTGAGCAGATTTAGAACCACAATTTTTGAACTAATTGTTTTTTAAGTTTTTTTAAAGGAACACAATATTGTGGAACATTTTGTCTCTTTCAGATTATGAAATAAAATGGAATACCTACACTCAACAATGTGGATTTTTTTCCAAATTCAAATATTTTTAGAAATATTTAATTAATCAATCTAATTAAAATAGTTGCTTTCCAGATTGATTTAAAGAAAATCTATTGAATTTTCTAAAACATTCAAATTTCCAACAATATTACATATTGATTTGGAAATATTTTAGGAATATGATTTATTTTATTTTGCAAAATTGATTTATTTTTCTATACAGACATTTAAGAATTCGTTTTTGGAGGCTTGAAAGAATTTTTGTGGATGCCGAAGGATATTTAATGCAAATCCAATAACTTTACATACACATTTATACCAAAATACCCAAAATTTGTTTCTGGAATTTAGATAATTTTTTCTGTATTTTTGGTTTGCAAATTGCAATATGTTTATAATAGGTCATAAAATTCTATACATTCTGCATCGCCTCCCAAAAGAAATTTCAATAATTTCGGTTTGCTAAAAAATTTACACTTTTCATTATAGAACATTTGAAATTTAATCCGTTCAAAAGTTGTGGTACTAAAACCGAAAAACCGTTAACTACCATGAAATCAGCGCATCAATGAATCTGTTATCAAATCACAAACACCAGAAAGTGTAATTTTTTTTAAAATAATTAGTAATAAATATTAATATAAATATAAAAACACTATACTAGGGAGAAAGTAGCCAAAATACATGGTTTTTTTCTCCCTGAAGAAAATCGATCGCTTCTGCTATAGGGCCCATAAGCTTTAGGTATTCCTCCAAGTACTCAAGCTCATCACTGAAAATGGACATGTTGCTGTTTTCGTTCGCTGTGATTGTGCATTGTTCCAGAAGGCAAAAACTCAGCGATGTAAATTTTGAAATCCTTCTTTTAAGGAATGCTAACAGCGAAAAGAATTTATTTTAACTGAAATTTTACTGGTACTGCAAAGTGTCCATCTATGATACATCCTTTTATAGAGGAGGAGAAATCAAAATGAATCAACTCTTAACATACAATTTGCTATGCAGCCGCATTAAGGAGTCGATAATGTGTATGATTTTTTAGTTCGAATTATTACGATAAATTTCTGTAATTTGTATAAAAAACTCAAAGTTACAAAACATTAAATTTTTCAATCAAATTTATGTTTGAAGTAAATAAAATGCTTAAATACTTTTCAAAACACACATTTACAAAAAATACATAAGATCTAATATACACAGTTAGATCATAGTAAATCAGTAGACGAACGTGCTAAAAGTCCGCACACGCCTTGTCAGTAGCCAAGTGTCCCTGGTTCAATTCTCAGCTCGGCCAAAACGCAAGTAAGTAAATAAAAATTTATAAGAACTAAAGAGTTCGAAAATATAATATCAGAATCCTAAAATATAACATTTACATGCCACAAATCTAATTTACAATGAGTGAAAAATATAACTTTAATTTAAAATTAACTAAAAAGGGAAATTCTTTGGGCTATTTTTAGCTCAGCGAATCGAAGGCGAATATAGCGTCAGAACGAGGAAACGGAGGGAAATTAAAAAGACACCATCCAACTCCGCTTCTACGACCATGCCTGCCAACAGGCATACGCATGGAAGCGACAGACGTAGGCCTGTTTATTTGTCCCGTTTCATATAAAAAAGAAGTAAAGGTTGGAAGCGGGGAGGGAAGGCATCCGAACTCCTAAAGAGGCATACTGGCATGCCTGCAGACACCTTCTTTTGACCACTGGGATGTTCCCACACTCAAAGAATTTTTTCGTTCGTAAGAAACGAAAAATTAGACAAACACATTTTGTTTGTTGTTTCGTTTGAAACCAACGTTTAAGTAACGAAAAAAAAAAATGTTTAGCTCATCTAGGATTCGAACGCGGGACTCCGCTTCTACGACCATGCCTGCCAGCAGGCATACGCATGGAAGCGACAGACGTACGCTTGTTTATTTGTCCCGTTTCATATAAAAAAGAAGTAAAGGTTGGAAGCGGGGAGGGAAGGCATCCGAACTCCTAAAGAGGCACACTGGCATGCCTGCAGACACCTTATTTTGACCACTGGGAAGTAATGGTATGACGCACAAGAGAATTGATTCTCCTTTGCATCACACGCCAATTCACTGAAGCACGAATGGTAAGATGCAGCAAACTGAATTTTTACTTGTTGTTGTATAGCAACCTACTACTATGCCTGGTTGAAGAATTTCTTCAAAGTCCCAGCAAGCAAGTTGCATGGCAAATGAATTTTTATATTGTTTGTGATCTGATACACACACAACAATTCACTTGCTTGAAAATACAAAAACAAAATTGTTTTTGGTTTGATTGGCGTACCCTCCATATGTTTATTTAGTATAAAATTAATATTTTTATTGAGCTTTTCATAATTTATGTATTAATTATGGGCGTGTGATGCAAAGGAGAAGCAATTCTCTTGTGCGTCATACCAATACTTACTTATAGCGTCGCTTGGATAAAATAAAATGCATAAAGAGTGCTGACGAGGATCCGTGGCTGGATCCGAAACAGCTGTACACTCCGCCAGACTGAGTTTTTGCTTAGTTGTTACTCCCTTTTCCAAAATAAATTTTTTGGAAAATGAGCTAAAACCCATAATTAATACATAAATTATGAAAAGCTCAATAAAAATCTGAATTTTATACTAAATTATTCAGAAAGGTATAAAAAAATTTTAATAAGGATATTCTCAAAAAAAACAGTTCTTCCTTATATCGAAAAACAACTCTCCAAATTTTGGCAAGCACTTAGGTAATAAGTCAAAGTACTTTTGGAAATAAAAATAAGCCAAATCGCTTGGTAGACTCATTGATATTTTCGAGTTCAAAAATGTATATGTTCGAAAAAGATATATAAAAAAATTCCCAACAAAATAAGCATACAATAGTTGGAAAACCTGTTTGATTCTGAACAAAAAATATTTTTGCAATCGTTGCTCCATCTTGGTTCAGTACAC